>JAACNH010000341.1:0-134886 GCA_019447015.1 Hymenochirus boettgeri
CCATTCTGGCAGATAGAATAGAAGTTCCAATGGTGCAGACCCCCGTTCCAGCCACCAGAACAGAGTTCCCAGGGTGCAGACCCCTGTTCTGGCCACAGAACAAAGTTTCTAGGGTGCAAACCCCCATTCCGGTAGCCAGAACAGAGTTCCCAGGATGCAAATCCTTGTTCCTTCCGGTAGCCAGAACAGAGTTCCCAGGATGCAAATCCTTGTTCCATTCGCCAGAACAAAGTTCCCAGGGTGCAGACCCCTGTTCTGGCCATCAGAACAGAGTTTCTAGGGTGCAAACCCCCATTCCAGCAGCCAGAACAGAGTTCCCAGGGTGCAGACCCCTATTCCGGCAACAAAACAGAGTTCTCAGTGTGCAAACCCCCGTTCTGGTCGCAAGAACCAAGAGCCAAAACATCCAGACCCCCGTTCCTTCAGCCAGAACATGAGGCCAATTTGTCACACCCTGTTCTGGGCAGCCAGAACAGAGCCACAAGCATACAGACCCCCATTCCATCAGCCATAACAGTGCCAAAGCTCCAGACCCCCGTTCCGCGCAGCCAGAACAGAGTCAATGGGTCCGACCCCCCCCCCAGACCCCCGTTCCGGCAGCCAGAACAGGCCACAATCATCCATGACCCCCTTCGGCAGCCAGAACAGACCCAAAGCATCCATGACCCCCCCCGTTCCGTGCGGCCAGACAGATCCAAAGGGTCAGCCCCCGTTTCCGGCGCCAGACAGAGCCAAAGCATCCAGACCCCCGTTTCCGGCAGCCAAACGACCAAAGATCATCCAGACCCCCGTTCCGTTGGCCAGAACACGAGCCAAAGGGGTCCAGACCGCCGTATCCGCAGCCAGACAGAGCCAAAAGTTCATCCAGACACCCACTTCGGAGCAGCCATCACAGTGCTAAAAGCATCCACTACCCCCTGTTCGGCACCGCAACAAGCAAGAGGGGTCCAAGACCCCTTTTCCGTGCAGCCAGACAGAGCAAAAGCACCATACCCCGTTCCGTGCAGCCAAACAGAGCCAAAGGGGTCCACAAACCTGTTTCTGTGCGCCAGAACAAAGCCAAAAACATACAACAAAAAAACAAACCTAGCCAACTCCATCATGCCATCAAACAGTGCCAAAATCATCACAGACCCGCCCGTTCCGGCAGCGAAAATGCCAAATCAGTCCGAACCTCCACCTTTCCGGCCCAGAACAGACCCAAAACGCAATACCAGACCTCCACTGTTCCGTTGGCCAAACAGAGCAAAGGGTCCAACCCCCGTTCCGGCAGCCAAACAGAGCCAAAATTATCCAGACACCCTTCGTGCAGCCCTCACATCCTAAAACAATCCAGACCCCCGTTTCGCACCAAACAGAGCCAAAGGGGTCCAGACCCCTGTTCCGGCAGCCCAGATCAGAGCCAAAACATCCAGAAACCCCGTTCCGCAGCCAGAACGAGCCAAGGGGTCCACCACCCTGTTCTGGCAGCCAAACAGAGCCAAAAACAACAGACAAAAAAAAACACCCATTCCAGCAGCCATAACAGTGCCAAAACATCCAGACCCCCGTTCCGGCAGCCAGAACAGAGCCAAAAGCATCCAGACCCCCCGTTCCGCGCCAGAACGAACCAAAGCATCCAGACCCCCGTTCCGCCGGCCATAACAGAGCCAAGGGTCCAGCACCCTTGTCCGGCGGCCAGAACAGAGCCAAAGCATCCAGACCCCCGTTCCGGCAGCCAGAACAGAGCCCAACGGGTCCCAACCCTGTTCTGCACCAGAACAGAGCCAAAAAGCATACAGACAACAAAAACACCCATTCCAGCACCATAACAGTGCCAAAAGCATCCAGACCCCCCGTTCCGGTGGCCAAACAGAGCCCAAAGGGTCCAACCCCCGTTCCGGCACCAGAACAAGCAAAGTATCCAACCCCCATTCGGAGCCATCACAGTGCAAGCATCCAGACCCCGTTCCTGCAGCCGAACAAGCCAAGCATCCAGACCCCGTTTCCGGCAGCCAGAACAGACAAAGGGTCCAGACCCCCGTTCCGGCAGCCAGAACACTAGCCAAAAGCATCCAGCACGCCCCCGTTCTGCAGTCCCAGAACAGAGCCAAAACATCCAGACCCCCGTTCCGGCGGCCAGAACGAGCCAAAGTCCAGACCCCCCGTTCCGGCGCCAAACATACCAAAAGGGCACCACCGACCCCCGTTCCGCGGCCAGAACAGAGCCAAAAGCTCCAACCCCACGTCGAGCCGAACAGAGCCAAGTCCACAACCCCTGTTTCTGGCAGCCAGAACAGAGCCAAAAGCATCCAGACCCCCGTTCCGCGCCAGAAACAGACCAAAGGGTCTCAGACCCCGTTCCGGCGGCCAGACAGAGAGCCAAAAGCATCCAGACCCCTTTTCCGCAGCCAGAACAGACCCAAAAGCATTCATGACCTAACCTTTCCGGTGGCCATAACAGAGCCAAGGGGTCCAGACCCCCGTCCGGCAGCCAGAACAGAGCCAAAAGATATCCAGACCAACCCTTCGCGGCACCCATCACAGTGCTAAAAGCTCCAACCCCCGTTCCGCGCCGAACGAGCCAAAGCTCCAGCCACCGTTCCGGCAGCCAAACAAGCCAAGGGGCCAGGACCCCCGTTCCTGCGCCAGAACAGAGCCCAAAAAGCATCCAACCCCACCTTTCCGCCAGCAGAACAGAGCCAAAAGCATCCAGACCCCCGTTCCGCGAGCCAGAACAGAGCCAAAGGGGTCCACAAACCCTGTTTCTGGCAGCCGAGAACAGAGCCAAAAGCATACAGACAACCCTTCCATCAGCCATAACAGTGCCAAAATCATCCAGACCCCCGTTCCGGCAGCCAAACAGAGTCAAAGGGGTCCAGACCCCCCGTTCCGCCAGCCCAGAACAGAGCCAAAAGCATCCATACCCCCGTTCCGCAGCCAGAACAGACCCAAAAGCATCAGACCCCCGTTCCGGCGGCCAGAAACAGAGCCAAAGGGGTCCGACCCCCGTTCCGGCGGCCAGAACGAGCCAAAAGCATCCATACCCCCGTTCCGGCAGCCAGAACAACCCAAAAGCATCCAGACCCCCCCTGTCCGTGGCCAAACCAGCCAAAGGGTCCAGACCCACCCCTTCCAGGCGCCAGTAACGAGTCCAAAAAGTAGGCCAGACCCCCTTCGGTCAGCCATCACAAGTGCTAAAAGCATCCAGACCCCGTCGCCCCCGCGGCATCAGACAATGCCAAAGGCGTCCTCAGACCCCTGTTCCGGCAGCCATACATAGCCAAAGCATCCAACCCCCGTTCCGGCAGCCAACACGAGCCAAAAGCATCCAGACCCCCGTTCCGCGGCCAGAAACAGAGCCAAAGCAATCCAACCCCCGTTCCGGCTGCCTGAACAGAGCCAACGGTTCCAGACCCCCCTTTCTGGCGCAGCCCAAACCACAATAGCCAAAAGCATCCAACCCCCGTTCCGGCGCCAGAACAAGCCAAGGGGTCCAGTACCCCCCTCCATCGTTGGGCCAAAACAGAGCCAAAAGCTCCAGACCCCATTTCCCGGCAGCCAACAACCCAAAGCATTCAACCCCGTTCCGGTGGCCAGAACAGAGCCAAAGGGGTCCACGACCCCCGTTCCGGCACCAGAACAGAGCAAAAGTATCCAGACACCCATTCGCGCCAGCCATCACAGTGCTAAAACTCCAACCCCCGTTCCGGAGCCGAACAGAGCCAAACATCCAGACCCCCGTTCCGGCAGCCAGAACAGAGCCAAAGTGGATCCATACCCCCGTTCCGGCGGCCAGAACAGAGCCAAAAGCATCCAGACCCCCTGTTCCGGCGCCAGAACAGCCACAACTCCATACCCCCCGTTCCGCAGCCAGAACAGAGCCAAAGGGTCCACAACCCGCGGCTGTTTCTGCAGCCAGAACAGAGCCAAAGCATACAGACACCCATCCCATTCCACAGCCAATAACAGTGCATAAAGCATCAAACCCCCGTTCCGGTCACCAGAACAAGCCAAAGGGGTCCAGACCCCCGTTTCTGGCGGCCAAACAAGCCAAAAGCATCAGACAAACCCATTCCAGCAGCCATACAGTGCCAAAGTCATCCAAAACCACCCCCCCCGTTCCGGCAGCCAGTAACGAGCCAAAAGGTCCCGAACCCCCGTTCCGGCAGCCAGAACAAGCCAAAAGCATCCGACCCCCGTTCCTGCAGCCAACAGAGCAAATCAGCATCCCAAACCAACCCCCGTTCTGCAGCCAGAACAGAGCCAAAAGCATCAGACCCCCGTTCCGCGGCCAGAACAGAGCCAAAGTCCCGACCCCCTTTCCGTCTGCCAAACAAGCAAACATCCAGACCCGTTCCGGCACCAAACAGAGCCAAAGCATCAGACCCCGTTCCCAGCCAGAACAGAGCCAAAAGCATCCAACCCCCGTTCCAGCAGCCAGAACAGACCCAAGGGTTCCACAACCCTGTTCTGGCAGCCAGAACAGAGCCAAAGCAATACAGACACCCATTCCGCAGCCAGAACAAGCCAAAGGGGTCCGAACCCCCGTTCCGGCGCCGAACAGAGCCAAAAGCATCCAACCCCCGTTCCGGCAGCCAGACACAGAGCCAAAAAGCATCCAGAACCCCAGTTCCGGCAGCCAAAACAAGAGCCAAAGTGTCCACAACCGTTCTGGCAGCCAGAACAACCAAAAGCATCAGACACCCATCCACCAGCAGCCATACCCAGTGCCCAAAGCATCCAAACCCCCCGTTCCGCAGCCAGACAAGCCAAAGGGGTCCAACCCCCTTCTGGCGCCAGAACAGAGCCACAAGCATACAGACACCCATTTCAGCAGCCAGAACAGTGCAAAAGCATCCAACCCCCCCGTTCCGGCAGCCAGACAGAGCCAAAGGGTCCAGACCCCGTTCCGCAGCCAAACAGAGCCAAACATCCAACCCCCGTCCGGCGCCAGAAACAGAGCCAAAAGCATCCATACCCCCGTTCCGCACCAGAACAGACCCAAGCAATCCAGACCCCCGTTCTCGTCGCCAGAACAGAGCCAAAGGGGTCCACCCCCCGTTCCGGCGCCAACAGAGCCAAAAGCATCCAGACCCCCTGTTTCCGGCAGCCAGAACAGAGCCAAAACATCCAGACCCCCCCGTTCCGGCGCCAAACGAGCCAAGAAGCATCCAGACCCCCGTTTCCACGCTAGAACAGACCCAAAGGGGTCCACACCCTGTTCTGCAGCCTAGAACAGAGCCAAAAGCATACAGACACCCTTCCGGCAGCCAGAACAGAGCCAAAGGTCCAGACCCCCGTTCCGCAGCAGAACAGAGCCAAAAGCATCCGACCCCCCGGTGCCGTCAGCCATAACGAGCCAAAGCATCCAGACCCCCGTTCCGGCAGCCGAACAACCCAAAGGGGTCCGACCCCCGTTCCGGCGCCAGAACAGAGCCAAAAGCATCCAGACCCCCACCGTTCCGGTCACCAGAACAGACCAAAAGCATCCAGACCCCCTTTCCGCAGCCAGAACAGCAACCAAGCATCCAGACCTCCCGTTCGGCGGCCAAACAGCCCAAGGGGTCCCAGACCCCGTTCCGGCAAGCCAGAACATAGCCAAAGTATCAACACCCATTCGGGCAGCCATCACAGTGCTAAAATCCAACCCCCGTTTCGGCATCCAGAACAGAGCCAAACATCCAGACCCCCGTTCCGGCAGCCAGACAAACAGCAAGGGTCCAGACCCCGTTCCGGCATCCAAACAGAGCCAAAGCACCACCCCCTTTCCCGGCAGCCAAACAGAGCCAAGCATCCAGACCCCCGTTCCGCAGGCCCGACAACCGCAAAAGCATCCAGACCCCCGTTCCGGCGGCCAGAACAGAGCCAAAGGGGTCCAGACCCCCCGTTCCGGCGCCGAACCAGAGCCAAAAGTATCCAGACACCCATTCGGAGCAGCCATCCAGTGCTAAACATCCATACCCCCTTTCGGCACCAAACAGAGCCAAAGGGGCCCAGACCCCCGTTCCGGCAGCCATACAAGCCAAAAGCATCCGAGACCCCCTTCCGGCACCCGAACAGAGCCAAAAAAAAGCATCCAGACCCCCCGTTCCGGCGGCCGAAAGAAAGGCCAAAGCTCCAACAAACCCCCGTTCCGGCAGCCGAAACAGAGCCAAGGGGTCCGACCCCCGTTTCCGGCGGCCATAACAGAGCCAAAAGCATCCAGACCCCCCCGTTCCGGCAGCCAGAACAGACCCAAAGACATCCAGACCAGACCCCCCCTTCCGCGGCCAGAACAGAGCCAAAGCATCCAGACCCCGTTCCGCGCAGCCAAACAAGACCCAAAAGCTCAGACCCCTCGTTCGGCAGCCAGAAACAGAGCAAAAGGTCCAGACCCGTTCCGGCAGCCAGAACAGAGTCCAAAGCATCCAGACCCCCGTTTCCCGTCAGCCAGAACAGACCCCAAGGGTCCCAACCGTGCGGCCGTCCAGAGCAAGCCAGATACATCCGAGCAAAAGGAGGTCCAGACCCCCGTTCGGCAGCCAGAACCGAGCCAAAAGCATCCAGTACCCCATCGGCAGCCAACAGAGCCAACAAGATCCAGACCCCCCCAGAAATGCAGGGGTCAAAGGCCTAAACAGAGCCCAAAAGCTACAGACCATCCAGACCCAATCCACATAACCGTTCCGTGCGCCAGAACAGAGCCAAAGGGCAGCCTGTCTGCGCAGAGAGCCAGCATTACGACATCATCCGCAGCCATGAACAGGCTCAAAGCATCCAAACCCCCTTTCCGACGCCATCCGAACAGAGCCAAAGGGGTCTCACGACCCCTGTTCTTCTGGCAGCCAGAAAACAGAGCCAAAAGTCAATCACAACCCCTCCGGCAGCCAGAACAAGATGCCAAAAGCATCCATACCCACCCCTGTCCGGTACGGCCAGAACAGAGAGCCAAAAGGGCCAGACCCCCGTTCCGCGAGCCAGACAGAAGCCAAAGATCCAGACTCCCCGTTCCGGTGCAGCATAACACGACCAAAAGCACATCAGACCCCCGTTCCGCAGCCAGAACCGAGCCAATTGCTCCAGACCCCCGTTCCGTCTGACCAGAAGAGCCAAAAGCAATCCAGGACCCCATGTTCGCAGCCAGAAATACAGACCCAAGCAAGTCCACACCTCCTGTTCTCGGTGCAGCCAGAACAGAGCCAAAGGGTACAGACACCCGTTCCGGTCAGCCCAGAAACAGAGCTCCAAAGGGTCCCTAACCCATCCGGCAGCAGAACACAGATGCAACAGATCCAGAAACATCCCCGTTCCGGCAGCAGCAAGAACAGAGCCAAACGCATCCATACCCCCGTCCGTGCAGCCAGAACAACCAGCAGCCCCGTCCAAGAACGAGCGCTCCAGACCCCCGTTTCCGGCAGGCCAGAACAGAGCCAAAAGCCCCCATCATACCCAGACCCCGTTCCGGCAGCCAGAACAGAACAACAACAGACCCGCGCACAGAATCAGAGAGTGTAGGGGGTCAATCCATAGGGAACACCGTCCGGCAGCGAGAGGGCAGAGGGATGAGCCCAGTAGACGAGGGCCAGTGCCCATCCATGGGCCGGGGGCAGAGGGGCGTAACAGAGGCAGGAAAGTCCAGGCCAGGCAGTTGATCCAGGGAGCCAGAAAGAGTACCAGGCAGTCCGCTGCTCCGTGTCCAGGGCAGCCAGAAGACCCAAGGGTCGTCCCCACCGCAGCGGACAGAGCAAGGTCATCCAGTACGTCCAGGGGGCGCCAGTGACAGGCCAGAAGGGGGGCAGGGCTGGGATCCAGAGTCTCAGCCAACAGAGCCCAAGGGAAGCCTCCAGGCGTTCGCAGACCAGAGCCGAGGGGTCCAGACGGTCGGGAGCGAACAGAGACAAGTAGGATCCAGACAGGTCGGGCGCACACGGGAGTGCAAAGGTCCAGACCCAAGCGTTGGCAGGAGGAGGAGCCGTGAGAGGGGGAGACCGTTCCAGGGCAGAGACAGTGCGCAAAAGATCCCAGCTCCGAACCAGGTCAGAGCAAGCATCCGAGTTTCCAGGGGCAGATCAAGCAATAGAGGTCCACCCCGGGGTTCGGCTGCAGACAGAAGCCAAGAGAGGGTCCAGGCGGTGGGGCAGAACGAGGGCCAGGAAAGAGGGATCCAGACCCTATCGGAGCGGGCAGTCGGGAACAGAGACCAAACAGTCCATGCGCGGACCACCGGGGGTCGCGCACAGACGAGCAAGCTGACCGTCGGAGGAGCAGCAAAGATCCAGCGGCCATTAGTGGCATCCAGAACAGCAGCAAGGGGTCAAGGCCCCTTCCCAGGGGCAGCAGGTGCAAGAAGATCCAGCCGGTGCGGCAGTCCAGATAGGACGCCAAAGGCGTTGGGAGGAGCCCCGTCGCGGTGAGGAGGGGGGTTCAAGAAGGCTGGAGGGTCAGACCCGTTCCGGCGCGACAGACCAAAGTATGCGACATCGGGGAGGGGAGGGATCACAGGCTAGATCAGACCGTTGGGCAGCAGAAAGAGAGGGGGCATGGGGCCACCCGATCGGCAGGCCAGGAGAGTGAGCAAACATCAGGCACGCAGGTTCCGCATCCAGAAACAGGAGTCCAAGATCAGGGGGGTAGGGACGCTCCGCCAGCAGTTGGCGTCCAGACGGAGGAGGGGATCCAGGGTCCAAGAACCCGGTTGGCGCAGAGTACAGGCCCAGCACAGAGTCCACGCATCCAGGGGGAGATCTACAGCTTCTCAAGCATCCTACCTCCCTCCTCCTTCCGTGTGTCTCCAGCAGTCCAGGCCTTCAATCCCTGCTCTTCGTCAACTCAGAACTCCAAAAGCCTCTCATATCCCCCCGTTTTTTCGGCCCAGTTATTCCCTTTTCTCCAAACTCCAGACTCCGTTTTCCGGCCCACCTCCTCCCAATCCGATTCCCTCCTTTCCTTCGCGTCCGACAGGCCAAATGTCCGCCCATTCCCACAGAACGACCCAGTTCGCTCCGTTCCAGAACAGACAGGTCCAGCCCCGATCCGGCGCAGACGACAAAAGTACGACACATGCAGCATCAGAAGACCGACCCGGTCCAGGATGAGAAAAGCAGCAGCTCTGCCAGAAGAGGAAAGGGGTCCACCCGTCGGGAGACAGAGAAGATAGGACTCCAGTTCGAGCAGCAAGAGCCCAATACATCCCAGACCCCCTTCCGGCAGCCAGAACAGAGCAAAGGGGTCCACAACCCTGTTCTGCAGCCGAACAGAGCCAAAAGCATACCGACACCCACCATCAGCCAGAACAGTCCCAAAAGCATCCAGACCCCCGTCCGCAGCCAGAACAGAGTCAAAGGGGTCCAGACCCCCGTTCCGGCAGCCAGAACAGAGCCAAAAGCATCAGACCCCCCGTTCCGCAGCCAGAACAGACCCAAAGCATCCAGACCCCCGTTCCGGCGGCCAGACAGAGCCAAAGGGTCCACCCCGTTCCGGCAGGCCACACAGGCTAAAAGCATCCAGACCCCCGTTCCGGCAGCGGAACAGAGCCAAAAGCATCAGACCCCGTTCCGCAGCCAGAACAGAGCCAAAGGGGTCCAGACCCCCGTTCGGCGGCCAGAACAGAGCCAAAAGCATCCAGACACCCCCGTTCCGGCAGCCAGAACAGAGCCAAAAGCATCAGACCCCCGTTCGGCACCAAAACAGAGCCAAAGGGGTCCACACCCTGTTCTGGCAGCCAGAACAGAGCCAAAAGCATACAGACACCATCCAGCCATACAGTGCCAAAGCATCCAGACCCCCGTTCCGGCAGCCAGAAACAAAGAGTCAAAGGGGTCCAGACCCCCGTTCCGGCAGCCAGACAGAGCCAAAGCATCCAGCCCCGTTCCGGCAGCCAGACAGACCCAAAAGCATCCAGACCCCGTTCCGCGCCAGAACAGAGCCAAAGGGGTCCAGACCCCCGTTCCGGCGGCCAGAACCAGAGCCAAAAGCATCCAGACCCCCGTTCCGGCAGCCAGAACAGACCAAAAGCATCCAGACCCCCGTTCCGGTGGCCCAGAACAGAGCCAAAGGGGTCCAGACCCCACGTCCGGCAGCCAGAACAGAGCCAAAAGTATCCAGACACCCATTCGGGCAGCCATCACAGTGCTAAAGCATCCAGACCCCCGTTCGGCAGCCAGAACAGAGCCAAAGGGTCCAGACCCGTGTCCGGCAGCCAGACAGAGCCAAAAGCATCCGACCCCGTTTCCGGCAGCCAGAACAGAGCCAAAAGCATCCAGACCCCGTTCCAGCAGCCAGAACAGAGCCAAAGGGGTCCACAACCCTGTTCTGGCAGCCAGAACAGAGCCAAAACATACAACACCCATTCCAGCAGCCATAACAGTGCCAAAGCATCAGACCCCCGTTCCCGGCAGCCAGAACAGAGCCAAAGGGTCCAGACCCCGTTCCGGCAGCCAGAACAGAGCCAAAAGCATCCGACCCCCGTTCCGGCAGCCAGAACAGACCCAAAGCATCCAGACCCCACCCCGTTCCCCGGCGCCAGAACAGAGCCAAAAGCATCCAGACCCCCGTTCCGGCAGCCAGAACAGACCCAAAGCATCCAGACCCCGTTCCGCAGCCAGAACAAGCCAAAGGGTCCAGACCCCGTTCCGGCGGCCAGAACAAGCCAAGTATCCGACCCATTCGGCAGCCATCACAGTGCTAAAAGCATCGCAGAACCCCTGTTCCGGCAGCCAGAACAGAGCCAAAGATCCAGACCCCCATTCCGGCGCCAGAACAGAGCCAAAGGGGTCCAGACCCCGTTCCGGCGGCCAGAACAGAGCCAAAAGCATCCAGACCCCCGTTCGGCAGCCAGAACAGAGCCAAAAGCATCCGACCCCGTTCCGGCAGCCAGAACAGAGCCAAAGGGGTCCACACCCTGTTCTGGCAGCCAGAACAGAGCCAAAAGCATACAGACACCCATCCAGCAGCCATAACAGTGCCAAAAACATCCAGACCCCCGTTCCGGCAGCCAGACAGAGTCAAAGGGTCCAGACCCCCGTTCCGGCAGCCAGAACAGAGCCAAAAGCATCCAGACCCCCCGTTCCGGCAGCCAGAACAGACCCAAAAGCATCCAGACCCCCGTTCCGGCGGCCAGAACAGAGCCAAAGGGTCCAGACCCCGTTCGGCGGCCAGAACAGAGCCAAAGATCCAAGCACCAACCCGTTCCGGCAGCAGAACAGACCCAAAAGCATCCAGACCCCCGTTCCGGTGCCAGAACAGAGCCAAAGGGGTCCAGACCCCCTTCCGGCAGCCAGAACAGAGCCAAAAGTATCCAGACACCCATTCGGGCAGCCATCACAGTGCTAAAAGCATCCAGACCCCCGTTTCGGCAGCCAGAACAGAGCCAAAGGGGTCCAGACCCCCTTCCGGCAGCCAGAACAGAGCCAAAAGCATCCAGACCCCCGTTCCGGCAGCCAGAACAGAGCCAAAAGCATCCAGACCCCCGTTCCAGCAGCCAGAACAGAGCCAAAGGGGTCCACAACCCTGTTCTGGCAGCCAGAACAGAGCCAAAAGCATACAGACACCCATTCCAGCAGCCATAACACAGTCCAAAAGCATCCAGACCCCCCCCGTTCCGGCAGCCAGAACAGAGCCAAAGCATCCAGACCCCGTTCCGGCAGCCAGAACAGACCCAAAGCATCAGACCCCCGTTCCGGCGGCCAGAACAGAGCCAAAAGCATCCAGACCCCCGTTCCGGCAGCCAGAACAGAGCCAAAAGCATCCAGATCCCCGTTCCTGCAGCCAGAACAGAGCCAAAGAGGTCCAGACCCCCGTTCCGGCGGCCAGAACAGAGCCAAAAGTATCCAGACACCCATTCGGGCAGCCATCACAGTGCTAAAAGCATGCAGACCCCTGTTCCGGCAGCCAGAACAGAGCCAAAGGAGTTCAGACCCCCATTCCGGCGGCCAGAACAGAGCCAAAAGCATCCAGACCCCCGTTCCGGCGGCCAGAACAGAGCCAAAGGGGTCCAGACCCCCGTTCCGCGCCAAGAACAGAGCCAAAAGACAGACACCATTCGGGCAGCCATCCACAGTGCTAAAGCATCCAGACCCCCTTCGGCAGCCAGAACAGAGCAAAAGGGTCCAGACCCCCTTCCGGCAGCCAGAACAGAGCCAAAGCATCCAGACCCCCGTTCCGGCAGCCAGAACAGAGCCAAAAGCATCCAGACCCCCGTTCCCAGCAGCCAGAACAGAGCCAAAGGGGTCCACAACCCGTTCTGCAGCCAGAACGAGCCAAAGCATACGACAACCCCTTCCAGCAGCCAACAGCCAAAAGCATCCAAACCCCCGTGCCGCAGCCAGACAGAGCCAAAGGGGTCCAACCCCCGTTCGGCAGCCAGAACAGAGCCAAAGCACGTCAGAACCCCCCCGTTCCGCAGCCAGAACAGCGCCAAAAGCATCCAGACCCCGTTCCGGCAGCCGAACAGACCCAAAAGCATCCAGACCCCCGTTCCGGCGGCCAGAACAGAGCCAAAGGGGTCACAACCCGTTCCGGGGCCAGAACAGAGCCAAAAGCATCCAGCACCCTGTCCGCAGCCAAACAGACCAAAAGCATTCCGACCTCCGTTCCGGTGCCAGAACAGAGCCAAGGGTCCAGACCCCCCGTTCCGGCAGCCAGAACAGAGCCAAACGATCCAGCACCCATTCGGAGCCAGCATCACAGTGCTAAAGCATCCAGACCCCCTTCCGGCAGCCGAAACAGAGCCAAAAGCATCCAGACCCCCGTTCCGGCACAGAACAGAGCCAAAGGGGTCCAGACCCCGTTCCGGCGCAGAACAGAGCCAAAGCAGTCCAGACCCCCGTTCCGGCGCCGAACAGAGCCAAAAGCATCCAGACCACCCTTCCGGCAGCCATAACAGAGCTAAAGGTCCACAACCCTGTGTCTGGCAGCCAGAACAGAGCCAAAAAGCTACAGACACCCATTCCAGCAGCCATAACAGTGCCAAAAGCATCCAGACCCCCGTTCCGGCAGCCGAGAACAGAGTCAAAGGGGTCCAGACCCCCGTTCCGGCAGCCAGAACAAAGCCAAAATATCCAGACAACCCATTCGGGCAGCCATCACAGTGCTAAAGCATCCAGACCCCGTTCGGCAGCCCAGAAACAGAGCCAAAGGGGTCCATACCCCGTTCCGGCCAAGCAAAACACGAGCCAACAGCCATCCAAACCCCCCCGTTCGGCAGCCCAGAACAGACCCAAAGCTCCAGACCCCCGTTCCGGCGGCCAGAACAGAGCCAAAGGGGTCCAGACCCCCGTTCCGGCGGCCAGAACAAAGCCAAAAGTATCCAGACCCCTCTTCCTGCTGCCAAAACATATCTAAAAGGGTGTAAAACCTTATTCCGGCATCTATAATAAAGTGGTGTAATTTTAATGCCTTACGATAGGTGGCGCTGTTCATTTTCTGTTCCGGTTCCGGCGACTGTTCTGGTTTTTACGTAGTCCCGTTACAAGGGGGGTTGGTACAAAGTACTTGGGGTGGCTAGCAATCATTTGTTGTGCTGGTGCTCAGAAAGGCAGGATAACAGTCTAGATCTGAAAGTATTAATGAATGTCACCTGGTGAAGTGAGAGAGTGAAAGACTTCCAAAAGTAGGGAGCAGCAAGAGAGAATGGTTTAAGACGGGAGGAAGCAGTGTTTGTTGGGGGGTTGTGGAGAAGATTTCCTTGTGAGGAACAGAGGGCATGGCCAGGAACATAAGGGACGTAATGACGTCACTACTGATGTATGTCTGCGCAGATATTGGAAGTAGAATGGAATATATTACAACTTGCAGAGACAAGTGCATTCAAAAGGGTAAAGTGACAATAAGTAACAAAAGATAAAGTAGCAATTTGCAGACACTAAAGAATATATACATACCATAGTACAGTATATACAAAAACCATTGTGACATTAAACTATATTTATTCGTACACTTTGATACACATTCCTCCCTATCCCCTATGCTAGCCCCACCCCCATTTCCACCCACCACTGGCCTATCTACACCCTGCTTTCCTCCTGGACAATCTATCCCAGTGAGACTGCTAATACCCTCCCCCCCCAAACCTAGTTTAAAATATCCTCCAACCCTCTAGCCATCTTCTCCCCTAAAACAGCTGCACCACCATCAGTGAGGTGCAACCCATCCCTATTAAAGAGCCTGTAGCCGACAGCAAAGTCTGCCCAGTTCTCAATAAACCCAAACCCTTCTTCCTTACACCACTCTCTTAGCCACGCATTAATGCTCCTAAGCTCCCGCTGTCTCCCTGGCTTAGCACGTGGCTGCGGTAGTATTTCTGAAAACACTACCCTGGAGGTCTTTGCTTTTATCTTGGCCCCTAGTTCTCGGAAATCATGTTTAAGGACCTCACCTCCACCTCTAACTTTGTCATTGACACCAATGTGAACCAAGACCGCCGGGTCACACCCGGCCCCACCCAATAATCTGTCTACACGATCCACCACATGCCGAACCCTAGCACCAGGCAGGCAACACACAGTTCGGCATGTAGGGTCTTGGCGGCAGATTATCCTATCTACCTTCCTTATAATGGAGTCCCCTACCACTACCACCTGCCTTGCATTCCTGACCCTTCGTTCCTCCTCCCTTGTATCAGAGATGGCAGTCCCCTGGGTGCTCAAGGGACTAGCCCCCTCCATACACGCTAATTCCGAGGTGTCCTCCTCCACTTCATTACCTAAGGCGGCAAATCTGTTGGGATGGACAATCTGGGAAGAAGCCCCCCTACTCTTCCATCCCCCACTTCCCCTAGTAACCCTAACAAAACTACCTCCTTCCTCATCCTTTCTTGTCCCTCTTCCACCCACCTCTATACTGGCCCCAGCCAGTGCCTGCTGACCCCTCAGTTCTGCCAATCCCCGCAATGCTGCAAGCTGCCCCCTTAGACTCTCCACCTCGGCTTCCAAACGGGCAACCCACTCACACCTGACACAGACATAGGTTCCCCGGAACGTCTGCTCCAGGTTCCTATACATGTGGCACGATGCACATTGCATGGTACTGACAAAACTGTCCCTTCTAATACACCACACCAACACGCACAAACCTTGTTTAATTGCCCTTCTTGTTTCAATGTCCTTCTTTTTATATGTCCTTGAGAGCAAGGTCCTTAAGAGAAAGGGCCACTCACAAGTTCGTTACACTCACAGGAAACTTCCTTTTGTTAGGTCCAAACCACAGGCCCAACAACTGTGAATCCTATTTAACTAATAGGCCCCAACCCCCACAACAATTAGTGCAAGAGCCAGAAAGAGAGGGAAAAAAACCAAACACTTATTAACCCTTTCACAGCCTGTTTGTGATTACAACAGGTACAATACTAGAATATAGAAGTCCAGCACACCCCTTTAACTGGAAGAAGAAAGATTAGTCTGCTTACTGCACACTCAGTCCTGCACACAGTTTTTAACAGTACAAACAATCCTTATTTTCAAACTGTCAAACAATCCTTATTTTCAAACTTTCACACACACCATACAACCATCAAATGATTAAGTGTCCTTTTTATATGTCCTTGAGAGCAAGGTCCTTAAGAGAAAGGGCCACTCACAAGTTCGTTACACTCACAGGAAACTTCCTTTTCTTAGGTCCATATTGTATACCATCCACATATTGTTCTATATACAAATATATCAACAGTTATAGCGGGCTAGGAATCCCAAATCTTGGTTTAACCCATTGTTTTTGGAGTCAAATAACAGAATCATTTTGGCTTCAAATGTTTTTCTATCTTGGTTGCTGCTAAACTGTCCATTCAAGATCCGGACTTGGAGGTTTTCTATGGAGTATCCTGGTTGAGAAAAATGATGCCCCACAGGAAAACATTTATTAATCTCATTATGGTTGGTGATGCTACTTCTGTGGGAGTTCATCCTCTTCTGTAGTTTTTGACTTGTTTCCCCTATATATATATATAGTGTCTGTACATTTGTTACATTGTATTAAATACACCACATTGCTGGATGTGCAGCTGTAATATCCCTGGATGTTAAATACCCCCTTCCTGTGTGTTACAGATGGAGAACTGGTAACATTGTTGCACAGTTTACACCAAGGACCCCTGCATGGTTTGGTGCCTGGGGTGATATTTTCATAATCCTTGTGTAACTTTCTTCTTACTAGTTTTTGGTGAAGGTTTGGTGGTTGTCTAAAGGCAAGTATAGGGGGTTCTGGGAATTTTTTAAGCATTTCATCTTGATTAATCATAGGTTGTAGTTCTTTCATTAATGTACATATTCCTTCCAGTACTGGGTTATATGTTGTTACCAAAGGTACCTGGGCGTTTCTTTTTTTCTCTTTGTACTGTAGAAGGTTATCCCTGGGTGTTCTCAATGCTTTGTTCATGTTAGTGGTAATTTTTCTGCGTGGATATCTCTTTTGTTTGAAAGATGTACCAAGTGCACCTAGGTGTCTGTCTCTTTCTTCCTTTACTGAACATATTCTGTGCACTCTAGTAGCTTGGCTATATATGATACCTTTCTTGGTGTGGTGCGGATGAAAACTGTTAAAGTGGAGATAGTTGTTTCTGTCAGTGGGTTTTTTGTATAAGGATGTTTGAATTCTTCGATCTTTCAGGGTGACTGTAGTGTCCAAAAAATGTATGGATTCCTCACAAAAATCCATTTCAAATTTAATTGTTGAGTGCAGTTTGTTGTTATCCTGAATAAAATGTCGTAGCTGTTCTTCTCCATGTGTCCATATCATAAAAACATTGTCTATGTAATGATAGCAACTATGTGGTCTGTAATGTTGGGTTTTGAGAAACCTGTCTTCCAAGTCAGCCATAAATAAGTTGGCATACTGAGGTGCCATTTTGCTTCCCATGGCTACACCCATCCGTTGTAGGTAAATTTCTTGGTTAAATGTAAAATCTTTGGGACTGTATTTACTGTGGGGGGCAGTTTTTACAAATTTACAACATGCTGTGATACCATCAGTATGTGGTATGTTGTTATACAGTGATATTACATCCATGGTTACTAGTAGGGCATTAGCAGGAAGCTGTTCAATTACTAAGGAAGTCTGTAGTACCTTGTATATAACTCTTAGTTTGTTTACAAGTGGTAGTGTTTGTAGTGTAGCAGGGAATTGGTAGAGGTAGGTTTTCTATATAAAGATGTGACAAGACAATGTCCAATTTTTTGACAGTAATGTCGAGAAAGTCGACGGCAGTATCTGAAATGCAGGAGGTCAAGAGAATGTTTAAGGGGTTGTTATTCAGTACCTTTATAAAGTTTTCAGCCAACGATTTAGGGCCCCGCCACAAGATGAAAATATTATCTATGTAGCGGAGCCACAAATCCAAATGAGAAGTTAAGTCCAGCATTGCTTCAGTGAAAGCCTCCTCTCTCTCTGCCACCACCTTAGAAATAGATTTGCGTACGATGGCGCACATTTGGCGCCCATCGCCGTGCCTCTAAGTTGTAGATAGAAGCTATACTCAAACACAAAATAATTGTGTGTCAAAATAAATTGTAGTAGGAGAGAGATCGTGTGGTGGCTAGCTCAGTTGTAAATTTTCCGTGTCCATAAAGTATTCACATGCTTGCAGTCCTTTGTCATGATCGATATTGCTATATAAGGACTCAACATCACACGTGATGAGCAAGCAGTCCCCATCTATTGGTACATTAATGACCTTTGTAATGAAGTTAGAGGAATCTCTAATATAAGAGTCCAATCCTAGAACAAACGGTTGCAGACCATGGTTAACAAAGGAACACAAATTTTCACATAAGTTTCCATTACCAGATATAATGGGTTTGTCTACCTGCAGGTGCAGATGAGTTTTTATGAATAATACGAGTAAGTAGTAGTAAGTAGCTTTAAGATAGGATATGTCCCCTTAACACCTTGTACACAGCAAAACCCATACTCTTTATGCAATTTAAATTCATATATTATAATTACCTGCTATATATCGACTGTTGAATAGTACAGTAATCAGTAGGAGGGGTAGATTGAGGTAGTTAAAGGGTATGTACTGTACACTATAAAATCTACTTTGGATAACTGTGCAAACTCAGTGGTTATGGCCAAATTCGAGGGTTACCGAACGCAGCATTCGAGGTTTATGGAGCGCTAAAGTGGAGGGTTATCGCCGAATTTGTTACCAAAGTTTGATAATCCTTGAATGAAAAAAGACTGCAAGTTCAGTTGGAAAGTTAGTAGTTGGAAGAGTCAGAAAAAGTCAGAGTTCATACAAACTCATAAAATCCGACTCAAACTCGGGTTCAAGTTCTAGTCCATCCATAAGGTCTTACAGTAGTAATGTGGCTCCTGTACATGAAACATTGTCAAGATAGTGGGTGCAGTGGAGAGAAGGTTAAATCAAATATACATACATTACATCATACTCTCTCTATTAGACAGAGTCTGAGGCTGCAGTGCCAAAACTATAAAGGGGCAAAAGGAATGTGTGTGTGTATGGGGGGGGGGGCTCCCAGACAGTCTCTTTAACACCTCTTAGCCCTCATCCACCCAAAAGCCACAGTGATGCTTATCCCAAATCCCCAGTTTAAGTAACTTACTATTTATGGATCCTGGAGCTTTTATGCTGAGCCTGGAACCACCACACATATGAACACTTACTTACACACAAAAGTAGGGGCATACCTGCAGGGGCCCAGGCCCCCCATGAGATTTGAGGCTGGTGCCCTGACCCCCCCTCCCTCCAAGCTGTCTTCCGCGATCAGCCATTTTAAACAGTTGATCGTGCGTATGAATAAAACGTACGAGCGATCAGCTGTTTAAAACCGGACCCGAAATTGCGGAACTGAACCTGAAGTTCGGATCTGGTCTTCTAAACAGCTGTTTAAAATGGCTGATTGCGGAAGACAGCTTGGGCTTGGGGTGGGCCCTTCTACCGTACCGCAGGGGCTGTATTTACGCCACTGCACACAAGTGACTTTCTTACATACATACACATGAATACATATATGCCAATTGCTTATTTACAGATACATAAATCTTGGCCCCAGCAGCTTTGCAGCTTAGTGGTGAAAATATATTTTGTTAACCAAAACATTTTTAGAGGTAAACAAAATACATTTAGTCAACAAAAAACAATGGTTTAGTTAGTAACTATATTTAGTCGACCAAAAGAAATTTGCTAGTAACAAAACATACAATTAGTCAACAAAAAACAACTGTAGCACCAAAATATATATTTTGATGACCAAAATTTTAAGAAAAAAGAGCAGTATTTTTCCATCCCCTAATATAGATCATGATTGTCTTGCTCTTGTTCCAGCTCGTATTATGCAGGACCCCCCAAAACCTAGGTTCCGTTTGGTTAAAATGTAATAATTCTGCTTCCAGCTAGAGAAATCATACTAACAAGATTACAATCCACCACCGCTTCTGGTCTCTTCACCCCCTCCACTGCAGCTGCTTTGTTCTTTTTGTGTTCCCGAGCAGCTGCAGTGGAGGCACGTCCAAGAATGGCATGAATCAGTGGCAAGAATCAGTGATTGGCCATGATGTCACTGTTACGGCCGAGGCTGACTGCCTTACCCAGAAGAGCCAGAGATTGAGGCGCTTGTAAGTATGATTCCTCTGGCTGGGTGCAGAATTATTGTATCTTATAAAAGGGAAAATCCATAAGAGATTTTATGCGGTAGATTTTTTTATCCATTCCACTGTGGGTTTTTTTTATTATTAGTTACTCTTGTTTTACTTGCAAGCATCTAAGGGTTGAGGGTTGATCTTTAAATACACTTGCAAGTGCCTCAAGGCAGCCTTAAATTACACTAGCTTCAAGCAGTTGTCGTAAGACAAAGTGGCCACACATTTAGCTCTTGTTCCTGAGGATGTTACTTTATGGAAAAATATGATTTTTTATTATTTCTGTTTGTGATGGCCATAATATATATATATATATATATATATATATATATATATATATATATAGCAAAGTACATCAATATAGAAAGCACTCAGCGGGTCTTCAGAAGTTCAACACATCTATTCTTTTTAAGACCAACCACATGTCGACGCGTTTCAGCCCTCTTGGAGCCATTGTCCAGACTAAATCACATAAAACTAGCAAACCTTTTAAAACACCAATATCCCACCCTCCACCTGTGTACAAAAAGGTTTTTAGTGTTTTAAAAATGTTTTAAAAGGGTTGTTAGTTTTATGTGATTTAGTCCTGACGAAGCCTCCAAGAGGACTGAAACGCGTCAACATATGGTTGGTCTAATAAAGAATAGATGTGTTGAACTTCTGAAGACCCGCTGAGTGCTTTCTATATCGATGGACTTTGCTGTATTTTTTTGGAAAGACATCCGGGCAACCTATCTGATTATGTGGAGTGCATTCAGGTCGTATGGTTTGTTATATATATATATATATATATACACATACATACATACATACAATACAAGGATTGTGGAAGCACTCCAATTAGGCTAATTTAAAACTACATTTAGCGGAAGTGCTACTGATCTGGTCAAACATTTATACAAACATAGAAAAGATAATCAATGCACATTCCTAGGCCCCATACAATATCATATTATCTGCACACAGGCATAATTTATAAATAAAGGGGTTTTAGTAAACATTACTGTGATCACATGAATGAAAAGCCTTCCAACCACGTCAAGGTAACCCCAGTCTGGAAGGTCCTAACTTCTAACCTTTTAACATTTCATTTACTTCAATTGCGATTAGCAAACTTTGCATTTCTCATTCTAACATACTGGATCCCCTTTGTTTATAAAGTATGCCAGTGTGCAGATAATATGATATTGTATGGGGCCTAGGAATGTGCATTGATTATCTTTTCTATGTTTGTATAAATGTTTGACCGGATCAGTAGCACTTCCGCTAAATGTAGTTGTAAATTAGCCTAATTGGAGTGCTTCCACAATTCTTGTATTGTATGTATTTATTGGGAGGCTTGGTCAAGCCTCCATGTGGTAATAGCACCCCCAACACGCCCCTTTTATGGGAGGTCCTATGCCTTTAATATAAAGCACTGGATGGCCTCTTCCCTCATTTTAAAAAGCCAAAGGGCTGGGGGTAAGTGAAAAGAGCCTGTTATATGCATCCAGTGTGTTAGAATGAGAAATGCAAAGTTTGCTAATCGTAATTGAAGTAAAAGAAATTTAAAAAGGTTAGAAGTTAGGACCTTCCAGACTGGGGTTACCTTGACGTGGAAGGCTTTTCATTCATGTGATCACAGTAATGTATACTAAAACCCCTTTGTTTATAAAGTATGCCAGTGTGCAGATAATATGATATTGTTTGGGGCCTAGGAATGTGCATTGATTATCTTTTCTGTTTGTATAAATGTTTGACCAGATCAGTAGCACTTCCGCTAAATGTAGTTGTAAATTATCCTAATTGGAGTGCTTCCACTATCCTTGTATTGTATGTATCTATTGGCATTCTTGGTCAAGCTTCCATGTGGTAATAGCACCCCCAACACACCCCTTTTATGGGAGGTCCTGTGCCTTTAATATAAAGCACTGGATGGATGTCCTCTTCCCTCATTTTAAAAAGCCAAAGGGCTGGGGGGGGGGGGAAAGCCTGTTATATGGATCCAGTGCACAACTATGAGAAATGCAAAAGTTTGCTAATGGTAATTGAAGTAAAAAAGGTTAGAAGTTAGGACCTTCCAGACTGGGGTTACCTTGACGTGGTTGGAAGGATTTTCATTCATGTGAGCACAGTAATGTATACTAAAACCCCTTTGTTTATAAAGTATGCCAGTGTGCAGATAATATGATATTGTATGGGGCCTAGGAATGTGCATTGATTATCTTTTCTATGTTTGTATAAATATATATATATATATATATATATATATATATATATACATATATATACAGAAAAAGGTAAACCAACAGGAAGTGTGGATATTATGTTTTCAATCCTGATGACGTTTCTATTTCTTGGATAGGCAATGTTTCGGGATATCCACTCTCTTTATCAAGCCTCAACAAAACGCTGTCATAAAATGACGAAGGCACCCACAGGTCTTTCCCACGTTAAAACAAAATTTTTATTTGAACAGATTAAAAACACAACATCTATGAGTTTCAGCTCACCACAACCTGTCCTCCGGATGGCCGAATCAACCTAGACACTGGGTCAAGGGCAAGACCATCATCTTCTCTATTATGAGTATTAGCAGGTTATTAGGATGGAAAAATACCTCTCTTTATTCTTTAAAATATATGTATTTGCACTGTACTTCCCCTTTAACCTTTATTTTTGCAATTTGCAATCATATAGTAGAAAACAGGCAAAATTTTATAGAATCAGCACCATTGAGTTAGAGTTAGTCACTACAGTTTGCCAGCATTGTTGAGGAGCCAAGCAGGCTTGACTCCTCTGGACATACACCACACCACATTAGCTTCTCTAAAGGAAAAATAGGCAAAAAGGTAACACTTCACAACAACTGAACAATTGAGTTAGAGCAGGCTCACTGCGGTTGAGGAGCCAGACTGGCTTTGCCCTTTTGAACATACTTCTCACCACATTGGCTTCTCTCCCTCAGAGTTTCGTGCAAGGGAATGTAGGGGAAAGGGTAACACTTCAGAAGACACTTGTCAAGCTGCCTTTTATACCTAGGGGGTTGGTACTTCTAAAAATAGCTAATATTGGTGAATTTGGGACATGTGGCTGGATCGCGTCTGTAAATTCTATAAATTTAGAATAATTGAAAGTCCGAGATTATTCGAACTCATAAATCTGATTCAAACTCAGGTTCCAGTTCTAAAGGTAACAATGTTTGGCACAAGTTGATTTTGACTGAGAAAGGCCCTGAATCAGGGGCTGTAACATTGCCTATTTGTTGATTTACCAATAAATATATATATTTTCAAAAATGTACCTGACAAAAAGAAATTTCCTGTGAGTGGAAATGAACTTGAGTGGAAGCTGTTCTAAATTCCTTTGTTATAAAGGACTGTTTATTAAGGACATAGAAAAAGAAGGACATTTTAATCATATGATGGTTTGCATGAAAGTTTGAAAACCAGTATTGTTTGTTCTGATAGTGTGCTGTTATAAGGACTGTGTGCAAATAGATAAATCTTTCTTTCTTCCAGTTAAATGAATGCACTGGGTTTCTATATTTTAGCATTGTTTTAATTACAAGCAGGTTGTGTAAGGGTTAAAAAGTTTTTTTCCCTATCCTCTTTGCACTGATTGGTGTGGGGACTGGGGCAAATTAGTTAAATATAATTCACATTGGTTGGATCAATGGTTTGTACCTGACAAAAGGAGGTTTCCTGTGAGTGGAAGCTATTATAAATTCCTTTGTTTTAAAGGACTGTTTATTAAGGACATAGAAAAATAAGGACATTAAAACAATAAGGGCAATTAAAATGGTTGGTTTTGTGTATTGGAAGGGACAGTTTTGTTGATATCATGCAATGTGCATCCTGCCACATTTATAGGAACCTGGAGCAAACCTTCTAGGGGGGACAACAGGCACTGGCTGTGGCCAGTATAGAGGAGGTGGAAGTGGGGCAGGGAAGGTTGAGGGGGGGGATTTACTATGTATGGCATGTGGTGGATCATGTAGACAGATTATTGGGTGGGGCTGGGTGTGACCCGGTGGTCTTGGTTAAAGTTGGTGCCAATGACAAAGTTAGTGGAGGAGAAGGGTTCCTTAAAAACGATTTCGGAGAGATAGGGATACAAGTTAAAGTCAAGGACCTCAAGGGTAGTGTTTTCTGGGATACTACCACAGCCACGGGCTAGGCTATTGAGGCAGTGTGTGCTTAGGATTATTAATGTATGGCTAAGAGGTTGGTGTAACCACAGGCTGCAGTCAAATCTGACTGAGGAATTGCTGGTAAAAAGAGCTATGAATAATAGTCAATTGAGAGCCTGTGTTGAACAGTACACTGGCGGGTATGCCGTTTACAAGCAAGTTAAATGTGCATCTACACCCCACACTGGGGAGAACTACAGGCTGTCCCATCTTGTTTTCAATGTCTAGCTGTTCGGCAAGTACTTTAGACTCGATGCCCAGTCTGCCCACAACGGAAGCACTCTAGACGGGCAGTGGAGCAAGTATAGTTCATGAAAGCATCTGCTTTCTTGTTTGTCACACCCCTGTAGATTAGCAGAGTTTTGACAAGAGCAGTTCTCAGTTTTATTAGGGAGAACTGCCTTATAAAAAAAACTACCTTGTTCATAAGGTTACCAAGTGTTGGTGGAGGCCCATGACGATACATAATGCAAAGTTCAATGGCTATGGGATGGCCCCCTAGCATCCAATACATGAGCTGGTTTTGCGTTTTTTTCATTAACTTTTCCAATAGATATATTTTTAGACACCAGCTTTCACAGAACATCTTTCAACCATCGGATGAATGCAGATACATCCTCCTTCTCCCTTTGTTTTGTTAAACATTGAAACATGTGAAGCCAAGTATGAGGATTGTCACAGGTGCCATACATATCTTCTAATGCCTTTAAACAGTCTTAAGCAGAGGCATCAGGATGGCCTTACAAAACATTTTTTACCACTCGACTAGCAGGAGGAAGCAGGTTTTCTGTTAAACAAATCCTTTTCTCCAGCTCAGAGCAAAGACAATCCTCTAGCATCTGCATAGCAACTTTCTGCCACTCCTCAAATTCTGGTTCTCCCATGGGTGTAGGGGCAACTCCTGAGAATGCTTTTAGTTTTGGGTATTTAGTTCTGCCTACTATTAGGGTCTGGGGAGGATAAATCACCTGGGCGGTCAAACTACCAGTTGATTCTAGAGGCTGCATATCATCTGTCTCCAGGGTTATTGTTTGAATTTCAATCTTAATGCCATTCATCCCTTCTTGGAGGTATAGGTTGTCGGGGAAAGATAATGGGGCAGGAAAAATGGTATAAGTTCCCTCTCCTCTGGGGAATCTTCAGGAAGTCAGGAAGAGCACATGGTTGCTCTCCCCTTTATATTCTCTTCCGGTCTCAACTTTTCGGTAAAACATCATAAGTATACAAAATACTTGGTGTAGCATACGATCGCACAGAACTGCAGCTGTGTCAAAAAGCTTTATTAATGAAGAAACATGTGTGCTACATGTTTTGGACCCTAAGCCCTTTCTCAAGCACACCACATGTTACAAAATGGCTACCGTATATAGGTAGCAGAAAGTAACAAACCTCTAAGACCATCCCACACCCCAAAGATAACGCCCCATGTGATCATGAATGCAATTGCAAACACACCCAATTCCAGTCCAATTCCATATCACCTTCCATATAAATAGAAGTGTGATATCCAAAAGCATATCCAATGTCCGTTAAACATCCCGGTGCTAAAAAAGGTAAAATTGTGGTAATCCAAGTCCAGAGACTTGAAAGCAATGTCCAATATTTTTATGTCCATTTACAGTGCATATCTGACAAAACCTGTTAAAAAATACATAATGACCTATTATTTTGCACACAACAAAACATAAATGGTCATAAACCTTTAAGCACCTTATTCAGCATAAAGTGGCATTATTAAAACCACAAAGTAACCATCTATTAATGTTTGTAGCAGGTAATGGTACATCATCTGGCAACTAACTAACTTTTACAATATAGAAGATATATATAATATATACTTCTAAAGCTATCCCATACAGCCATCTAGTGGCCTATTAGAAAAATGTATCCTATATAATAAAAGCCCTATTGTGCATCAGTGAATCCGTGTGTGGCTTATTGGTTATGCGCATGCGTGAGAGGAGGAGTCTGTCAGCTATGCGCAATCATCCAGTTCACCGGACGAGAGAGAGAGTGAGGCCGGAGCAATGCGTGCACATCCACTTCGAGGAGGAGGAGCTCTGTTTAGCGCCCGTTTATATCACAGGTTTAACTTTCTAGTATTTACAGTATATATTGTTCTACATATAAATAACCTGCGTCTATGCTTACTACGTACTACTGCATATAGAATAGACAAGCTTACTGCATATAGAATAGACAAGCAATTAGAAACCATACAAAACCTGAGGTATTGAGTATATTACAAGAAACACTTGATGTTACACTGTTCATACATACTCATCGGGTGTACTGTATTTAATTTCATAATCCATTTCTATTCCTTTTGTAGTAGGACTGTTCTGAAATCTCCCCCTCTACTGTGGAGTTCTACTTTTTCAATCACCTGCCATTTTAGTTGCATCTGATTATGGCCCATTAAATTGAAATGGCGGGACACGGGGGTATTTGTATAGGTGTTGCACTTATAGTTCCTTATGTTGCCCCTATGTTTTTTAATTCTTTCCTTGACTGGCCTTGCAGTCTTACCCACATAGCCTGACCCACATGGGCATTTTAGCAGGTACTGTATATAACCCCTTTGGTGTTACAGTTCAATTGATGGTATACCTTGATTTTACTCCCATTGGTAGGATGGTATATGCTGTCCCCTTTGATAATGGAGCTGCAGCATACAGCAATGTACTATATTTCTTTATTGTAGGCTCAGTGATTTGGTCGCCCCTGTTTAGTATAGAAGAGCATAGTATACCTTTTATCGTTCTACCTCTTTTGTAGCAAAACATTGGAGTCTGCATGAACAATTTACAGTGTTCACCATCCTTCCTTAGAATGGAATATTTACGGATCACTTTACTGGCCTGTTTGCTGTGTCTAGAATAAGTAGTAACAAAAAGGAAACTCATATCATACTTATCGAGAGTTTCTTTTCCTGGCCATTCCCTCAGGCAGCACTAATGGGTTAACTTCCCCTATCAGCTGGACAGAAGAAACAGACACTCCCAACTTAAATAGCTCCCCCTCCCCTCTTACCAGTAGTCAAGTTTACAAGCATAAAGAAATACTTACATAGGGGGGGAATTGCGCCTGAGGGAATGGCCAGGAAAAAACTCTCGGTAAGTATGATATGAGTTTCCTTTTCCCTGGCCATTCTCAGCAGCACTAATGGTTAGTACCCAAGCAATTAAAATGGGAGGGAAGAAATAAGAGAAAATCAATCAAATTCTTGAGCAATGAAAATAAATGTATTTAATCTGTGGCTCTGGTCCACTGTCTGTAATACTCTGTGACCAAAAGATGCCTGGGCGGCCATCCTCAAATCTAATTTGTAGTGTCTTAGAAATGTGGATGAGGAGGACCATTTTGCAGCTCTGCACAATTCATCTGTCGTTACCCCCTCCTCTTCTTTCTCCGCCCAGATGCTGCTTGCCCTCTCGTAAGTGTGGCATGAATTCCCTGAGGAGGTGCCATATCCTGAACCATATATGCTTTCGGATAGCTCTCACAATCCTCTCCTCAAGGTTGCTGTTGTGGCTGTTGTTCAACCTTTTCTTGAACCAGTTGGTAAACAAATAATCTCTGAGATTTTCTGATCTCAGCTGTCTTTAGCAAATAGCTTGAGATGTACATCTAAATAGCCATTTGGGGATCCTTCTCCATATCAGCTTGGCTTACTGTAGGTAAGATAATTGGTTGATTCAGATGATATTTGAAACAACCTTTGGCAGACACTCCAATACTGGATACAGGGTGATAGCGTGAGGGTTGAAATTTAAGTAGTGGGGGCCTCTATGGAAAGGGCCTGGTTCTGAAACTCTCCTACCTGACGTCAACAGCCACCAATAATATTGTCTTCTCAACGACATGTCCCATAGTGATATGGTTTCCAAAGCTCAAACGGTTGGTTTGAGAGTGCTCTAAGAACCAAAGGAAGATCCCATTGAGGGATTATCTTTTCCTGGGGGGTCTAATTCTTAGCGCCCCCTGAAGGAATCTTTTCACTAGTGGTTCCTTAAATAATGGTCAGACAGGGTAGCCGATTGGCTGATTATGCACCTTAATTGTGCTCAAACTCAAGTCTTTATCCAGACCCTCTTGTAAGAATTCCAGGAACTGTGGTATTATGAAACTTACTGGGTCATAAGAATGCTGTATCATCCAATTTTGAAACATACTCCATATTTTGGAATATCTGTTTGAAGTTGATATTTTTCTTGCTGAAATTAAAGTTGATTACCTCATCTGAACAACCTTGACTGACTAACCTAGACCTGTCAATTTCCAGGCTGCTAAGTTCCATGCTCCTGGATTCGGATGGGTTATTACCCCTGAGACAGAAGGTCGTGAATCTTTGGGAGGTGAAATGGCCCCAAGGTTGTTAACCTCCTCAACAAAGGATAGCAAGGGCGCCTCGGCCAATCCGGTATTACTGCAATTATTTCCACTTTGGATAAGAGATCTCCTCAAGACTCTGAATGGGGGGGAAAATATACGCCTTCAATCCCTCCCAACCTAGCTCACAATCTACGTTCTCTGCTTGAGGGCTGTAAACTCTCGAAAAGAACCTCCTGGTTTTCCTGTTCTGGGCAGAGCCATAAGATCTATCTCTGGCTCCCCCAATCGAGAGGTCAGCATCCTGATAATCCGAGGATTCAGGCTCCATTCCGTGTCGTCTATCAGGTCTCTTGATAGACTGTCTGCCAGTAATCTCCCTGCCGGGAATATAGGGCTGTATTCCTGTTAGGTTTCCCTGGCAACTCCATGATTGGCTCCAATTCCCTCAACATCCTCAGGCTCTTTGTTCCTCCCTGCTTCTTTATATATATTGCTGCCCGCCTGATTGTCCGTTCGAATACATATCGACTGACCTCGAATTTCTAGAAAGGCTAAGAGGGCTAGATGGATTGCTCTCAGCTCCAAACACCTGAAGGGAGATTGGAGAGGTCCCTCTCCCAACGACCCTGCGCCAGAGCATCCTGCATGAGGCTCCCCACCCTGGCCCGACGCATCCGTGAATATCTCCTGCCAGTCGGGTTCTCGAAGAGGAGTTCCCCTCCTTAATTGGCGTGAATCGTCCACCAGCCTATTCGTCTTTTTATGTCCTGAGACAGAAGATCTTCTGGCCTCAGCACTTAGAGCTCCCATTCCATTTGTCTAAGAGGAACCTCTGAATTGGCCTCATCTCCCAGGCAGCCCACTGGACTAGGCCGATAGAAGATGAAATACTTCCTAAGAAACTCATTAGTTTCTCTCTGTAGGAACACTCGTCTGTCGTCTTATATGTTTTGCCTGGTTGACGATCTTCAGAATTCTTTCTGGAGGTAAGTACAGGAGTCCCAAGATGTATCTATCGTCGCCCCTAGGTAAACTATTCTCTGAGAGGGCTGTAAGTGACTCTTCTCGTAGTTGATCAACCAGCCGAATTTCTGAAGATTTGATAGAACCTTGTCTCTGCTCCTCTCCAACTCCTTTTTCCCTCTTGCCACTACAAGAGATCGTCCAATAATGATAGATCTCGATTTGCTGTTCCCGTAGCTTGGCTATCACTACTACTAGAACCTTCGAGAATGTTCTCGGAGACGTGGACAGGCCGAAGGGTAGGCAAGTAAACTGGTAGTGCTCTTCCCCTACCGTGAACCTTAGGTATTGAAGATGTTCCTCTACGCGTCCGTAAGGTCTATCGAGCAGAGCCAGTCTCCTGGTTGTAGGCCGGCTTTATCAACTGCAATGTTTCCATCTTGAATGGACAAACTTTTATAAATTTGTTCAGTTTTTCGAAGATCCAGAATTGGACGAAACTCCCTGAAGCCTTCCTCACTAAGAATAGGGAGAGTAAAATCCTAGACCTTTCTGCCGTGTCGGCACTCTCCTTATTGCCTTCTTTATTAGGAGTTTTGTCTACATAACTCATCAACGCCTCCCTTTTCTCCAAGTTTTCTGGAATTGAGGTTCTGATGAAGTGGTCTCTGGTTGGCTTGATCAGAATTCTATTCTGTACCCTCGGGCTACCACCGTCTTCACCCAAGAATCCCGAGTATTCCTTGCCCATACCTCCCGAAACATCATAATCTACTGCGCCAACCTGAGAAGTATGGGCAGGCTGACCTTCATAAGTTTTTATTCGCCTTTGGGAACCTAGGCCCTCCAGGTCTTTGGCCACGAAAAAGGTTAACTTGGCCAGATTTCCATGTTGCCGATCTGGAAAACTCTCTTCCAGGTCTGTAACCTCTGGCTTCCTCTCTCTTTCGTGGTAAGAAACCTTCCTGCTGTCTTCTTTGGTTCTCACGAAATCTCTTATTTCCTTGAGGTAGGAGGCTACTTTTCCCTCCGGTAGACTTAGAAATCATCTCCTCTAAGGTCCTGCCAAATAATCTTCTACCCTCGAAAGGAAGCTTGCACAATGTGGCCTTAGATGTGGTATCTGCATACCAGCTTCTTAACCAGAGCGGTCATCTTACAGCCACTGACAAAGCCATTTGCCTGGCTTGTAGTTTGACTAAGTTAGCCGAGGTTTCCAGACCGAAATCTGCAGCTAACCTAAACTTTCTTAACGATGCTAAGATGTCCTTCCTATCAACCCCCTGCTTTAAGTTCTTCTCCAACTTGTCCAACCATAGGATAGGCTCTTGCTTATCGATACCATAGCTACCGAAGCTTTGCATCCTGCACCTGCGTAATGAAGGCTTTCTTGGCTTCCGACTCTCTATTTTCCTATCCATAGGTGTCGCAGGCCGAGATGTCGTCAATGGACAAGGTAGTACGCTTAGAAATTCCTGCTACTGGGGCATCTACAGTAGGAGGTTTATCCCAGCCTCTGTTTTATATATCCGCCGGGAAGGGGTACAATCTCCCGAACTTCCTCTCCACAGGAATTCGTCTAGGAAATTCTGTCCATTCCGCTTTGATCATCGCTTCTATCTCCTCATGAACTGGGAATAAATTTCTTTTTCCTAGGAATAAAGCAGAGGTAGTTGGTTGATCCTCGTCCTGAATCACCAAAGTTTCTCTCACTGATCTGATAAGAACTCAATCTGTTTGGCATCCAGCATTGTCTCCTCCTGTTCCGTGTCATCCGCTGAGGCCACATCGGAATCCTCGCTCCTTCAGTATCATGCTGCTCCACTGCAGTAGAAGGACCTTGCTGAGGTTGAGGCACTACATCCTTAAAGCCCTGAGCAACCGCCTGAGTAATCCATCGCAGGATGTCTCCCTGCTCCTCAGGTTGTGTAGGTTTCCTGGCCTTTGATTTCACTGTTGTTGAACGATCTTCCTCCAACATTTCCTCTATGCAATACTTGCACCACCGTCTTCCCTCTACAGCACGGTTCTCACATCCTCTACAAACATGCCTCTCGTCTGACTTCGCTCTCTTCCTAGAGCTTCCCCCAGAACGAGAACTCTGGCTACAAAACACAGAACAGAAACAATACTAGCAATCCTCCTTTCTACACATTTCCTGCAGCTGTAGAAGCTTCACTTCCACACCTCCCCTCTGAAGCACACGCTCCATGGCGGCCGGCACACAACACTAGGGGTAAAGATCCCTGGAAATCAGCCTACAGGCGTCTCCTAGTCATCCAGCACAGTGTGCAGTGTTAGTTTGCAGATTACTGCAGTTGTATGTCCACTTTGTAATTCTGTGCAGTCCCGCAGCGTCCAAATTTCAAATTTTCGCGGGTGCGCGAGTACGTGCGTGACGTGATGACGTCATCATGCCGCGACCCGGAAGTATCCCGCTCGCGGAGCTACTGGATCCAAACGCCGCCGGCAAGAGGGGTCTTCAAGGTGTTGATCCGGCTAGAACGGTGCTGAGACCGTCACAGTAGTCCGGACTTCGGCCCAAGAGGAAGGGGACCGGAAGGCCAGAGTTCTCAGGACTGGGGGCTAACTTCTCCTTCCAGCATTGACAGAAGAAAACAGACTACTGGTAAGAGGGGAGGGGAGCTATTTTAAAGTTGGGAGTGTCTGTTTTCTTCTGTCCAGCTGATAGGGGAAGTTAACCCATTAGTGCTGCCTGAGAATGGCCAGGGAAGGTGGTATTTGCATTTTCTTTATCTTTCTGGCTTTCTTTGAGTAAATCTTCCCTAGGAGTATTTTCTACTGCTCTTGATGTACTTCTAATTGTAACCTCTTGTTAGGAATTTGGAATCCAACATTTCTTTTGCTTCTTAGTAGGCTTTGTCTGTAGAACAGACCCTTTTTGTGCACTCATGTATTGTCCTTTAGCTTGGCCAGTATGATGCATGGAAATAGAAGCTACTTGGAAGTAATATTTTGTTTTCTATCATGGGTTTTTGGTAAAGCTTAGTATGTAGTTTGCTGCCTATGATGGATATATATGTATATGGTAATGTATGTGATCAGAGGATGTTTCCCATGTAATTAAATCGTTCTGTGTTGTAAATTAGCTTTTTAACCATATTTTCAAATTCCTCTATACCACCCTTAAAATTATCAGAATTTCATCAACATATCGCCAATATTTCACAGAATTCTTTTACTCTGATTCAAGAAAGAATTATTTCTCTAATTTATTTACAAAATATTGGCGAATGCAGCTGCCATTGCCGCACCCATTGACATTCCCTGTAGCTAAAAAAATAGTCATTACCAAAGTAAAAGTAATTTTTGGTTAAAAACGATATTAGGACAATCCAGAATGAATATATTAATGTAAAATAGTAACATAGTAATTGAGGTCCGTTGAATAAGACATACGTCCATCAAGTCCAACCTTTTCACCCTCCTTTTTTAACCCTACCTAACAGTAATCCAGAGGAAGGCAAAAAAAAAACAACAACTAAAAAGGGGGGAAAATTTTCCTGACTCCAAATGGCAATCGGAAGTTATAGCTGGATCAACCAGAACTGCCAGTATATAAATTAATACCAGTAATTATCAATATTATATAGTATCCCTGTACCAACCAGAACTACAGTATATGTATTAATACCAGTAATTCTCAATATTATATAGTATCCCTGTACCAACCAGAACTACAGTATATGTATTAATACCAGTAATTCTCAATATTATATAGTATCCCTGTTCCAACCAGAACTACAGTATATGTATTAATACCAGTAATTCTCAATATTATATAGTATCCATGTACAACCAACCAATATTGAGAATTACTGGTATTAATACATATACCGTAGTTCTGGCTGGTATAGAGATACTTTATAATATTGAGAATTACTCGTATTAATACATATACTGTAGTTCTGGTTGGTACAGGGATACTATATAATATTGAGATTTACTGGTATTAATACATATACTGTACTTGGTTGATCCAGGGATACTTGGAAGTATCCCTGGTTGATCCAGGGATACTTTCTCAATTGCTGGAAGGAACTTTCCCCCTTTTATTAGTGTTTTTTTCCTCTGGATCAACTGTAAGGGGGTTAAAGAAGGAGGGTAAAAAGGTTGGACTTGATGGCATATGTCTTTATTCAACCTCAATTACTATTTACTATGTTGGGCTACCTACACCATTGCAAGACAGCTTCAGGGAATTACAGGTAAACAATGACAGGTTTCAGTCTGTAATTGGAGTTCGCACCCCAAGGATAAATTTCTTTAAAAAGTCACTCCCCGCTGTCACCAAGGCTTATTTTATACCATACTGGCCAATTAAAACTTGCTTTATTCATCCATTGCCAGGTCATTCCTATACATATGTCTGTCCGCCCTTATAGAGCTTTACAGATCAATAGCTGTTCATCACCATTAAAGTTATATTATTCATTTGAGCTTTTCTGTTTATTCCTAAACCAGCTCCACATTCAAGCAGCTAATCTTCCAGAGGCCACATATCCGCTTCCAATATGGTACAAGATAAGGCACCTATTCAATTGTACCTTTTTATATGAAGTCCTTATCTTTGTAATGGTGCCAAGGGATTTCTCTTGCATAATTTCCCTGTATTGAGGAAGTATCATCCCCATAAATAAATAACAAGGCTGTACATTTGATATTTATATTACATAAGATTGTTTTGGTTAAAATCTGTAATTGGATACTAAGTTATGATAATACCATTAGTCTCACAATTTACGCAGAACCTTACCTTTTTATCACACTGTTGAAGCATCTGTTGATTTTATTACAGCACTCATTATATTTAGAATGTCTGCAGTTTTTGCCCTCTCCTCTTTGCAAAAATTTTGAATTCTATCGGCATCTATGATACAAAGCTCTCATTAGGTCACCAAAAGATTTTCAATCAGATTTAGGACTCTTCCTAATACGACTTACTACCACTGCGAGACATCCTACTGCGATGTTGTACAATGTTCCCCTATGTTATAGCATAGCTGTGTCAATTGATTTCAGTTGCACTACAAACTGCTGCAAACAGTGCATTACACAATTACACGCATTCACTGTATTGCAGCTCGAGGCGTGAGCCCTAAGGTTGGGCTATTCTAGAATATTTATACTTTGTTTATTTTGATATCGTTGTTTTGGTATGTTAAAAGGAGATTTGCTCATTATCTTTGGCTTCCTAGCCAATGCCAAAAGGTTTTGTGCCAGACTAATCCATGAACATTTATGCATTTTTACACCATGACTAAAGCACCAGTGCGTATGATCTGCACTCAGGTTGGAAGTAGGAAAGGCCACTTTGCCTTTAAGACCAAACAGGTATGAAATCTACAGACAAATGGCTGGTTTTAATTCCTACTAGACATATGCGGCTCATGTTTCATTTACCATCATGTTTTGTCTAAAGCAAAGGTGGCAACACTAGCTTGCACTGTATCATATAAGTTAAGAGGCTTCAAGTATATTTAATAGGTGCCCCTACATGTTTCACTGATCAGCAACCCTGACCCTTAAAGGGTCATTTAAAGGGAATGCCCACCCCCAAAAGTTACAGTTTAAAAATCCTTACCCACATTCTGCTTCTTAATGGTTCCCTAGTCCATGTCCAAGTCCAGAACTGAGGAGTAGTGGCTGTTTTCCTGTCCAAAAAATAGATTCCAAACTGTACTTATAGATCCTCGTTCCAGTGTCTTCTCTATGTGGCATCCGTGGCTGTGATTCGCTGCTTCTCGCCAATCACTGCTGGTCCAGCCACCTTCCTTGTAGTTCCGGCAGGCAGGGGAGCCGGACCAGAACGAAGCTGGAATGAGGAGCTGTAATTTGAGTTTGGAATCTATTTTAAACTTCTAACAGCGGTTGGGAGTGGAAGGATATTGCCCTACAATATAGATTACGTTTTCTATGGAGAGTGGAGATGCCCTTTAAATGGTACACTACTAAGAAATGCAGAGCTGTGCTAAGTTCAGGTTCACTTCATTATCCTCCCCCTTCAGCTCTGTACCATGTTGTTTTTATATATACAACATAACACAAACACTCTCTTCCTACCGTCCAACATTCCTTTGATAAGTACATTGAGGAGAAATGCATTACACAGAGCTGGTCTAAGATCAGGTTCACTTCACTAACATCCCCGTACATTTTTCTATAAATAGAGCATAACAAAAAAACACTCTTCTGCCCCTTCAACATTCCCCTTTAAGTAGTACACTTTCCACTAATATGTCTGCAGCTCACAGGGAGAGCTAGAGACCTTCACACTACAACACTTAAAACAGATATTGCACGTGAAACATACTGACACAGGTCTGTACGTCTTTAGCTGTGAAAGTGTAGATGCAAAATATGCGTGCTACATGTTTTTGGACCCACTCGTCCTCAACGCTTCCAAAAACATGCATGCTTTGAGGAAGGACAAGTAGGTCCCAACAAGTAGCACACATGTTTTGCAATAACCTGCACTATTCACAGCTACAGACCTGTGTAGGTTGGCCACCTTTGCCTTTCTTATAGAAATTATAACCAGACATTTGTCTTGTAGATTTCATACATGTTGTGTGTTAAGGCAAAGTGGCAACACTAGATCCCAGACCTATATATCACACACAACACTGCTAGTAGGAGTGTTAATCATGTGAATCTCTCTGCACCACCCACACCTTCTACAATTTGAATATTGTTGATTTAATATATTCCTACATCATAGGGGTTAGTGGTGGGAGTGGAAATCACACAGGTGCAGAAAAATGTAATGAAGGCAAAGTGCTGGCAGCAAGGAAAAATGTCAGCTTCAGAGTTGGGGAACAAACAGAACTGTAAATGAGCTAATACGGAAAGGGCGGGTCCTGAGTGGAATTTCCTTCTGAGAAGTATGTTGAGGCAAGTACTTTCTAACTCAAGCTTTTGATTTTTTGGGGTTTTAGTTCTCATTTAAGTGAAGATTTTTGTGTTTTTTATACCTTAAAAGTAGACATTATGGGGCTGGTGCAATAAAGATGTAAAAATTCCCTCCCATATCTTCATGATTTAGCCTGTCCACAATACTCTATATGGATAAAGAATGTCTTTCTTCTAAGAACATCCATCTTCACTTTTATTGAAAGTAGTGATCTAATCATAATCATTTACAACTTCCTAAATGTGTATTCTGAATGTATTTTATCTGCCTCTGCTAAAACCTGTGTCTACTAATCACTTCAACAATCTTCTTCAGATCCTTAACATGTCTATGGTCAACAGAAATATGAGGTGGAAGGATCCAAGGCTTTTGATTCCCCGTGGTACAAAATCTTATTTAGTGGAAGGTTTTCCTGTGTGAAACCCTGTATGTTTGATCCAGGTTTTTGCAGACTTTTAAGCTCTGACTGACAAGTTTATTATTGAAAGACTTCACATGTATGTCATGGTTCTGCAAACGAGAGAAGAGAATCTGTTACACGGCATGCACCAGCACTGAGCACATCAAGATATTGTCTTGTATAAAGAGAGGTATGGATTCAAAGGAGAAAAAATGTTATTCTCCCCCTCTACAACTATTGGAAGACCTCAGTTGGAATATGCAGTGCAATTTTGGAATCCTGTGTACAAGAAAGACATCTTGGAAATGGAAAGGGTTCAGAGAAGACCACATCCCTTGAAAATCCCTTGCCAATGTCAGAGGACTTACGCACATCCTTGAGTTTAGTCTTCAGTCTTTGAAAAGGGTTTTTTAACTATGGAGTGTTCTTCCATAATGTAATGGTGCCCCATTACGCAGGAGGGGAGTACCTGGGAGACTTACTATTTTAGTTGGATGTGGGAAGTATGATTCCAGGAGACTGCAGGATCGGACACAATGCAGGAGCTGGATCCTGGAAATACTGCTGAGTTTGATACTGGACAAAGGTGAGCACATGTGGAACAATGGTGCTAGAGCTGATATTGTACCAGTGGTAGAGTGCAACGTGGGTGCAAGAGCTGATACTGAAACGATCTGAAGGGGATACTGGAACACAGCTGGAGCGTATATTGGAACAAGCTGGAGCATATACGGAAACAAGCTGGAGCTGATACTGAACAAAGCTGAGCTGATACTGGAACAATGCGAAGCTGTAACTGGAACAATGCTGAAGCTGTAATTAGAACAACTGGAGCTGATACAGGAATAATGCTCAGGTGGACACTGGAACAATCCAAGCTGATACAGAGTAATGCTGAAGTGGACACTGGAACAAGCTGAGCTGATTCAATACAGAAACGGAGACTGGATCACACAGGAGAGCGAGAGCTGAGGAAACAGGGAGCCAGCACAAACGACAACCTGGCGCCCACAGAAGGAAGGAGGAGTCGTTTAAACTTTCGTGCCGGGCGGCGCGGTTTGTGTGGTGACATCACTTGCTGTTCACTTCACCAGTCCGAGCACCACCACAGCAGACCGTTGCAGGTTAGATTCCCTAGACTTGCTTTAATTTTTTTACTAAAATGTTAAAGGGCATGTCCACCCCAAAATTATTAATTTAACCCTCTATCTGGCCCCACCCTGTTACCTTACATCCAGATCCAAATGGTTGCCTGCAATGCCCCTCCAAAGTCCAGAAAACTGTCCACCAGGAGCCGTAGCGAGGGGGGAATTGTTTATATGCCTCTCAAGGCTTCCTCTGAGAGGTTTGTGGCATGCTCTGAGAGCCCTCCCCCCTCCTCTCCCTCCCATTTTGGTCTCCCTCCCCCTACCATTAAAGGCATGCTCTGAGCATCCCTCCCCTCCCTCTCCCTCCCATTTTGGTCTCCCTCCCCCTACCATTAAACCCTTTGGAAACGTGGTAGGGCTTGCCTCCCCCCAGCCCCAACCGCATTAATTTTATTTGCAGAACTCCCCCCCGATCTCTACTTACCTACTACTACTTAACCTACTGCCGGCAAAGATTACTATTCTTTTTCATATGAAAAGCAAAGGGATTTATCACTGTTGGATATCGAGCATTTAATATGTTTACACAACTTCACTGAATCTCTGTTCTAAGTCAGAGGAGGGGGATATCTGAACAGTACAAGCAATGAAAGACTAGGGTGCACACTTAATATATGGTGATCTTTTTATTTCTGCATCACACAAAATACGTTTTGAGAACACTCTTTTCCCTTTGTCAGGTTATATATATTTTATATTTGTGTGATGCAGAAATAAATAATCACCATATTAAAGTGTGCACCCTAGTTCTTTCATTGCTTGTGCAATGGCAGGTCCCCGGTAGAGACTAACTAGGGTAGCACCTGGAACAGTATTCGGCTAGATAGCCACAGCGTGTGCCTGCATCCACTTCTGTGAAAGATCTCTAACTGTAACCTGATTTTCTGTCAGCTTCTTGGATAAGGCTGCATGCAAAGCATGACCTACAACAACAACTGGCTGTCGAACTGGTGTTACAGCTTACCCCTGGTCTTGTGGGGTTGCATGAGTGTTGTATAAAAGGGAGGAGGGGTGCAGCCTCTGAGGCCAGAAAATCTTTTTGTGAGGGGGGTGGGGTGGATAATAATGGATAATGTACAGGGAGTACTATATATTAATATGATATTAGAAGTTCATTGGAGTTTGGTGACCTTTCTAAAGACTTGGCCACTTATGTGACTTCTAATATACATATGATTTAGCGTAGGGGGAACCATATCCATAGAGGCAGCTAAAGTGATTGGTCTTTCAGAAACCATTAATGTGAGTACTATTTCAATGGGAAAGAATGTACAAGTCAGTTATTTCAAATGTCACATGTTAAAATTCTTTATTGAGTTGAGGGTGTTGTTGTTGGATTAGTTTTTCTAGATAAGATGTAATAATACAGAGCGTATCAATCAAGGCACTGACGCATTGCTGGATGTCGAATTACATTGTGAGCCAGTTGGAAAAAAACAGGTAATTCACTGATTGTTAATCAGGACTCTTTAAATGGTGGAATTGGGATTAGGGGCATTAATACTGGGAGTAGCCCCAACACTGAAGTGATATTGTGGTCTGATGGAAAATATAATGGCTTCTCTTACTGTTAACAGGTGTAGCATGACCATGTCTCTAAGGTGGCACCTCGTGATCTTTTTTATATCTTATGCCAATATCTCAGAGCATTAATCCTGGAGCTTTCCTGCAGTTGGATGGCTGTGCCATACGGATGGTAAGAAAACTTATCATACTAAGATTCCTCTTATAATATGTTCCTGCATTGGGTGTAACAGTATAACATGTATGAAGATTGTTTGATCCTGCTTGCCATTGCATCCAGGCATTTACTGTAGTTTCCAATTCTCTGACAATATTAGACAATTAGTCTCTAGCGGTTATTGGACACGCAAAGTACATACTAACAATAAAATGCAGAACAATGTAGGGAGGATGCACACTGCAAAGCCAATGTAATCTTTATTCAAACATCAAACAGCACACGTGCACACGTTTCGGGGGACACGTCCCTTCTCAGGTGCATTGGATTGCCGGGTGAAGGGAACCTCTGTGGGATAGACTGCACCTGCCACCTGGATATATTAGCCTAGTGGCACAGGTATCTAGAACTTTTGTTGTATTTTTTTCCCTAACAAAAAGCCTATGTCCACAAGTGTAATGTAGTTGTGCATTTGCGTACTGTGTATTCAGTGCATTGCACTTATCCCCTTGTTTGTATACTCTGTATTTTATATGTAGTAGCGCTTTATAAATAAACATTGCCTTTCCAAGCTAAGTGATCAAATACATCCCATTCAAAAAAATTAGATTCTCTGTCCTTCTCTCCGACTTGATTTTTGTACGACCACGATGCCCACCCAACCTACATTTTTTTATAAACTGGTATTCTGTTTATAATGGTGGTTGAGTGAACATTTTGCCATAACTACAAAAAATATATGTAAATGTATTGATGATTATAACTAGTCATTACTTAAAGAGACTAAAGTCCCCAGACAACATTGTCCCAATAGACAGAGCACATTCAAGAACACACAACAAGCTGTGTCTCATCTGTCCCTTTGCTGGATGCTGGGTGATTTCTTAAATAACCTGTGAGTACAAGGGGTCAGCTCCCATAATTCATCTTATTCTGGGAACACCCCGCTAATTGTGCAGGGTACAACATTTACAGAAACTGCAGTCTTGCTTTTGGAAGCTGACAGCCAATCATGTTACAGCTCAGATACCTCCCTCTGACACAGAACACCAGATTTCAGTGCAGTTTGTGTAAACACTACAAATGCTCTGCGCCTACAATGATAAATTCCTTTTCTTTTCATACAAAAAAGAAAAGTAATCTTTGCAGTGTATGTCTTTGCTAGCAGTGGAGGAAAGAAACAGAACATTTAACATTGCAGCAAAAAATAAAAGTAGAATGGGCATTCGAACCAGCAACCTTATATACTGTGTCTTTCTAACAACAAAGCTTTCTACCACCGCTATGCCACAATGGCAAATATTAATTATCTAGTACATGTGGAGTCTTTATATTTTGCTAGACACATAATAAAAACAAACAACGGGAGCATGGGGAATCAAACCTGTGCCCCAATAGTCTATTTTTTTTTACTAACCAAGCACTTTAGCAGAACAACTACCAGTGAACTTGCAATAGATAGATAGATATAGATAGATAGATAGATGTACATTTCAGTAATTTCAGTAAAATCAGTTCACTATTTTGTATTGCTACTGGAAACTGACAGCAATTCATGCTGGTTGGTAAATAAAAAACAGCTGCTATATATAAAGTTTGTATATATGTAGAAACTTTATATTTTTCTAGAACATGGAAACAAACAACAAAAAAATCAATAAACTCAGGCAGTAGACTGTTTATTTATTTCATAAGTAAATGTCATGGATTAGACTTGTGACTTCTTGGTGTGTTTGTTCCTAAAAACAGCATTTACATGGTGTGCCACCAGCAACTTTTGCTAAAAGAGAAGCTAGAAATTTTGTGCATAGAGACAGTGAATCCTGGGGTCAAGGGCCTGGCTCTTTGAAGCCAACATGGGCTATGAGTTGTACTGGCAACAACATGGAAGCCTCTTTGTACAGAATCATTACTTATATCATACTAAATGCAAATAACTAGAGAAGACATCTTCAATGTATAGGTGTTCTGGGTAGAAAAGCTTTCACATTAGGATTTTAAAAAATTAGTTAGTTCTCCTTTAAGTACATGTTAAATAATAGGTACATGTTAAATAATGCTTCAGTTTTATGGACTCCTATAGCAAAAGAAAAATATATCTTGTTCTTTCCAGTTGTACAAAGTTCTCACAAATGAAGACTCTTTGAAGAAACTGGTTGAATCTCCATCAATTAAGAAGGCATTGGGGAAGAAAGGAGGCTTGGTAAGGGAATATCACAGTAAGAACTCACTTTAAGTTCTTCCTGTCTTTGTGTGGCCTTAATATCCTTTGTTTTGCAAACATATTAGTTGCTTGTGCACATTTTTCATAAGTTTATTGCAGCATTTGCAACCTCAGTTTTACTCTTCCCAAAATGTTGGGCTATTTTGTTAATATATGTAATTATCTGTTCAATTACAGAATAAAGGTAGACAGTTTGAAATTCACCGATATTTCATTGGATATCATAGAGGATGGCATGTCAATATGTCTGTCAAAACAAAATAAGTGTTAGTGGGAAAAGGTGAGCTTTTCTTAAAGACATTGAATGCAATTATGGGTGTCTACAGTAAAAGAAAATCTAATAAAATCCAATAAATCTAATTGACCATTTTTAATACCTTTGCAGCTTTTCGGTGCCAGAACAGAAATGAAATGGAAGTCCACATTATTGCATTAAACAAGCTGCAGACAAATGGATCTCACTGCCCACAGTCACTAGAGAGGAATGCCATACACCTCTGACTGATTTAAAAGCCAATGTACCAAAAGGGTACCACAGTTTAACAAAGCATTTCTCCACCTGGCCCAGGGTTTTGTTTAAATGGCTGGTTTTCCAGCTGACTGGTTGGTCTGACAGATTAAATTCTGCATGACATTTATTTTTCATGTTATGATCCAAGTATTAAGAATATGGCTGGAGATAGTGGAGATGTATACAAAAAAGTACACTAACCTTTTAGTTGTCCTTTATGGTTCTTTATAATTAGTACAACCGGAATTTTCTCTTTTAATTTGCCCTAAATAACCATAGTGCCAAATTAAACTGGCATAACAGAATGTGTAGGCCATTTTACTGCCACAGATGCAAATCAACCTTCCCTAAGCACCATGATTATTTGGTGAGTTGGAACCCCTATGTATAATAAATAAAATTGCCTTATACTTTTTTTGTTTTTATGCTATGCCAGGTGGTCGGTTAAAATTATTCAAATGGTTTTAGGGTTTTTGCCAAAGGTGATGAATAATTTCCTGGATAAAGTTATCAATCTCTTAAAACAGTATTGCCTGCAACGGTGAGAATCTGGGGATTTTCAGATGTTGCCATCGTTTTGTAGAAAGTACATTAATATTTATTAGATAATTGAGCATTAGTCTATGAATCACCAAGCATCTTAAACAACTGGAGAACCATTTCTGTTAAGGTGGGTAACACCATGCAATTCTTCCTCCTGGCCAAGCGGTTGAGGCTTCTGACCTGTCGGCCTGAAAGAAGGACTTTCGGTCACAGAAAAAGCAGCTACGTCACGACAGTCAGCCGCAACTGATTGTGTGGTCCTAGAGGGGTTTTCCAAGCCGTCCGATCTATGCTTACAATCCGATTCAGATGAAAAACAGTCTGATTAGTCGAATCCGCCATACAATAATTTGGCCCGACCGACCGAAACACTGGTGCCCACAATTCATTTAATTATTATGGGGAACTGCAGTCAAAAGCCAAAAAACAACACTGAATTTCCCATTGTTAGATTGTTAGTAATTGTGGTCACTTCCTCCTGGATTTCCAATCTGTTTGTAGAATACATCTAGATAAAGTTCCACCATTTCCCCATTGCAATTTTTAACACATCTCCATATGTACAAGGTTTCCAAGTTGGCTCTATAAAGCCGGGAACCCCATGATATTCCTGTTTTTTATGTATTATCTAATTCATCAAGGGCATGTCCACCCCCAAAACTAACTTTGGGGGTAAGGTAGGTAACCCTATCCCCCCCAACCGCCACAATATTTCTGTAAAAAAATTCCTTATTTCTACTTACTCAGCCTCTCTCTCTCATGGCAATCCGATCCGGCCTCCTGCTGCAAGCAGGTCAGGCCTCAGCCGTGTCTGTGATTGGCTGAGGCCGGACAATCACAGACTTGTCTGACGTCATGTGAAACCGTGGAGAGACAGCTGTGTAAGTAGAAATGTGGGGATTTTTTTACAAAATATGTGGCGGTGGGGGGGGGGTACCTACCTTACCCCCAAAGGATTTGAAGATGGGGGGGGGGAAGCTGCACATGCCCCGACCTTGTGAAGACGAGTAATCAGCATGATCAGAAGCCTCACAGACACTTGGACTCTTCAGTTTCCTGGACTTTGAAGGCATATCTATAAGGAGATGTAGGAAGGTTTATTTTAATACAGATGGGGCCAATAGTAGGTTTAATTATAGTTTTGGGAGTGGGCATACCATTTAACCCCATTCTTGTCTGTGCCTTTAACCCTTTCCGTGCTCTACGTACCTGGCCTTACCCCTTTAAAAAAAATGTGGCATATATCCGCGATCGAAGGGCACATTCCACCTACCTCGATCCCCGTTTGGTTCCTTTGAAAAATAGGCTGTTCAAAGTACAGAGCATTTGTACCATTTTTTTTTGTTTTGCACTTGTGCGTGCATCCATTTGAGATAGTCGGTGGCCAGGTTCTGTGTGCACCCACGCATATGGCATACTGTTTGATTCAGACATGTGGGAGATTGACATTTAGTGGGTTTTTTTTTACTTGTCAAGTGTGTTTAGGTAGAATTTCAACCCTGAATCATTATTTTTCACAAATCTCCTAAAAGCAAGAAGTTTCTATGGTTCACTGCGTCTGTAATTTTCATGTATATATGAAGTTATGGCACCATAATGTATCAGAATGTGTGTAATTCCAAAAATTATAGTTTGTGGGGGGTATTTCCAAGTTTTTGGGATGTCTCTTTTGAAAAAAAGTTGGCTGTTCAAAATACAGAGCACTTTGATTATATTTTACCGGTACTTTTTTTCTTGTAATTGCAACTATGCATGGGTCCCATTTTAGCTTGTTGGTGCCATGTCACTGTGTGGCACCCACGCATATGGCATATCTTTTGATTTAGGACTGTGGGAAATTGACATTTAGTGGGTTTTTTACTTGTCAAGTGGGTTTAGGTAGGATTTAATCCTTTGAATCATCTATTTTTAACACAATATCCTAAAAGGACGGTGTTCTATGATAACTGTGTGTGGAATTCTTCATTAATGTATAAAGCATAGCCAACATTACATAGCTAAAGGTGTATATTCCAAAAATAATAGTTTGTGTGGTTAATTTCTAGAATTTCTTCTAATTTGAAAAATTGCAGGCTGTTAATTTACAGAGCACTTTGATTCTTTTCTGGTAATTGTGCTTATGCATATGTCCAATTTGAGCTAGTTGGTGCCATGTTGATATTTGGTAACTTTTTATACATCAAAATTGGGGTTTTTGCATGATTTTTAACTTAAGAAAATTTGCTAAAATTGCGAAATTCTACGAAGATCTGCTCCCAACCATTGAGGTATGCATAAAAGAATGGTACCTTTGCATAGCTGAATTTTGGGGGTTTTTTGAGTAATAGGGGTGTTTAAATCTGGAAAGTTTGTTATTGGCCACTGCACTACACTAGTTTTGTTTACATTACATGAGAATTGCCATGATTTTCAACTTTGAAATTTTATTTTTGTAAATTTTTCCAGAAAATCTGGTAAAAGTGCAAACTTCAGGCGTGGTATGCTAGAAAGAATGGCTTTGTTTGTGAGCTGAAGGTGTGTAGATTCAGAATAATAGTTTGGGGGGTATTTCTAATATAGATGGGTGTTTAGTGTGAAAATCTGAAAATTGCTGTAATGGCCCACTGTGCATTGGCTTACTTTGTGCTAGTCTATCTATGTCTGCGTGTGTACCATGCTATGCATACAGTTTGATTCACGACATTTGGGAGATTGATATTTGGTAACTTTTTTAACTGGCGTGCACCCACACATATGGCATGCCGGTTTTTTTTATTTGTCATGGGGTTTTGGCATGATTTCTAATATATATGTATATATATAAAATTAAAAAGGTTAGAAGTTAGGACCTCCAGACTGGGGTTAGCTTGATGTGGTTGGAAGGCTTTTCATTTATTCATGTGATCACAGTAATATATACTAAAACCCCTTTTTTATATAGATCTTATATAATCTTATATAGTTTGTGATATAGATCTCGCTGAGGGATCTCGCGAAGGGACGTCGGTCCAATTGGTTTCACATAAGCAGGAAGGAGAAACAAATGTTCCAGTTCAAAAGGGATGCAAATGACTATGCTTTGCTATCACTGGCGAGTCAAAGTTGGGGCGGACCAGGCCCTACGGAGACCACTCCCCCGCGCAAGTCACGTTTGGTCCCCGGAACTGTACAATGGAGGAATATGAAGCACCTGGATGAGAGTGCCCCTTTTCACTGCGGCGGCGAGAAGGGACACTGGACGCATGGAAGCAGGAGATGGCCGGACATACCAGCAAGAGAAGGAGAGTTCCGCAAAGAGGGAATGCAGACCCGCCGGCAACGTATGTTGCATATTCCCTGGTCCTTCCACGGCAGTGGAAGTGCATGGGTTAAGTCTCCTTGACCCCTGATGGACAGGCCTGATTACCCAATAAGAGCTTTGCTCCTCCCCTCTGCCCTCGTGTCGTTTTCCCTGTAACAGACTGGATTGTTAGCAGCTCTCCCCTCTCTCTCTAATTCCTCCAGGGCTTCCTCTCCTCGTGGTAAGACCACTCGCCGACACATGTTCTAGAGTGGTGGGGGTAAAGCGACCCCCCTCCCGGTAATGCGCGACCCGTCTCGAGCTCCCGCACCCGCGTAAGTACGGCACATGCGCGATGTCGCGCGATGACGTCATTTTGCGCCAAAATTTGAAAATCGGCTTTTCCCTGAGGCTTTCAGTGTTCGGACCCTGCTGGTGTGTCCTGCTGTATTCCTCTGCTAGATTTGGATCCTCCTGCAGTCTCTACTACCCATCCGCTGTCACAGACCTTATTCTGCTGCCACAATGTTTGTTGTATATCAATATCCCAGGGCTCAACTCCAAACTTTAATGTAAACTGTACTAACATATTTCTGTCTCTTGCAGTGCTTCCATCAGCCCTGGCAAAGCATAGGTCTGGATCAAGGGGGTGAGCAAGCTAACCAGAAGGCTTACACTTTAATCAATCTGTGCTCAGATACTACTTTGGGTGTTTACTCTTTTGTTCAATTTCTTTCAGATCCCCAGAGCCAGGAGAACAACCAAAAGACCTAAAGGGATATCCAACGATAAGAACCCATATGCAAACACAGCCCAACAGGGAGCAAGATGTGTGAACTCTGCGCTAACCCATCGGTATCACTATCACAAGAACAGATACTTCAATCCAGTCATCCATGTTCAGGCGTCCATGGATAATCTGATAACCAAAACAACAGTAGCCACAGTTGAAAAGGTTACAGAAATCCAAAGGACAGGGAGTGATCAAGGTCAACCTGCTCACCCAAATCACCACAATCACCAACTCTGATGGGGAAATCTATTCAAAGAAGGTGAAGAGGGAAGAACCAAATAACAAAAATTATATCTCCCGCGGCACTTGAATTTCTTCATTACAAAGATGAGAGCACACATTCAAAATCTCAGACCCAAATACCAAAGGGAAAAAGATCTTATTGTTCTCATCAAAGAGACCTAAGTACTGTTTTCACATTCAGGAACAAATGTCAAACCATCAAGACAGAGTGGGAAACTCTGATAGAAGGTTCTCAGTCTCACAAAAACATGCTAAGAACTACCTTTCCAAAAAGAGATACAAAACTTGAGAGGATCCTCCAAAAATAGGACGCTCGTAGCAAATAACCAAGACATAGCCTGGCCCACAGATGACTGGGTCTCACTAAAGGTCCCATGAGAAAGGAGGAGAAGCAGCATTGAAAGAACCTATGTACCAGCAGGGGGCGGCCATCCGTCCCGCATAAGTATAACTAGTCTAGCTCGAGCAACCAAGTCTGGATCAAGGATCTCAGAAGAGGCATATCAGAGGGAATTCCAAGGACAGAACTACTAAAGATGGTTCAGGATGTCAATGCTAGCAAATAACTTCATAGCTGATCATCAATGGACTCCTTAAAACTTTAGCAAAAGACACTGGCAAAATCTACAGTAGCTCAACGAGCATTATGGCTACAACCAATGGAGAGTAGAGAACCAATCAGCAGGACTAACAAATCTTCCTTTCAAAGGCAACCTGTTATTTGACCAGCCCTGGATTGAAGTCATAGAGAAAAACTCGTTCAAAATTCTTTACCAACGTTAAGAAAATTCAGGAAAGAATCTACTTCTTCAGCCTCTCTACTTCTTTTCCAACAGATCTAACCTCCATCAGGCAGACAAATATCGTCCACGGACGTTCCATTTTCGCTAATGACAAACATGGAGACAGACATTCCTTTCGTGAAACAAAAAATACCAAGAGAAAGGGGGAAAAGTCAGCATGAATTATCAAGGGTAACTGGGGGGAACTAACCAGTTTCGCAGGACGATCTGGAAAAATCTAATGTAGACAACTGGCTCTACAACCATAAACAAGTACTCAATAGAATTTACACAAACTCCCCCAAACAGGTTCCTAATATCAGCCTCTCCCAAATACCAGTCAGGGGATCGCTCAATTAAATATCAGCAAATTGTGGATTCCACCAGGTAAGTGTGAGGTGTCCCCCCCTGAGGCCTGTGCCACGTCAGGTAAATATCAAATCAATTTAAATATGCAGGAGCACACCCACTCAGGTAACAATTAAGAGTAAACTTCATTATTAAGGTGCTCAACATACAAGCCAGATACACAACGTTCGGGGGGTCCAACCCCCTTCCTCACACCTGAGCAAGGGCTTGTATGTTGAGCACTTAATAAATGAAAGTTTACTCTTATTGTTACCTGAGTGTGCCTCCTGCATATTCTAATGATTGCTCAATTAAGAAGAATCCTTCAAGAACTACAGGAACTAATGAATAATGAGGGTTCCAAAGTACTATCAAAGAAAAGGATCTACTCCCGTTATTCCCTAACAGAAAAAAGTGCGACAACATCTCAGTAGTGTTCTATCTGAACACACAGAGGCGGAACAGGAGCAGAAACTCTGGAACTAAGCAAAAAAAATACTAAACACTGGGCAGAGACCAAATTCTAGATAAGAGCAATTCACATCCCAGGGAAGTACCAACATACAAGCAGACGACTTAGCTGAATCCAAAACCTCAACCATACAGAATGGAATCTGAACCCAAACGTGTTCAGCCACCTAACAAACAATTGGGGGCCAATCTCTGAGATTTTCTGATCTCAGCTGTCTTTAGCAAATAGCTTGAGATGCATCTCCCTACATCTAAATAAGCCATTTGGGGATCCTTCTCCATATCAGCTTGGCTTACTGTAGGTAAGATAATTCCCATAGTGATATGGTTTCCAAAGGCTCAAACGGTTGGTTTGAGAGAGCTCTAAGAACCAAAGGAAGATCCCATTGAGGGAGTATCTTTTTCCTGGGGGGTCTAATTCTTAGCGCCCCCTGAAGGAATCTTTTCACTACCTGGGGGGTCTAATTCTTAGCGCCCCCTGAAGGAATCTTTTCACTAGTGGTTCCTTAAATAATGGTCTAGACAGGGTAGCCGATATGGCTGATATATGCACCTTAATTGTGCTCAAACTCAAGTCTTTATCCAGACCCTCTTCTCAAGTCTTTATCCAGACCCTCTTGTAAGAATTCCAGGAACTGTGGTATTATGAAACTTACTGGGTCATAAGAATGCTGTATCATCCAATTTTGAAACATACTCCATATTTTGGAATATCTGTTTGAAGTTGATATTTTTCTTGCTGAAATTAAAGTTGAGATTACCTCATCTGAACAACCTTGACTGACTAACCTAGACCTGTCAATTTCGAACAACCTTGACTGACTAACCTAGACCTGTCAATTTCCAGGCTGCTAAGTTCCATGCTCCTGGATTCGGATGGGTTATTAGCCCCTGAGACAGAAGGTCGTGAATCTTTGGGAGGTGAAATGGCCCCAAGGTTGTTAACCTCCTCAACAAAGGATACCAAGGGCGCCTCGGCCAATCCGGTATTACTGCAATTATTTCCACTTTGGATAAGAGAATCTTCCTCAAGACTCTGAATGGGGGGGAAAATATACGCCTTCAATCCCTCCCAACTCAGACTCAGAGCATCTACGTTCTCTGCTTGAGGGCTGTAAACTCTCGAAAAGAACCTCCTGGTTTTCCTGTTCTGGGCAGTAGCCATAAGATCTATCTCTGGCTCCCCCAATCGAGAGGTCAGCATCCTGAATATCCGAGGATTCAGGCTCCATTCCGTGTCGTCTATCAGGTCTCTTGATAGACTGTCTGCCAGATAATTCTCCCTGCCGGGAATATATAGGGCTGTTATTCCTGTTAGGTTTTCCCTGGCAAACTCCATGATTGGCTCCAATTCCCTCAACATCCTCAGGCTCTTTGTTCCGTTCCCCTCCTTAAATTGGCGTGAATCGTCCACCAGCCTATTCGTCTTTTTATGTCCTGAGACAGAAAGATCTTCTGGCTCAGACTCTGAGAGCTCCCATTCCAGTTGTCTAAGAGGAACCTCTGAATTGGCCTCATCTCCCAGGCAGCCCACTGGACTAGGCCGATAGAAGATGAAATACTTCCTAAGAAACTCATTAGTTCTCTCGTAGGAACACTCGTCTGTCGTCTTAATAGTTTTGCCTGGTTGACGATCTTCAGAATTCTTTCTGGAGGTAAGTACAGGAGTCCCAAAGATGTATCTATCGTCGCCCCTAGGTAAACTATTCTCTGAGAGGGCTGTAAGTGACTCTTCTCGTAGTTGATCAACCAGCCGAATTTCTGAAGATTTGATAGAACCTTGTCTCTGCTCCTCTCCAACTCCTTTTTCCCTCTTGCCACGGTAAGAAACCTTCCTGCTGTCTTCTTTGGTTCTCACGAAATCTCTTATTTCCTTGAGGTAGGAGGCTACTTTTCCCTCCGGTAGACTTAGAAATCATCTCCTCTAAGGTCCTGCCAAATAATCTTCTACCCTCGAAAGGAAGCTTGCACAATGTGGCCTGCCAAATAATCTTCTACCCTCGAAAGGAAGCTTGCACAATGTGGCCTTAGATGTGGTATCTGCATACCAGCTTCTTAACCAGAGCGGTCGTCTTACAGCCACTGACAAAGCCATTTGCCTGGCTTGTAGTTTGACTAAGTTAGCCGAGGTTTCCAGACCGAAATCTGTAGCTAACCTAAACTTTCTTAACGATGCTAAGATGTCCTTCCTATCAACCCCCTGCTTTAAGTTCTTCTCCAACTTGTCCAACCATAAGGATAGGCTCTTGCTTATCGATACCATAGCTACCGCAGCTTTGCATCCTGCACCTGCGGTAATGAAGGCTTTCTTGGCTTCCGACTCTATTTTCCTATCCATAGGGTGTCGCAGAGCCGAGACGTCGTCAATGGACAAGGTAGTACGCTTAGAAATTCCTGCTACTGGGGCATCTACAGTAGGAGGTTTATCCCAGGCCTCTGTTTTATCCGCCGGGAAGGGGTACAATCTCCCGAACTTCCTCTCCACAGGAATTCGTCTAGGAAATTCTGTCCATTCCGCTTTGATCATCGCTTCTATCTCCTCATGAACTGGGAAATATAATTTCTTTTTCCTAGGAAATAAAGCAGAGGTAGTTGGTTGATCCTCGTCCTGAATCACCAAAGTTTCTCTCACTGATCTGATAAGAGACTCAATCTGTTTGGCATCCAGCATTGTCTCCTCCTGTTCCGTGTCATCCGCTGAGGCCACATCGGAATCCTCAGCTCCTTCAGTATCATGTTGCTCCACTGCAGTAGAAGGACCTTGCTGAGGTTGAGGCACTACATCCTTAAAGCCCTGAGCAACCGCCTGAGTAATCCATCGCAGGATGTCTCCCTGCTCCTCAGGTTGTGTAGGTTTCCTGGCCTTTGATTTAGCTGTTGTTGAACGATCTTCCTCCAACATTTCCTCTATGCAATACTTGCACCACCGTCTTCCCTCTACAGCACGGTTCTCACATCCTCTACAAACATGCCTCTCGTCTGACTTCGCTCTCTTCCTAGAGCTTCCCCCAGAACGAGAACTCTGGCTACAAAACACAAGAACAGAAACAATACTAGAAATCCTCCTTTCTACACATTTCCTGCAGCTGTAGAAGCTTCACTTACCACCTCCCCTCTGAAGCACGCTCCATGGCGGCCGGCACACAAACAGCTAGGGGTAAAGATCCCTGGAAATCAGCCTACAGGCGTCTCCTAGTCAATCCAGCACAGTGTGCAGTGTTAGTTTGCAGATTACTGCAGTTGTATGTCCACTTTGTAATTCTGTGCAGTCCGCAGCGTCCAAATTTCAAATTTTCGCGGGTGCGCGAGTACGTGCGTGACGTGATGACGTCATCATGCCGCGACCCGGAAGTATCCCACTCGCGGAGCTACTGGATCCAAACGCCGCCGGCAAGAGGGGTCTTCAAGGTGTTGATCCGGCTAGAAACGGTGCTGAGACCGTCACAGTAGTCCGGACTTCGGCCCAAGGAGGAAGGGGACCGGAAGGCCAGAGTTCTCAGGACTGGGGGCTAACTTCTCCTTCCAGCATTGACAGAAGAAAACAGACTACTGGTAAGAGGGGAGGGGGAGCTATTTAAAGTTGGGAGTGTCTGTTTTCTATATACTGTAGTTCTGGTTGGTACAGGGATACTATATAATATTGAGAATAACTGGTATTAATACATATACTGTAGTTCTGGTTGGTACAGGGATACTATATAATATTGAGATTTACTGGTATTAATACATATACTGTACTTGGTTGATCCAGGGATACTTGGAAGTATCCCTGGTTGATCCAGGGATACTTTCCAATTGCTGGAAGGAACTTTCCCCCTTTTATTAGTGTTTTTTTCCTCTGGATCAACTGTAAGGTAGGGTTAAAGAAGGAGGGTAAAAAGGTTGGACTTGATGGACATATGTCTTTATTCAACCTCAATTACTATGTTACTATGTTGGGCTACCTACACCATTGCAAGACAGCTTCAGGGAATTACAGGTAAACAATGACAGGTTTCAGTCTGTAATTGGAGTTCGCACCCCAAGGATAGATTTCTTTTAAAAAGTCACTCCCGCTGTCACCAAGGCTTATTTTATACCATACTGGCCAATTAAAACTTGCTTTATTCAATCCATTGCCAGGTCATTCCTATACATATGTCTGTCCGCCCTTATAGAGCTTTACAGATCAATAGCTGTTCATCACCATTAAAAGTTATATTATTCATTTGAGCTTTTCTGTTTATTCCTAAAACCAGCTCCACATTCAAGCAGCTAATCTTCCAGAGGCCACATATCCGCTTCCAATATGGTACAAGATAAGGCACCTATTCAATTGTACCTTTTTATTATGAAGTCCTTTTATCTTTGTAATGGTGCCAAGGGATATGCTCTATGCATAATTTCCCTGTATTGAGGAAGTATCATCCCCATAAATAAATAACAAGGCTGTACATTTGATATTTATATTACATAAGATTGTTTTGGTTAAAATCTGTAATTGGATACTAAGTTTATGATAATACCATTAGTCTCACAATTTACGCAGAACCTTACCTTTTTATCACACTGTTGAAGCATCTGTTGATTTTATTACAGCACTCATTATATTTAGAATGTCTGCAGTTTTTGCCCTCTCCTCTTTGCAAAAATGTTTGAATTCTATCGGCATCTATGATACAAAGCTCTCATTAGGTCACCAAAAGATTTTCAATCAGATTTAGGACTCGTTCCTAATACGACTTACTACCACTGCGAGAACATCCTACTGCGATGTTGTACAATGTTCCCCTATGTTATAGCATAGCTGTGTCAATTGATTTCAGTTGCACTACAAACTGCTGCAAACAGTGCATTACACGCAATTCACTGTATTGCAGCTCGTAGGCGTGAGCCCTAAGGGTTGGGCTATTCTAGAATATTTATACTTTGTTTATTTTGATATCGGTTTTGGTATGTTAAAAGGAGAATTTGCTCATTATCTTTGGCTTCCTAGCCAATGCCAAAAGGTTTTGTGCCAGACTAATCCATGGAACTATTTATGATTTGTATCACCATGACTAAAGCACCAGTGCGTATGATCTGGCAACTCAGGTTGGAAGTAGGAAAAGGCCACATTTGCCTTTAAGACCCAAACAGGTATGAAATCTACAAGACAAATGGCTGGTTTTAATTTCTACTAGAAGCATGATGCAGGCTACATTGATTTCAGTTTAGCCATACATGTTTGGGTCTTAAAGGCAAAGGTGGCAACACTAGCCTTGCACTGTATCATATAAGTATAAGAGGCTTCAAGTATATTTAATAGGTGCCCCTACATGTTTCACTGATCAGGCAACCCTGACCCTTTAAAGGGCATTTAAAGGGAATGCCCACCCCCAAAAGTACAGTTTAAAAAATCCTTACCCTACATTCCTGCTTCTTATGGTTCCCCAGTAGTCCATGTCCAAAGTCCAGGAAACTGAGGAGTAGTGGCTGTTTTCCTGTCCAAAAAATAGATTCCAAACTGTACTTATAGATCCTCGTTCCAGTGTCTTCTCTATTGCTGGCATCCGTGGCTGTGATTCGCTGCTTCTCAGCCAATCACTGCTGGTCCAGCCACCTTCTTGTAGTTCCGGCAGGCAGGGGAGCCGGACCAGAACGAAGCTGGAATGAGGAGCTGTAATTTGAGTTTGGAATCTATTTTTAAACTTCTAACAGCGGTTGGGAGTGGAAGGATATTGCCCTACAATATAGATTACGGTTTCTATGGAGAGTGGAGATGCCCTTTAAATAGGTACACTACTAAGAAATGCAGAGCTGTGCTAAGTTCAGGTTCACTTCATTATCCTCCCCCTTCAGCTCTGTACCATGTTGTTTTTATATATACAACATAAACACAAACACTCTCTTCCTACCGTCCAACATTTCCTTTGATAAGGTACATTGAGGAGAAATGCATTACACAGAGCTGGTCTAAGATCAGGTTCACTTCACTAACATCCCCGTACAGTTTCTATAAATAGAGCATAAACAAAAAAACACTCTTCTGCCCTTCAACATTCCCCTTTAAGTAAGTACACTTTCCACTAATATTGCTGCAGCTCACAGGGAGAGCTAGAGACCTTCACACTACAACACTTAAACAGTATATTGCACGTGAAACATACTGACACAGGTCTGTACGTCTTTAGCTGTGAATAGTGTAGATGCAAAATATGCGTGCTACATGTTTTGGACCCACTCGTCCTCAACTGCTTCCAAAAACATGCATGCTTTGAGGAAGGACAAGTAGGTCCCAAACAAGTAGCACACATGTTTTGCAATAAACCTGCACTATTCACAGCTACAGACCTGTGTAGGTTGGCCACCTTTGCCTTTCTTATAGAAATTATAACCAGACATTTGTCTTGTAGATTTCATACATGTTCGTGTGTTAAGAGCAAAGGTGGCAACACTAGATACCCAGACCTATATATCACACTACAACACTGCTAGTAGGGAAGTGTTAATCAGTGAATCTCTCTGCACCACCCAGACACTTCTACAATTTGAATATTGTTGATTTAATATATTCCTACATCATAGGGGTTAAGTGGTGGGAGTGGAAATCACACAGGTGCAGAAAATGTAATGAAGGCAAAAGTGCTGGCAGGCAAGGGAAAATGTCAGCTTCAGAGTTGGGGAACAAACAGAACTGTAAATGAGCTAATACAGGAAAAGGGCGGGGTCCTGAGTGGAATCTTCCATGCTGAGAAGTATGTTGAGGCAAGTACTTTCTAACTCAAGCTTTGATTTTTTGGGGGGTTTAGTTCTCATTTAAGTGAAGATTTTGTGTTTTTTATACCTTAAAAAGTAGACATTATGGGGCTGGTGCAATAAAAGTTGTAAAATTCCCTCCCATATCTTCATGATTTAGCCCTGTCCACAATACTCTATAGGGAATAAAGAATGTCTTTCTTCTAAGAACATTCATCTTCAGCTTTTATTGAAAGTAGTGATCTAATCATAATCATTTACAACTTCCTGAAATGTGTATTCTGAATGTATTTTATGTGCCTCTGCTAAAACCTGTGTCTACTAATCACTTCAGACAATCTTCTTCAGATCCTTTACATGTCTATGGTCAACAGAAATATGAGGTGGAAGGATCCAAGGCTTTTGATTCCCCAGTGGTACAAAATCTTATTTAGTGGAAAGGTTTTCCTGTGTGAAACCCTCGTATGTTTGATCCAAAGGTTTTGCAGACTTTTAAGCTCTGACTGACAAGTTTATATTAGAAAAGACTTCACATGTATGTCATGGTTCTGCAAACGAGAGAAGAGAATCTGTTACACGGCATGCACCAGCAGCTGAAGCCATCAAGATATTGTCTTGTATAAAGAGAGGTATGGATTCAAAGGAGAAAAATGTTATTCTCCCTCTTTACAAACTATTGGAAAGACCTCAGTTGGAATATGCAGTGCAATTTTGGAATCCTGTGTACAAGAAAGACATCTTGGAAATGGAAAGGGTTCAGAGAAGACACATCCCTTGAAAATCCCTTGCCAATGTCAGAGGACTTACGCACATCCCTTGAGTTTAGTCTTCAAGTCTTTGAAAAGGGTTTTTAACTATGGAAGTGTCTTCCATAATGTAATGGTGCCCCAGTACTGCAGGAGGGGAGTACCTGGGAGACTTACTATTTTAGTTGGATGTAGGAGGAAGTATGAGTCCAGGAGACTGCAGGATCGGACACAATGCAGGAGCTGGATCCTGGAAATACTGCTGGAGTTGATACTGGAACAAAGGTGGAGCACAGGTTGGAACAATGGTGCTAGAGCTGATATTGTACCAGTGGTAGAGTGCAACAGTGGTGCAAGAGCTGATACTGAAACGATGCTGAAGGGGATACTGGAACAAAGCTGGAGCGTATATTGGAACAAAGCTGGAGCATATACTGGAACAAAGCTGGAGCTGATACTGGAACAAAGCTGGAGCTGATACTGGAACAATGCTGAAGCTGTAACTGGAACAATGCTGAAGCTGTAATTAGAACAATGCTGGAGCTGATACAGGAATAATGCTCAGGTGGACACTGGAACAATCCAGGAGCTGATACCAGAGTAATGCTGAAGTGGACACTGGAACAAGGCTGGAGCTGATTCAATACAGAAACAGGAGACTGGATCACACAGGAGAGCGAGAGCTGAGGAAACAGGGAGCCAGCACAAACGACAACCTGGCGCCCACAGAAGGAAGGAGGAGTCGTTTAAACTTTCGTGCCGGGCGGCGCGGTTGTGTGGTGACATCACGTTGCTGTTCACTTCACCAGTCCAGGAGCACACCACAGCAGACCGTTGCAGGTTAGATTCCCTAGACTTGCTTTAATTTTTTTACTAAAATGTTAAAGGGCATGTCCACCCCAAAAATTATAATTTAACCCTCTACTGGCCCCACCCTGTTACCTTACATCCCAGATCCAAATGGTTGCCCTGCAATGCCCCTCCAAAGTCCAGAAAACTGTCCACCAGGAGCCTAGCAGAGGGGGGAATTGTTTATGCCTCTAAGGCTTCCTCTGAGAGGTTTGTGGCATGCTCTGAGAAGCCCTCCCCCCTCCCTCTCCCTCCCATTTTGGTCTCCCTCCCCCTACCATTAAAGGCATGCTCTGAGCAGCCCTCCCCCTCCCTCTCCCTCCCATTTTGGTCTCCCTCCCCCTACCATTAAACCCTTTGGAAACGTGGTAGGGCTTGCTCCCCCAGCCCCAACCGCATTAATTTTATTTGCAGAAACTCCCCCGATCTCTACTTACTTACTACTACTTACCTACTGCCGGCAAAGATTACTATTCTTTTTCATATGAAAAGCAAAGGGATTTATCACTGTTGGATATCGAAGCATTTATATATGTTTACACAACTTCACTGAAATCTCTGTTCTGAGTCAGAGGGAGGGGGATATCTGAACAGTACAAGCAATGAAAGAACTAGGGTGCACACTTATAATATGGTGATTCTTTTTATTTCTGCATCACACAAAATACGTTTTGAGAACACTCTGTTCCCTTTGTCAGGTTATATATATTTTATATTTGTGTGATGCAGAAATAAAAATAATCACCATATTATAAGTGTGCACCCTAGTTCTTTCATTGCTTGTGCAATGGCAGGTCCCCGGTAGAGGACTAACTAGGGTAGCACCTTGGAACAGTATTCGGCTAGATAGCCACAGCGTGTGCCTGCATCCAACTTCTGTGAAAGATCTCTGAACTGTAACCTGATTTTCTGTCAGCTTCTTGGATGTAAGGCTGCATGCAAAAGCATGACCTACAACATACAACTGGCTGTCGAACTGGTGTTACAGCTTACCCCTGGTATCTTGTGGGGTTGCATGAGTGTTGTATAAAGGGAGGAGGGGTGCAGCCTCTGAGGCCAGGAAAATCTTTTTGTGAGGGGGGTGGGGTGGATTATAATGGATAATGTACAGGGAGTACTATATATTAATATGATATTAGAAGTTACATTGGAGTTTGGTGACCTTTCTAAAAGCTTAAGGCCACTTATGTGACTTCTAATATACATATGATTTAGCGTAGGGGGAACCATATCCATAGAGGCAGCTAAAGTGATTGGTCTTCAGAAACCATTAATGTGAGTACTATTCAATGGGAAAGAATGTACAAAGTCAGTTATTTCAAATGTCACATGTTAAAATGCTTTATTGAGTTGAGGGTGTTGTTGTTGGATTAGTTTTTCTAGATAAGATGTAATTAATACAGAGCGTATCAATCAAGGCACTGACGCATTGCTGGATGTCGGAATTACATTGTGAGCCAGTTGGAAAAAACAGGTAATTCACTGATTGTTAATCAGGACTCTTTAAATGGTGGAATTGGGATTAGGGGCATTAATACTAAGGGAGTAGCCCCAACACTGATAGTGATATTGTGGTCTGATGGAAAATATAATTGGCTTCTCTTACTGTTAACAGGTTGTAGCATGACCATGTCTCTAAGGTGGCACCTCGTGATCTTTTTTTATCTTATGCCAATATCTCAGAGCATTAATCCTGGAGCTTTCCTGCAGTTGGATGGCTGTGCCATACGGAATGGTAAGAAAACTTATCATACTAAGATTCTCTCTTATAATATGTTACTGCATTGGGTGTAACAGTAGTAACATGTATGAAGATTGTTTTGATCCTGCTTGCCATTGCATCCAGGCATTTACTGTAGTTTCCAATTCTCTGACAATATTAGACTAATTAGTCTCTAGCGGTTATTGGACACGCAAAGTACATACTAACAAAATAAAATGCAGAAACAAAATGTAGGGAGGATGCACACTGCAAAGCCAATGTAATCTTTATTCAAACATCAAACAGCACACGTGCACAACGTTTCGGGGGACACGTCCCTTTCTCAGGTGCATTGGATTGCCGGGGTGAAGGGAACCCTGTGGGATAGACTGCACCTGCCACCTGGACTATATTAGCCTATGTGCACAGGTATCTAGAACTTTTGTTGTATTTTTTTCCCTAACAAAATAAAAGCCTAGTCCACAAGTGTAATGTAGTTGTGCATTTGCGTACTGTGTAATTCAGTGCATTGCACTTATCCCCTTGTTTGTATACTCTGTATTTTATAATGTAGTAGCGCTTTATAAATAAAACTTGCCTTTCCAAGCTAAAGTGATCAAATACATCCCATTCAAAAAAAATTAGATTCTCTGTCCTTCTCTCCGACTTGATTTTTGTACGACCACGATGCCCACCCAAACCTACATTTTTTTTATAAACTGGTATTCTGTTTTATAATGGTGGTTGGAGTGAACATTTTGCCATAACTACAAAAAATATATGTAAATGTATTGATGATTATAACTAGTCATTACATTTAAAGAGAACTAAAGTCCCCAGACAACATTGTCCCAATAGACAGAGCACATTCAGAAACACACAACAAGCTGTGTCTCATCTGTCCCTTTGCTGTGGATGCTGGGTGATTTCTTAAAATAACCTGTGAGTACAAGGGGTCAGCTCCCATAATTCATCTTATCTGGGAACACCCCGCTAATTGTGCAGGGTACACATTTACAGGAAACTGCAGTCTTGCTTTTGGAAGCTGACAGCCAATCATGTTACAGCTCAGAGATACCTCCCTCTGACACAGAACACAGATTTCAGTGCAGTTTATTTGTAAACACATTACAAATGCTCCTGCGCCTAACAATGATAAATTCCTTTTCTTTTCATACAAAAAAGAAAAGTAATCTTTGCAGTGTATGTCTTTGCTAGCATGGATGAAAGAAACAGAACATTTAACATTGCAGCAAAAAATAAAAGTAAGAATGGGCAATCGAACCAGCAACCTTATATACTGTGTCTTTCTAACAACAAAGCTTTCTACCGCTATGCCACAATGGCAAATAATTAATTATCTAGTACATGTGGAGTCTTTATATTTTGCTAGACACATAATAAAAACAAAAACAAAGGGAGCATGGGGAATCAAACCTGTGCCCCAATAGTCTATTTTTTTTACTAACCAAGCACTTTAGCAGAACAAACTACCAGTGAACTTGCAATAGATAGATAGATAGATAGATAGATAGATAGATAGATGTACATTTCAGTAAATGTCAGTAAAATCAGTTCACTATTTTGTATTGCTACTGGAAGACTGACAGCAATTCATGCTGGTTGGTAAATAAAAAACAGCTGCTATATATAAAGTTTGTATATATGTAGAAACTTTATATTTTTCTAGAAACATGGAAACAAACAAACAAAAAAATCAATAAACTCAGGCAGTAGACTGTTATATTATTTCATAAGTAAAGTCATGGATTAGAACTTGTGACTTCTTGGTGTGTTTGTTCCTAAAAACACAGCATTTACATGGTGTGCCACCAGCAACTTTTGCTAGAAAGAGAAGCTAGAAATTTTGTGCATAGAGACAGTGAATCCTGGGGTCAAGGGGCCTGGCTCTTTGAAGCCAACATGGGCTATGAGTTGTACTGGCAACAACATGGAAGCCTCCTTTGTTACAGAATCTATTACTTATATCTACTAAATGCAAATAACTAGAGAAGAATCTTTCAATGTATAGGTGTTCTGGGTAGAAAAGCTTTCACATTAGGATTTTAAAAAATTAAGTTTAGTTCTCCTTTAAGTACATGTTAAATAATAGGTACATGTTAAATAATGCTTCTAGTTTTTATGGACTCCTATAGCAAAAGAAAAATATATCTTGTTCTTTCCAGTTGTAACAGAAGTTCTCACAAATGAAGACTCTTTGAAGAAACTGGTTGAATCTCCATCAATTAAGAAGGCATTGGGGAAGAAAGGAGGCTTGGTAAAGGGAATATCACAGTAAGAACTCACTTTAAGTTCTTCCTGTCTTTGTGTGGCCTTAATTACCTTTGTTTTGCAAAACTATATATAGTTGCTTGTGCACATTTTTCATTAAGTTTATTGCAGCATTTGCAAACCTCAGTTTTACTCTTCCCAAAATGTTGGGCTATTTTGTTAATATATGTAATTATCTGTTTCAATTACAGAATAAAGGTAGACAGTTTGAAATTCACCGATATTTCATTGGATATCATAGAAGATGGCAGTGTCAATATGTCTGTCAAAAACAAAATAAGTGTTAGTGGGAAAAGGTGAGCTTTTTCTTAAAGACATTGAATGCAATTATGGGTGCTACAGTAAAAGAAAATCTAATAAAATCCAATAAAATCTAATTGACCATTTTTAATACCTTTGCAGCTTTTTCGGTGCCAGAACAGAAATGAAAATGGAAGTCAACATTATTGCATTAACAAGCCTGCAGACAAATGGATCTCACTGCCCACAGTTCACTAGAGAGGAATGCCATACACATCTGACTGATTTAAAAGCCAATGTACCAAAAGGGTACACAGTTTAAACAAAGCATTTCTCCCCTGGCCCAGGGTTTGTTTAAATGGCTGGTTTTCAGCTGACTGGTTGGTCTGACAGATTAAATTCTGCATGACATTTATTTTCATGTTATGATCCTAAGTAATGAAGATAGGTTACTGGAGATAGTGGAGATGTATTACAAAAAAGTACACTAACCTTTTAGTTGTCCTTTAATGGTTCTTTATAATTAGTACAAACCGGAATTTTCTCTTTTAATTTGCCCATAAATAACCAATAGTGCCAAAGTTAAACTGGCAGATAAACAGAATGTGTAGGCAATTTACTGCCACAGATGCAAATCAACCTTCCCTAAGCACCACTGATATATTTGGTAGTTGGAACCCCCTATGTAATAATAAATAAAATTGCCTTATACTTTTTTGTTTTTATGCTATGCCAGGTGGTCTGTTAAAATTATTCAAATTGTTTTTAGGGTTTTGCCAAAGGTGATGAATAATTTCCTGGATAAAGTTATCAAATCTCTTAAAACAGTATTGCCTGCAACGGTGAGAATTCTGGGGATTTTCAGATGTTGCCATCGTTTTGTAGAAAGTACATTAATATTTATTAAGATAATTGAGCTATTAGTCTATGAATCACCAAGCATCTTAACAACTGGAGAACCATTTCTGTTAAGGTGGGTACACACCATGCAATTCTTCCTCCTGGCCAAGCGGTTGAGGCTTCTGACCTGTCGGCCTGAAAGAAGGACTTTCGGTCACAGAAAAAGCAGCTACGTCCGACAGTCAGCCGCAACTGATTGTGTGGTCCATAGAGGGGTTTTCCAAGCCGTCCGATCATGCTTACATCCGATTCAGATGAAAGAACAGTCGTGATTAGTCGAATCCGCCATACAATAATTTGGCCCGACCGACCGAAACACTGGGTGCCCACAATTCATTTAATTATTATGGGGAACTGCAGTCAAAAGCCAAAAACCAAACATGAATTTCCCATTGTTAGATTGTTAGTAATTGTAGGTCACTTTCCTGGATATTCCAATCTGTTTGTAAGATACATCTAGATAAAGTTTCCACCATTTCCCCATTGCAATTTTTAACACATCTCCTTGGCTAAAAATCTCCTATAGTACAAAGGTTTCCAAGTTGGCTCTATAAAGCCTGGAACCCCATGATATTCCTGTTTTTTATGTATTATCTAATTCATCAAAGGGCATGTCCACCCCCAAAACTAACTTTGGGGGTAAGGTAGGTAACCCCTATCCACCCCCAACCGCCACAATATTTCTGTAAAAAAAATTCCCTTATTTCTACTTACTCAGCCTTCTCTCTCATGGCAATCCGATCCGGCCTCCTGCTGCAAGCAGGGTCAGGACCTCAGCCGTGTCTGTGATTGGCTGAGAGCCGGACAATCACAGACTTGTCTGACGTCATGTGAAACACCGTGGGAGAGACAGCTGTGTAAGTAGAAATGTGGGGATTTTTTTACAGAAATATTGTGGCGGTGGGGGGGGGGGGTACCTACCTTACCCCCAAAGGATTTGAAGATGGGGGGGGGGAAGCTGCACATGCCCCAGACCTTGATGAAGACGAGTAATCAGCATGGATCAGAAGCCTCACAGACAGCTTGGACTCTTCAGTTTCCTGGACTTTGAAAAGGCATATCTATAAGGAGATGTAAGGTAAGGTTTATTTTAACTACAGAATGGGGCCAATAGTAGGTTTAATTATAGTTTTGGGAGTGGGCATACCATTTAACCCATTCCGTGTCTGTGCCTTTAACCCTTTCCGTGCTCTACGTACCTGGCTTTACCCCTTTAAAAAAAATGTGGCATATATCCGCGATTGAAGGGCACATTCCACTCTACCTTCGATCCCCCAGTTTGTTTCCTTTGAAAAAGAATAGGCTGTTCAAAGTACAGAGCATTGTACCATTTTTTTTTGTATTTGCACTTGTGCGTGCATCCAATTTGAGATAGTCGGTGGCCAGGTTTCTGTGTGCACCCACGCATATGGCATACTGTTTGATTCAGGACATGTGGGAGATTGACATTTAGTGGGTTTTTTTACTTGTCAAGTGTGTTTAGGTAGAATTTCAACCTCTGAATCATTATTTTTCACAAAATCTCCTAAAAGCAAGAAGTTCTATGGTTCACTGCGTCTGTAATTTTTCATGTATGTATGAAAGTATGGCACCATAATGTATCAGAATGTGTGTAGATTCCAAAAATATATAGTTTGTGGGGGGTATTTCCAAGTTTTTGGGATGTCTCTTTTGAAAAAAAGTTGGCTGTTCAAATGACAGAGCACTTTGATTTATTTTACCGGTACTTTTTTTCTTGTAATTGCACTTATGCATGGGTCCCATTTTAGCTTGTTGGTGGCCATGTCACTGTGTGCACCCACGCATATGGCATATCGTTTGATTTAGGACATGTGGGAAATTGACATTTAGTGGGTTTTTTACTTGTCAAGTGGGTTTAGGTAGGATTTAATCCTTTGAATCATCTTATTTTTAACACAATATCCTAAAAGGACGGTGTTCTATGGATAACTGTGTGTGGAATTCTTCATTAATATATAAAAGCATAGCCAACATTACATAGCTAAAGGTGTGTATATTCCAAAAATATATAGTTTGTGTGGTTAATTTCTAGAATTTCTTCTAATTTGAAAAATTGCAGGCTGTTTAATTTACAGAGCACTTTGATTCTTTTCTTGTAATTGTGCTTATGCATATGTCCAATTTGAGCTAGTTGGTGGCCATGTTTGATATTTGGTAACTTTTTATACATCAAAATTGGGGTTTTGGCATGATTTTTAACTTAAGAAAATTTGCTAAAAGTGCGAAATTCTACGAAGATCTGCTCCCACACCATTGATGGTATGCATAAAAGAATGGTACCTTTGCATAGCTGAATTTTGGGGGTTATTTTTGAGTAATAGGGGTGTTAAATCTGGAAAGTTGTTATTGGGCCACTGCACTACACTAGTTTTGTTTACATTACATGAGAATTTGCCATGATTTTCAACTTTGAAATTTTATTTTTGTAAATTTTTCCAGAAAATCTGGTAAAAGTGCAAACTTCTAGGCAGGTGGTATGCATGAAAAGAATGGCATTGTTGTGTAGCTGAAGGTGTGTAGATTTCAAGAATAAATAGTTTTGGGGGGTATTTCTAATATAGATGGGTGTTTAGTGTGAAAAATCTGAAAATTTGCTGTAATTGGCCCACTGTGCATTGGCTTACTTTGTGGCTAGTCTATTCTATGTCTGCGTGTGTAACCATGCATATGCCATACAGTTTGATTCACGACATTTGGGAGATTGATATTTGGTAACTTTTTTTACTGCGTGCACCCACACATATGGCATGCCGGTTTTTTATTTGTCATGGGGTTTTGGCATGATTTCTAATATATATGTATATATATATATAATTTAAAAAGGTTAGAAGTTAGGACCTTCCAGACTGGGGTTACCTTGATGTGGTTGGAAGGCTTTTCATTTCATTCATGTGATCACAGTAATATATACTAAAACCCCTTTGTTTATATAGATCTTATATAGATCTTATATAGTTTGTGATATAGATCTCGCTGAAGGGATCTCGCTGAAGGGACGTCGAGTCCAAATTGGTTCAACATAAGCAGGAAGGGGAGAAACGAAAATGTTCCAAGTTCAAAAGGGATGCAAATGACTATGCTTTGCTATCACTGGCGAGTCAAAGTTGGGGCGGACCAAGGCACTTACGGAGACCACTCCCCCCGCGCAAGTCACGTTTGGTCCCGGAACTGTACAATGGAGGAAATGATGAGCACCTGGATGAGAGTGCCCCTTTTCACTGCGGCGGCGAGAGGGACACTGGAGGCATGGAAGCAGGAGATGGCGGACATACCAGCAGAGGAAGGAGAGGTCCGCAAGAGGGAATGCAGACCCGCCGGAACAAGTAGTGCATATTCCCTGGTCCTTCCACGGCAGTGGAAGTGCATGGGTTAAGTCTCCTTGACCCCTGATGGACAGGCCTGATTACCCAATAAGAGCTTTGCTCCTCCCCTCCTGCCTCGTGTCTTTTCTCCTGTAACAGACTGGATAGTTAGCAGCTCTCCCCTCTCTCTCTAATTCCTCCAGGGCTTCCTCTCCTCTGGTAAGACCACTCGCCGACACATGTGTCTAGAGTGGTGGGGGTAAAGCGGACCCCCCTCCCGGTAATGCGCGACCCGTCTCGGAGCTCCCGCAACCCGGAAGTAAGTACGGCACATGCGCGATGTCGCGCGATGACGTCATTTTGGCGCCAAAATTTGAAAATCGGCGTTCCTGAGGCTTTCAGTGTTCGAACCCTGCTGGTGTGTCCTGCTGTATTCCTCTGCTAGATTCAGCTGCCCTGCAGTCTCTACTAGCCCATCCGCTGTCACAGACCTTATTCTGCTGCCCAAATGTTGTGAGTAATCAATGATCCCAGGGCTCAACTCCAAACTTTAATGTAAACTGTACTAAACAATATTTCTGTCTCTTGCAGTGCTTCCATCAGCCCTGGCAAAAGGCATAGGTCTGGATCAAGGGGGTGAGCAAGCTAACCAGAGAGGCTTACACTTTAATGCAATCTGTGCTCAGATACTACATTTGGTGTTACTCTTTTGTTCAATTTCTTTCAGATCCCCAGAGCCAGGAGAACAACCTAAAAGACCTAAAGGGATAGAATGTGCCCTATGCAACAACACAGCCCAACAAGGGAGCAAGATGTGTGAACTCTGCGCTAACCCATCGGTATCACTATCACAAGAACAGATACTTCAATCCATGTCATCCATGTTTCAGGCGTCCATGGATAATCTGATAACCAAAACAACAGTAGCCACAGTTGAAAAGGTTACAGAAATCCTAAAGGAACAGGGAGTGATCAAAGGTCAACCTGCTCAACCCAAATCACCACAATCACCAGACTCTGATGGGGAAATCTATTCAGAAGAAGGTGAAGAAGGGGAAGAACCAAATAACAAAATTATATCTCCCGCGGCACTTGAATTTCTCATTACAAAGATGAGAGCAACATTCAAAATCTCAGACCCAAATACCAAAGGGAAAGGAGATCTTATGTTCTCATCAAAAGAGACACTAAGTACATGTTTTCACATTCAGGAACAAATGTCAGAAACCATCAAGACAGAGTGGGAAACTCCTGATAGAAGGTTCTCAGTCTCACAAAACATGCTAAAGAACTACCCTTTCCAAAAAGAAGATACAAAAACTTGAGACGATCCTCCAAAAATAGACGCTCCGGTAGCAAAAATAACCAAGAAAATAGCACTGGCCACAGATGACTGGGTCTCACTAAAGGATCCCATGGAAAGGAAGGAAGAAGCAGCATTGAAAAGAACCTATGTAACAGCAGGGGGCGGCCATCCGTCCAGCCATAGGTATAACTAGTCTAGCTCGAGCAAACAGAGTCTGGATCAAGGATCTAGAAGAGGCGATATCAGAGGGAATTCCAAGGACAGAACTACTAAAGATGGTTCAGGATGTCAAGCTAGCAAATAACTTCATAGCTGAGGCATCAATGGACTCCCTTAAACTTTCAGCAAAGACAATGGCACAATCTACAGTAGCTCAACGAGCATTATGGCTACACCAATGGAGAGTAGATAACCAATCAAAGCAGGGACTAACAAATCTTCCTTTCAAAGGCAACCTGTTATTTGGCCCAGCCCTGGATGAAGTCATAGAGAAAAACTCGTTCAAAAAGTCTTTACCAACGTTCAAGAAATTCAGGAAAGAATCTACTTCTTCAGCCTCTACTTCTTTTCCAACAGATCTAAACCTCCATCAGGCGAGACAATATCGTCCAGGACGTCCATTCGCTAATAGACAAACATGGAGACAAGACCATTCCTTTCGTGAAACAAAAAATACCAGAGAAAGGGGGGAAAAGTCAGCATGACTATCAAGGGAAACTGGGGGGAGACTAACCAGTTTCGCGACGATCTGGGAAAAATCTAATGTAGACAACTGGGCTCTACAAACCATAAAACAAGGCTAACTCAATAGAATTTACACAAACTCCCCCAAGAAACAGGTTCCTAATATCAGCCTCTCCAAATACAAGTCAGGGGATCGCTCAATTAAATATCAGCAAATTGTGGATTCCCACCAGGTAAGTTGTGAGGTGCTCCCCCTGAGGCCTGTGCCACGTCAGGTAAATATCAAATCAATTTAGAATATGCAGGGAAGCACACTCAGGTAACAATTAAGAGTAAACTTTCATTTATTAAGTGCTCAACATACAAGCCAGATACACAACGTTTCGGGGGGTCCAACCCCCTTCCTCACACCTGAGGCAAGGGCTTGTATGTTGAGCACTTAATAAATGAAAGTTTACTCTTAATTGTTACCTGAGTGTGCCTCCCTGCATATTCTAAATTGATTGCTCAATTAAGAAGAATCCTTCAAGAACTACAGGAACTAATGATAATAGAGGAGGTTCCAAAGTACTATCAAAGAAAAGGAGTCTACTCCCCGTTATTCCTAAAGAGAAAAAAGTGCGACAACATCTCAGTAGTGTTCTATCTGAACAAAGAAGGGGGAACAAGGAGCAGAAAACTCTGGCAACTAACGCAAAAAATACTAACCTGGGCAGAAGACAAAATTCTTCAGATAAGAGCAATTCACATCCCGGGGATAGGACAACATACAAGCAGACAGACTCAGCCGATCAAACCTCAACCATACAGAATGGAGTCTGAACCAAACGTGTTCAGCCACCTAACAAACAAATGGGGCATTCCGGAAAAAGACCTGATGGCAACCAGGTCCAACACCAAGGTGAGAAAATTTTGTTCACGCTACACAGACAAGTATGCAGTGGCGACGAACACGTTCTCCATAAAATGGAGCCATCAACTGATGTACATTTATCCACCCACAACTCTAATCAACAGAGTTCTGAGGAAAATAGAGGAGGATGGATCACAGATGATGATAATCCTCCCCTACTGGCCAAGGAGACCATGGTTTCATGGGTACAAAGACTGGCGGCAGTACCACCAATCCAGTCCCAATGATTCCGAATCTGATCAGCCAAGGAGAACTGTTCACACAAATCTAAAACAATTGAAACTAACGGCATGGCTCTTGAAGTTCATCCCATGAGGGAAGCAGGACTATCAGACAAGGTGATTCAGACATTAATGTCATCTAGGAAACAGTCAACCACTAGCACTTATTATAAAACATGGGAAAAATTCTCTGACTGGTGCAACCAAAAGTATATAGAGGCAAAACAGGCCAAAATTCACAATATTCTTGAATTTCTCCAAGAAGGGGTTGACAAGAATTTAAAGGGCATGTCCACCCCCAAAACTATAATCCCCCCAACTACTGGCCCCACATGTAGTGTAGTTTAATCCTTACCTCAATCCAGCTCCATAGGGTTCTCCTGTAGTCCCCCCCCAAAGTCCCAAAAAATGACTACCAGGAGGCTAGCAGAGTCCATATAGGACACTGCCTGCTAGCTGGCCTCAGGTAGATTTTTGCCATGCGTACTGCAGCCCTTCTCCCCCTCCCTCCCCCTCCCTCTCCCTCCCTTCCCTCCCGTTCTACTATCCCTCCCCCTAGCATAAAACCCCTTAAGTAATCATTCCCCCATGTCTCCCAGCCCCAACCGCATATTTTTTTTTTTTAGAAAGCTCCCCAAACTCTTACTACCTCTCCTCTTTCCTCCGGCGAAGTGAGCTGCCGGCAGCCGCGTCTGTGATTGGCTGCGCTCAGCCAATCACAGACGCGGTGCCGGTCCCGCCCCTCTGCTTGCATTTCTTGCAGCAGAGGGGCGGAGGCGCGGCGGAGGATCGAGGGGAGGTAAGTAGAGTTTGGGGGGCTTTCTAAAAAAAAAATTAAGCGGTTGGGCTGGAGCCCAGGGGGGACCACATATATAAAAAAAAATTTTTCAGGGTGGACATAGCCTTTAAGTATGGCAACTCTTAAGAGATAAATCACAGCCATATCTACACTGACAAACACAAAATGGTCATCTGAACCACTAATAATCAGATTCTTTAAAGGGGTAAAGCACCTAAAACCACCAAGGAAAACCTCAGTGCCTCCATGGGACCTAACACTAGTGTTAAAAACGTTACAACTAAAACCCTTTGAACCTATCAAAGAAGCAAAAATAAGAGAACTAACTCTAAAAACAGTGTTCCTAACAGCGATCGCATCGGGACGCAGAGTATCTGAGATAAGGGTATTGAAATGCAATCCACCATACCTAGTGTTCCAAGGAAACAATGTAATTCTGAAACCTGATGAGTCTTTTGTTCCAAAAGTAGTGTCAGAATTCCACCTAAATCAGGAAATAATCCTCCCGATAATGCAGGAATCATCCAGCGAAAGCACACTGGACATAGGGAGAATCCTATCTCACTACATAACTCAAACAAAAGATTTCAGGAAGACAGAATATCTCTTCATCAATTTTCAAGGAACAAATAAAGGGCTGCAACCAACAACACATACGATATTGTCTTGGATCATCTCGTTAATTAAGCAAACATATGCAATGGCAGCAATCCAAACACCAGAAAAAGTGACAGCTCACTCCACCAGAGCGGTAGAAACATCCTGGGCATTTCACGCAAAAGTTTCTCCAGCTGAAATCTGCAGAGCAGCAACATGGTCTAACATAACAACATTTATTAAACACTACAAATTAGATGTAATAGATAAAAATAAGTCCGAGTTTGCCTCCAGAGTTTTGGAAGCAGCTAATTCGGCAAAATAAAATATGATTGTTAAAGCAAAATTATCCCTCCCTTCAGTGAGTACTGCTTGGTAAATCCCATGCACTTCCACTGCCGTGGAAGGACCAGGGAATGCAGAAAATCAAAACCATACTTACGTGATTTTCTTTTCCTGGTCCTGAGACGGCAGTGGAAGTAGCTCCCTCCCTTCTCTCTAACATTCCTCAACAGATACAGTCAAAAAGACATGAGGCTGGAGGGGAGGAGCAAAGCTCTTATTGGGTAATCAGGCCTGTCCATCAGGGGTCAAGGATACTTAACCCATGCACTTCAACTGCCGTCTCAGGACCAGGAAAAGAAAATCACGTAAGTATGGTTTTGATTTTCTGCAATCTCTCCAGCGTGGAACTGAACCAGAAACAACTTAAGGTACTGTCTAAGGGGCTTAATTTTGTTCCCACCAACCAAGGAGACTCTTTTATCCTGGATATAGAATTATCGATTTTACCAGAAACTGAGACTTAAAGCGCATTTCAGTAGGCATCCGGTGATTGAAGTTGAAAATGTGGGATCAGATAATTTATTGATATGGACCGGTTGGGAATAAAATAAAGGGGAACTTTTGCACCTCCCACTACATATGCACCAATAGAAATGTTTATCAAATATGTACAAAGTGATGTTGAACAATTGAAATTGACACATGAAAGAAAGGATTCCAGGATCACTGTCAAACCTTCAGACAAGGGAGGAGCGATAGTGATCCTGGATACTGACTATTATATTATGAGATCAAGCAACAACTATCAGTGGGAGAAGTATATCGGAAATTGATTAATGATCCCCTCCCCAATATCCAAAAGGAGATTATGGAGATTCTTGATTTTTATGTTCAATGTAACATTATAGAACTGGATGTTCGACAGGCTCTTCTAGTGTCCAATCCTAGGACACCCTTGCTGTACACCCTGCCTAAAATACACAAGGACCCAGTCAAACCCCCAGTACGTCCCATTGTCTCAGGGGTGGAGTCGGTCTTTTGTCCAATAACTGTGATCCTGGATAGCATGCTGAATCCGTTTATAGAGCAGACATAATCCTATATTCAGGATACTAATTATTTCTTGAAGAAACTAAAGATGGTTGAGATTGACAATTGGGATGAGGTTATACTAGCCACATTGGATGTGGCCAGTTTATACTAGCCACATTGGATGTGGCCAGTTTATATACCTCAATACCCCATAATGGGGGATTAAAGGCCACTGAATGGCTACTTAAAAGTTACAGTTAATATGAAGGTCAACAAATACAATTTTTACTAGACATGTTGCGTCTGGTTTTAGAGAATAATTATTTCATATTTATGGATAAATACTATATACAGCTGCGAGGGACTGCCATGGGGTCCAATGTGGCCCCCACATATGCCAATGCCTTTATGGCATGAAATCCAGTTATGTATGTAGCTCCTCGCACACCCGAACTCCTTTAAATCCGAGGTGCTGCTTCCCCCAACTGCTCAACCATAAGCAGTACAAACGTAATTACCATATAATAGCAGGGAGGCGCACTCAGAAAAGATATATAATGATATTTATTGTGAATAAGCGGTGCACAATTTTTCGGGGCATCCTCCTTCCTCAGGTGCATGGGGGAAGCCCCGAAATTTTCAGCACCGCTTGTTCACAATAAATATTGTTATATATCTTTTCAGAGTGGGCCTCCCTGATATTATATGGTAATTGCCTTTATGGCATGGTTGGAGGACGGCCACATATTCACTGATGATCTCTACCGGACACATGTGGTGTGCTGGTGGAGATACATTGACGATGTGGTCGTCCTTTGGCGGGGTCCACAGAGGGCCTCAGGCAGTTCCACGTGAGGTTAAATGGTTTGTACCCTACTATTAAGTTTGATTTAAAATTTGATCATGCAGAAATCAATTTTTTGGACGTTTGTATATATAAGGCTGATGGTATACAAACTAAATTGTACAGGAAAAGTATGGATAGGAACCAGATTTTACATTTTTCTAGTGGCCATCCCCCGCACACAAAAAGGGCTATCCCGTATAGTCAGTTCAAACGTGTGGACAGGATTGTCAGTGACGAACAGACTAAACAGAGGCAGAAATGTCAGAAATGGAACAGCGTTTCAAAGAACGAGGCTATCCTACAAATATCATTAAAGAGGCATGGGATAAGATTAAGAAACCTCAAATGTGTAGGAGTGGCAGGGGTGACTCTGACAGGGTGACCTTTGTCACTACCTACAACACATGGAGTAGGGAGATATCGAGGACCATTCGGAGACATTGGCATCTCTTACAATTCAATTATATTAAAAAAGCAAAGTGAACACATGGTTGGGAATGTATCCCTGTATGAGCTGTGTTAACTGTGGGCTAGTGTATAAGGCCTTTGTTCACCCCCAAATGGGCCAAACATTTCACTTAAGGGGCATGTTTAGGTGCAATACTGACTTTGTCATCTATGTGATTGTTTGTCCGTGTGGTCTCCTCTATGTAGGGGAGACCACACAGAAAATTAAGTCACAGATAATACAGCATAGATCTTCAAGTCAAAAGAAATAAGTACATCTGCCTGTTCCAGGTCACTTTTGTGAGATGGGACATCATCCAGACCAATTAAAGTATATGGTCTTGGAACATATACCGAGTGGGTGGAAAGGGAAGGATACAAGGGAAACTCATCTCAAAAAGCAGGAGGTATGGGGGATCCACAAATTGGGGTCCCTTGCACCCGCAGGTCTTAATAAAGATTATAACGTATATCTATATGTGTAATAAATCTGTGAATCCTCAACACAATCCTTACCTGCACTATAGTGCTTTGGCTGTCTTTGCTAGTAAAGGTTGATCATTAGTAAGAGAATGGAGAGGGTTAACTTTCGACACCATTAAGGTGGGAGTGGTCATTTTACTTTCATGTGTTTAAACGGAAGTGATTTAACAAGTTGTAACATGGCTGTCTGTCTTAGCTTGAAAAAGGGACTAACATCCCAAAACGTCGCTGGCTAGATAAGCCTCATGAAACAGAAATAAAATATTTGCATTATATATTTTGGAGTGCTGGAGTGCGGCTCGTCGAAATGGGTTTATATATATATATATGTATATATATAGTTATTTATTGTGGGGGTATTTCTGAGGTATGGGGGTTGTTTTGTTGTTTTGTGGGAAAAACGACAGACTGTTCAAATTTGGAGTTGGCTGAATATTTTGAATGTTTTTGAGCCATGGTGCTCAATACCGTTTGATTCAGGACATTTGGGAGATTGATATTCGGTAACTTTTTTTACTGTGTGCACCCACGCATATGGCATGCTGTTTTTTTACTTGTCAAGTGGTTTTAGGTAGGATTTCCACCTTTGAAGTAGCTATGTAGCTGGAAGTGTGTATTTTAAAGTTTAGGGCCTGTATCCTTTTTTTCTTGTAATTGCATTTGTGCATGCATCCCATTTGACTTTGAGTTGGTGGCCATGTCTCTGTGTGCACCCATGCATATGGCATACTGTTGGATTCTGGGCATTTGGGAGATTGATATTTGGTATTTTTTACATTACTTGGCATGATTTCTACCTTTGTGAATGTTGTTTTATATTATTTTTTTCATAAAATCTGCTAAAAGTATGAATTTCTTTAAAGAACCGCATCCACACCATGGATGGTATGAATAAAAGAATTACAACGTTATGGTGTGTAGATTCCAGGAATAGGAGTTACGGGAGTTTTTAGTTTAAAAACCTGCAGACTGTTAAAATACAGAGATTTTTTTACTGTTACTGCCATTTGACATGGGTCCCCCTTTGGGTTAGTTGGTAGCCATGACTCTGAGTACAACCATGAATGTGGCATACCGTTTTATGCAGATGCTTTGAACTTTCCTCTACACTCTCTGATTTTACAGTTGAGGGAAAAAGAAAAATGTGAGCTATGCCCAGGTTTCTGCATTTTGATCAAAACTTACCTCACTCATAAAATCTTGTGGGATATTCTATGTTAACTTTCAGAAGTGGTTATACATTTCAATTTGGTGTAATATTCTTGAAAGTGCTATTTTAGTTTGGGGGGGGGGTCTCCTGTACAGGAAAAGTGGGGTACCTACATATATCTGGTATTGTTGTACTTGGGATTATCAAAGCTTTTAGAACTGTAAGATTTTGTACTTAAACTTAAGATAACTATAAATAAAAATGCCCATTTGAGGACATCAGATCTTTATATTGTCTACCTTTCCTACCTTTCTTCCCTGTTCTTTCACTATGTGATCACCAATGCCCAGAATCCCCCCTTTCTGCTTTCTGAGCAAAAAGTTTCAGGGTCCGTTCACACTAGGCCAGTTTGTATACGTTTTTAAAACACTCATGCATTTTAAAAAAACGGACATACAGTACAACCACATAGGATTTCATAATATTATTAACACTTGCTTTCCGGTTGGTTCCAGTCCATTTAAAAAACTCACTGCTGCAAGGATTTCTGTCTGTTCAAAATGTATGAAAACAGATAACAATGCATGCATTTGTGTTTCTGGATGTTTTTTTCGAAAAGGATGCCTGGGAGTTTCTTTTATGTCAGTTCCAGTCTGTGGGCTATGGGCATCCCAACCAGCCATTTTGACCTCAAAATCTGTGAGGATCTCCTGCAATTCCAGTTGTTACCAGTTGATGCCACTGTCCCTCTATTCCCTCTGCCAGGTTCTGAACTTCTATTTTCCACCAGAAGTAGGCAAATAATTTAATTTGGCTGAAAATTGCAAAAGAGCTTTATGGAACAGTATTGACATGTTCTTTGGTCTCCTTTATAACATGTATTTGTTTCCTTGGACACCAAATGCATTTGAGTAATTGTAAATCATACTGGGACAGGGCTGTTTGCAATCTGTTGTACAGAAGAAAAGCACAATAATATTTTGGGTAAAAAATTTTTACAGGTTTTTCTTCCATGACACTGCCCCAGCAGACTTAACAAAATTCTGTGAGGGTTTGTCTTTCAGACTTAAGGCTCTTAATGTTCCCCTTGGCAATCTCCACATGTTGTCCCCTCCATCTCACAGACATAATTATGCAGGAGACATGTAGCTTTAATTTCTGTTGCAGCATGCTCCAGCTTCATTTGGATTGCCACATTTTTCCGGTCATTTTCCAGTGTTCCGGTGTTCTCCCGCATTAAAACTGTCCATCTGGTAAGAAGCTAAAGTGAAGGGGAATGGGCATGTAGCGAGAACCTCCTCCATTCAGTCACTGCTCAGCCGTAGAAGACTGGAGGAGAGCTGCACACTGAGGTGACTGATGTATGCATGAGCTGACACATGTATGGGAGGTTAGTAGGTTTTTGGAGACTTGTGCTGTTTATGGGCTGTCAGTTTTTAACTCTGACAGTCTGGGTGGGTCTTTGAAGGAAGCTAAGAGTAGAGCAATGTATGGGGGTCTTGGGGATATCGCTAAACTCACCCAGTGTTACATACCAGCTCTCAGATACATCACTTCTACTGGTCCTGTTAAAACCAGCTCTCCATTATCCAGTGCCCTCCGGTTCGTTATCCAAAGCCCCCTAATTCATTAGCCAGTGCCCTCCAGTTCATTAGCCAGAGCCCTCGAGTTTCATTAGACAGAGTTAAGTCAGCCCTCCATAATGGGCTTCTCAAATATATGTAATTTTGTTAATAATGTGGTGGATGTTTTTAAAACAAAATTAAGAAAAACATTTTTCCTTTTTTATGTAAATCCCATTTTGTATTTCAGTTGTGCCCAGCTGTGGATAGTGTTCTTTCGGAGACAAATGAAAAACTGTGTATAGAGAGTAAGTAATATAATTTAGATACTAGCAAAAGTCTGCCCGTTGGTTCATAGTGGAAAGTATTAGTGTGTATGTTTAGCTATGTGTGGATACAGTGTATATAAAAAGTGTACACATCCTACAAAATGGCAGATTTTGTTAAATTATTAAAAAGAAAAAAAAAAAGTCTGAAAGAAATCCTAGAAATACTTGTTGCTTTAGTGTGTACAATATTGCACCCAGGCCCAGATTTAACATTAAGCACACACCTAGGGGAGCCTGTGGTTGCATGGGCGGCTGTCAATCTTCCCCACCAATCCACCCTTCAAGGTGTTTAGGGGTTGGGCTAAGAGTGCCAGGCTTTTGGGGCCTACAATACAAATATTTTATTGTAATTTTGTTACTTTATAACTGTATAGTTCAAAAGTTTCTTCCCCCTCATACTGCTATCCAGTAGAACATGAATGAAGAGAAGATTAAATGGATTTTCCTATGATAGAAAATTCCACCTGTGTTCCAGTACACAACCTCCCAATAAACTCATAAGATGTCACCATGGAGTCTGTTAGAGAGGAATCAGAAACCTGAGGTCCTATAATGTATATTCCAATCTTGTTAGATTTCATAAGTGCAAGTCACAGGTTTATGACTTCAATGGGGCAGGACTTGGTGGCATAATACACCAGACAGCTATGTAGCTTAAGGTGAGGTGGGCTTAAAGGAGATAAAAGCCCTCTTTTGGGCATACAATGAAATTGAGCCTTCTTATAACAAAAGGTAATTCACAGCCTCATCCTATTAATAAAGCTTTTTTTTTTTTTTTTAAAGGGAATTGTAAAAAGGATTTAAAAAGCCTCACTCCAAGCATTCTCAGAGAAATGGGCAGAGACATGCAAAAAAAAAATTCCTGTCTAGCAACCAGCAGCTTCTTCTTTTTCCAATTAAACACAGGGTTATTCACTAAAAGTTCTTATGGTGCTAATTTTTCCCCAACCAATCAGATGTTACCTTTTAAATGTTAAATAATATCTGATTGGTTGGGGAAAAATTAGCACCATTTTAAACAATAAAAACTTTTATTACATCTCCCTGTTTATATTTATGGTCAATTAGATGGTAATAGTGAAAAATGGCCCACATACATAAACCCATTTTCCATTAGTAATTTCTTATTTTTAAAATATAATACCACCCACCTCATAGGTAGCTCCTAAACTTAATGCAGTCTCTGCAAAAAAAATATAAAAATATAAATATTCTTATAGCCTACTTGAGCACAATTGTAACAATTATAATTATTTTATTACAGGTAGCTTACCTTTTGGAAAAAATGGGGACCTTAGCTACACCGTCGTTTCTCAACTTCCAACCATGATAAAAGGACACTTGATATTTATAATTGATATAAATGTAAGCAAACTTTCTATATAAAAATTTAAAATACTGTGTGTTATAAAAATAGAGGGGAGGTCGAACACCCAAATTAATGAATGACCATGTAATATTTTAATATCTTTACTTAGGAACAAATCCCCCCAGTCTATGAGCATGTTCCTTTAACAACATAAAATTAGCTTTCCTAAACCAGTGCACTTTTGTTTTTTACAACCTATATTAAATGACACTATATCATCACTATTCCCTAAGCTTCCCATTACCTTCATCTCCAAAATAAGCTCAGGTGTGGGGTGCTCGGGATTCCCGTGTATTCCTTCAGCCTAGATACCCTAATCTAACACCACCCTCTTCACCAATAGACAAGCCCACGCTTACTGGGAGGCTAGTAGCGCCTGCCTGGGATTAGGGTGCAGGGTATCTGAGCTGAGGCTGGGAATACACGAGAAAACCAGGAACGCACTAGGCAGACTGGGCACAACCAGCTAGAGCTGGACAACAGCGAGGTACAAAATCAGTATGCAGGAGCAAAGTCAGGGACGTAGCGGCAGGTAAGTAACAGAAGGTCAGACAGCGAAGCACAGTACCGGAGGATGACACAAGAGCAAATGGTCATAAACAGGTAAACAGGCAGAAAATGGTACACGGAGAACACTGGACAAGATCACACCATGTGTAAGGGAAAAACCACAAACTATAAGGGTCAGGGAGGTAAGGGTCAGAAGAGAATATAAATGGAAGAAGAGCCAATGAGAAGAAAGCAGAGGAGAGCAGGCCAATAGAGAACAGAAAAAATGGCTAAACAGACAGGCTAATTCAAACTAAAGCAGAAAGCATAACACACACACAGAACTAACCAGATAGAGAAAGACAGAGGCTATGAAGGCTGAAGATGGCTCTGAATAAGTGTGCGCCTGCATGCTCGAACGCCACCAGACCAGAATGCAAGTAAGCGGTGGCAGACATCAGGGTTATTAGATATCACCAGATCCAACAACTCACCCTGTCTAGTAGGAACAAATTTAAAGGCCATGGTTCCCCAGTTTTTCCATTTGTAAACATAAATTTTATATTATCAATTAATTTAATCCCCCCATCTACTACCTCCATTATCTTTATTATACTTTAATATTTACTGCCCATTTATGTGAATCATTTAGCCATGTTTCTGCTGTAATGATCACATTATACCTTTCCTTTAATAGTAGTTCCTCCTTCTAATCTGCGGTTGGCATATGCTTGGTGCTGGAGAAAGCATGCCTCTCACTCACTGGTTGCCTGTTTACTGGATAATGCTTACTGGATTTTGTGAATATTGACCATGATGTTGGTGTTTTTGGCTTCCCCTTTTTAATTGTTTAAAATACTCTCTGTTGCAGTCCTATCAAAGATAATTAGTATTTTGACATGTTGACATACTTCTGTTTTAAAACATTGCAGATCACAGCCTGCCATGAAGAAGACATTGATTATTCACATAATAATCACACTGGTTACTTTAAGTTACATTTATTCTCTGAGTATACATCTTTTATACTGACAGCTGATTTTCTTGGTTGCACAATGACATTTCTGCAGAAAGAAGGGGCTTTTAATATGGTTGCTAGTGAGAAAGAGGTAAGATAAAAGGTACCTTGCACTGCAAGTTGTCCACTGAATTGTGTATAAAATCTTGCTTGCAACTGCTAATTAGAGATGGTGGAAACTCACTAGTTTAGTTCGGTTTTCGGATTCCTGGATCTCGGGAAAATCCCAACGATTCAAAAATCCGAAACTGGAACGAATTTTTCGAATGTATGGAGCTATTTTCAATAATTTTTTTAAACAGCCTTGAACATTTGAAAATTCTAGAAAATACGATTGGAGACCATTTTCAAGTTTCTGGTTGTATTTTCGAGGATTTTCTTACATTAGAAAATTATTGAAAATCTACAATCCATATCCATGTAGATAAAAACAAATAAAATGCAGATGTATTCCAAACATTTCTGAAGGATTCAGTATTAACCAAAATTGCTTTGTGCTTCACAATGGATGATTGTGGACTGGGCTGGTCCCTATTACCCTTCAATTGATGAGAACATGGGATTTTTTAAAACTAGAATCACTGCCCAGCTATAACAGAACTCCCTGGATGTTAAATGAAATTTCCTTCATAATAATAATTATAATATTTTTAGTTTTTTAGCAACCTGATCTACTTAATTACTGTTTAACAAAACCAACCTGTGTTTCTAAGCAGTGGCGAAACTAGGAATAACTTGGGCACCTCTCCGGGCTTCATCCACAGTGGTGTTCTGGGAGTACGCCCCTGCACTTGTGTTTAGAAAATTGAGTCTAAATTGCATATGGTGCAGCAAAAATATTATCCAAGAATTGTGCCAACTAATAAACTATTAACAATAAAATAAATAAAAATAAAATATTTTTAATAGTGTTTTTGTCTTCTCCCTTACAGTTTGCAGTTGACCCCATCCATGTAAGTTGGTCTTGCATATTTTTTCTCTGCTGGAGAAATAGTTTGTAAAATGTTTAGAAATCAGCTGGACTTCATTTATCATTTGTATCAATACACCATAAACAATTTTCTCCAATACTAAAATATTCTTTGTATAGAAAATTGATGTTTAAGTTTATTTTACCGCCTTTGAATTTCAAAACTCTCAATTCACAGCTTTCGACGATATTGCAAATTAAAGATTGCAAATTAAATATAACAGTTAATAAACCAGCAAAGGTTATTTTGGATTCAGAAAAGGCTGATCTACATCTTTTCTCTACCTTGGAACTCACAGCAGTTTTACAAGAGTCTGAAAAGCATTATTTCTTTGTGGTGGATATGGTAAGTTTTTTATTTCTCAACATACACAATATCTCTTAATGTTAGAGCAGGCATTTGTGTGATAAGCTTTTACAATGGGCATGTCCAGTGTAAAAATAACTTTATCTAGGGATGAGGATCATTTTAGGAATTTTTTATTAATGGGAAACCTAGGTTTGGGGGGGGTTGATCTTCATTCCTAGCTAGTTAATTTTACACTGGACTTGCCCTTAAATTGTGCTTTTCAGAGCAAAACATTTTCATCAGAATCCATTTTTATTTACAGCACATGATTTTTGGAATACAGTTTTCAGTTGATGAAATGATTCTTCGCTGTGAGTTTTCATTAGAAAGGTAAGCAGTTAAAATTATCAATAGCCAAACTTTTTGTTACCGTATATACTTTAGTGTCAGTTGATCTGGGTATAACACGAGGTACTTTTTTTACCTTAAAAAACAAGAAAAAATGATTGACCCGATTATAAGCCGAGGGTAGAAATTATCTATGTGCATTTCACTTTGGATTTTTCATTGCCTAAGATGATTATCTTTGGGATTGATATAAAAAATAATCAGAAACATCAATTCCTGTAACAAATTTTCCAGGAAGTGATTTTTCATTCCATGGCAAAGATCAATAATTATGTGATGCAGTCATACAAGGGGGATAAATACCTAGATGTTCAGTACATAAATATATAAATTATATAAATAGAAGTGCTAGAGCTTTGCCACAAGAGAAAAGGAGGTCCCTGCCCCATAGAGCTTACAATCTAGTTATTAATAGGATATGATAAATAGTGTAAAACTCACCCAGGTGAATTTTCTATATTATATTAATAGGATATGATAAATAGTGAAAAACTCACCCAGGTGAATTTTCTTTATTTTATTAATAGGATATGATAAATAGTGTAAAACGCAAAAGGCGAATTGTCTCTATTTTATTAATAGGATATGATAAATAGTGTAAAACTCACTCAGGCGAATTGTCTCTATATTAATAGATATGAATAAATAGTGTAAAACTCACCCAGGCGAATTGTCTCTATTTTATTAATAGGTATGATAAATAGTGTAAAACTCACCCAGGCGGAATTCCGCTCTATTTTATTAATAGGATATGTAAATAGTGTAAAACTCACCCAGGTGAATTGTCTCTATTTTATATTAGATATGATAAATAGTGTAAAACTCAAGGCGAATTGTCTCTATTTTATTAATAGGATATGATAAATAGTGTAAAACCCACCGGTGAATTGTCTCTATTTTATTAATAGGTATGATAAATGTGTAAAACTCACCCAGCGAATTCTCTCATTTTTATTATAGGATATGTAAATAGTGTAAAACTCACCCAGGTGAATTGTCTCATTTTATATTAGGATATGATATAGTGTAAAACGCCAAAGGCGAATTGTCTCTATTTATTATAGGATATGATAAATAGTGTAAAACTCCCAACCAAAAAAAGAAAAAAAACTCCCAGGTGAATTGTCTCTATTTTATTATAGGATATGATAAATAGTGTAAAACTCACCCAGTGGAATTGTCTCTATTTTATTAATGGTATGAAAATAGTGTAAAACTCACCCAGGCGAATTGTCTCTATTTTATTAATAGGTATGATAAATAGTGTAAAACTCACCCAGGCGCAATTCTCTTATTAATAGGATATGAAATAGTGTAAAACTCACCCAGGTGAATGTCTCTATTTTTTATGATAGATAATAGTGTAAAACCAAAGGCGAATTGTCTCTATTTATTAATAGGATATGATAAATAGGTGTAAAACTCACCAGGCGAATTGTCTCTATTTTATTATAGGATATATAAATAGTGTAAAACTCACCCAGGTGAATTTTCCTATTTTATTAATAGGATATGTAAATAGTGTAAACTCACCCAGGGAATTTCCTATTTTATTAATAGTATGATAAATAGTGTAAAATAAACCACCCAGGTGAATTTCTCTATTTTATTAATAGGATATGAAAATAGTTAAAACTCACCAGGTGAATTTCTCTATTTTATAATAGGATATGTAAATAGTGTAAAACTCACCCAGGAATTGTCTCGATTTAATTAATAGGATTGATTAATAGTGTAAAACTCACCCAGGGCAATTGTCTCTATTTTATTAATAGGATATGATAAATGTGTTAAAACTCACCCAGGCGAATTGTCTTTATTTTATTAACATGATATATAAATAGTGTAAAACTCACCCAGGCGAATTGTCTCTATTTTATTATGAGATATGATAAATAGTGTAAAACTCACCCAGGCGAATTGTCTCTATTTTATTAACATGATATTATAATAGTGTAAAACTCACCCAGGCGAATTTTTCTATTTTATTAATAGGTATGATAAATAGTGTAAAACTCACCCAGGCGAATTTGTCTCAATTTTATTAACAGGAATGATAAATAGTGTAAAACTCACCCAGGCGAATTGTCTCTATTTTATTAAAGGATATGTAATAGTGTAAAACTCACCCAGCGAATTGTCTCTATTTTATAATAGGATTGATAATAGTGTAAACTCACCCAGGCGAATTGTCTCTATTATTAATAGGATATGATAAATAGTGTAAAACTCACCCAGGAATTGTCTCTATTTTATTAAAGGATATGTAAATAGTGAAAACCACCCAGGCGAATTTTCTCTATTTTTTAATAGGATTGATAATAGTGTAAAACTCACCCAGGCGAATTGTCTCTATTATTACAGGATATGATAAATAGTGTAAAACTCACCCAGGCGAATTGTCTCTATTTTATTAAGGATATGTAAATAGTGTAAAACTCACCCAGGCGAATTGTCTCTATTTTATTAATAGGATATGATAAATAGTGTAAAACTCACCCAGGCGAATTGTCCATTATTAATAGGATATGAAAATAGTGTAAAACTCACCCGGCAATTGTCTCTATTTTATTAATGGATATGTAAATAGTGTAAAACTCACCCAGGCGAATTGTCTCTATTTATTAACAGGATATGGTAAATAGTGTAAACTAAACTCACCCAGGCGAATTGTCTCTATTTATTAATGATATGGTAAATAGTGTAAAACTCACCCAGGCGAATTGTCTCTATTTTATTAATAGGATATGATAAATAGTGTAAAACTCACCCAGGCGAATTGTCTCTATTTTATTATAGGATATGATAAATAGTGTAAAACTCACCCAGGCGAATTGTCTCTATTTTATTATAGGATATGATAAACAGTGTAAAACTCACCCAGGCGAATTGTCTCTATTTTATTATAGGATATGATAAAAGTGTAAAACTCACCCAGGCGAATTGTCTCTATTTTATTAATAGGATATGAAAATAGTGTAAACACCAGGCGAATTGTCTCTATTTTATTAATAGGATATGATAAATAGTGTAAAACTCACCCAGCGAATTGTCTCTTTTTTAATAGGATTGATAAATAGTGTAAAACTCACCCAGGTGAATTTTCCCTATTTTATTAATAGGATATGATAAATAGTGTAAAACTCACCCAGGTGAATTTTCCCTATTTTATTAATAGGATATGATAAATAGTGTAAAACTCACCCAGGTGAATTCTCTCTATTTTATTAATAGGATATGAAAAATAGTGTAAAACTCACCCAGGTGAATATTCTCTATTTTATTATTAGGATATGATAAATAGTGTAAAACTCACCCAGGGGAATTGTCTCGATTTAATTAATAGGATATGATTAATAGTGTAAAACTCACCCAGGCCAATTGTCTCTATTTTATTAATAGGATATGATAAATAGTGTAAAACTCACCCAGGCGAATTGTCTTTATTTTATTAATAGGATATGATAAATAGTGTAAAACTCACCCAGGTGAATTGTCTCTATTTTATTAATAGGATATGATAAATAGTGTAAAACTCACCCAGGCGAATTGTCTCTATTTTATTAATAGGATATGATAAATAGTGTAAAACTCACCCAGGCGAATTGTCTCTATTTTATTAACAGGATATGATAAATAGTGTAAAACTCACCCAGGCGAATTGTCTCTATTTTATTAATAGGATATGATAAATAGTGTAAAACTCACCCAGGCGAATTGTCTCTATTTTATTAATAGGATATGATAAACAGTGTAAAACTCACCCAGGCGAATTGTCTCTATTTTATTAATAGGATATGATAAATAGTGTAAAACTCACCCAGGCGAATTGTCTCTATTTTATTAATAGGATTGCTTATTTTCAGCAAACTGCAGCTAATTATCAAACCAGTTCCATTAATATGGGAACATACCATAGTGCTGTGTAAGAAATAGTCATGTTAATGGAACATTCCAGTACGTAATGATGTTTGGCTAAAAATTCTGGTAAAACTGCTAAAAATGCAACATTAGACAGAAAGGGTGGCAAAAAGACAAATTGTCACCTCTACTAGACAATTCAAGTATGGCTATTACTGTATGGGACTTCTGTATGGGAATTCTACTGTCCATTTAAAGGGCAACTAAATACTTAAAATAATACAAGGCAATCTTTAACAATAGATACCATCCTCCTTATTCTGTTTTGTTTTGGGTTAGTTGCCTTAAATCCCACACAGTAACCCCCAATTCCTTGCCACTCCAGATGTTTGGAAACTACAACTCCCAGCATGCTTTAGTTGCTGGGAGTTGTAGTTTCCAAACATCTGCAGTGGCAAGCACTGCACGCCCCCCCAGAGCCACCCCAGTTCAGTGGAGGAGATGACTTGCCTGTGTGTGAGTTCAGCTGCTCCTGATGCTGCTATCTGGAGTATTGTAAGAGAGCATATGGTACACTGTGGTGTAAGATCCTCATGCTGCCGAATGTGCTGTTCCCCCTGCCATACATGCCATGTCTCTCCTCATACCGGCAATTAGGCTCTGATTCCGCTTGCTTCCACATCCACTCTTCTGGTGCCTGGCATCACTACTAGGTGCCGGGAAGTGACATCAGCCACCAGAAGAGTGGATTACAGAGGTGAGTGACCTAAAAACCTCGACTTGTACTTGAGTATATATGGTAGTTAGTATGCATTTTTCCTCTCTCTGTGCCCAGCATGTTCAGTAGAGCTGATGATTGACAGTTCATTACTGCCTGGCTGTACCCTTGAAAAAGTAAACCTCCTATAGCAAAAAAGAAGTGAAAGGAGGGTCTGAGGGGAAAGCTGTTTCTAGACACCTTAGTGCCCTAGTTGCCCTTGTATCAACTTGTTGTGGAAAATGATTATTTGGGCTAATTCACTTTGTAACAATTTATTTTTTTCTCTTTAAGAAATGTCCTATCTTTGAATTCTTCATCTGTATTTTCTTTGGAAGTAAGTACATACAAAAAACAATAGGAAAGTATCTGTCCAATGACCATTGCACTAAATCTCTATTATCTATAGATTCAGGACCTTCAGGGATTTATCACTTCAAGAATTAATCCAGTTTACACAAACTTTATTAATGGTAGGTGGGTTTCTAATTTTTTTTTAACCATTTTGCAAAAATAATATCATATTAACATTTTCAGTGCCAGCAGGATGTTAAAGGATCATAAAAAATAAGTAAAAAATTAGTAAAACCTGATTTACTCGAGTATAAGGCGAGGGTTAAAATTATGACCACTACTCCCTTCTTAGGGCTAGGCCACACTGCTGCGGGTTTTTTTTGCGTTTGCGCTTGCGTTTTTTTCATATTATTGAAAACGCGGTAATGCACCGAGTTTTCAGGTGCATTGCGATTGTGATTTGCGTTCTGCATTTTAAATCGCAATCGCATGCGTTTTTCAATACTTAATGAAAAAACTGCATGCGCAAACGCAACGAAAACGCACATGAAATCGCATGCGATTGCATTTGCGTTGCAGTGTGGCCGTGCCCTAATTCTATACTAAAGGCTTTAGTTGGCCTTTAAATAGACAGCAGAATTTATGTATGGCTATTACTGTATGGGACTACTGTATGGGAATTCTGCTGTCCATTTAAAGGGCAACTAAAGCCACAAAACTATGCAGAATCAGAAGGTAATCTTTTTCACAATATATACCATTCTCCTGATTCTGTATTCCAAACATCTATAGTGGAAAGGTATTGGGGGTTCCCGTATGGGATAACTTGCCCCCAGAGCCCCCCCAGTTCAGTGTTCACTTACCTAGGCAGTGTTCAATCTTCAGTCTTCACCTCTTTGCCAGCTGCCGCGCTCTCCGCATCTGCAGTAGTCAGGCCCATCTTTAGAGTTTTTGGCACCTGAAAAAAAAATCCAAATGCTGCCCCCTCACCGTGCCACTGGAAGGGGTGTGGTTTTATAATTGAATGTGCGTGGTGCTTTGTCCAGAATTGGGGTGTGGTAGGGCTGACAACATTGAATTTGGATCTGCAAGGCTGATAAACATTGATTTTGGATCTGCAGGGCTGACACTGTAACATATAACAGTATGGCATCAAAATGGCTGCCTTCCTACAGGGGGCTGCTCTGTAATGTGCTTCACCCTGCCTCATTAGGGAAGCGACACTGATAGTAGCCCCATAAAGTAATAGCCATACTGGATTACTGTATGGGACTACTGTATGGGAATTCTGCGGTCTATTTAAAGGTCAACTAAAGCCTCAAAACAATACAGAATCAGAAGGCAGTCTATTTAACAATCTTTCTGATTCTTTACTATTTTGAGGCATTAGTTGCCTTTTAAATGGACACTCCAGATGTTTGGAAACTACAACTCCCAGCATACTTTGGTTTCCAAACATTTGCAGTGGCAAGGAATTTGGTGGTTACTGTATGGGATTACTGCCCCCCCTTCAATCCAGGAATCCGCATTCACGGATATGCAGCCTGGTGTCACTACTGGGACACCAGGGAAATGAGACAGGCAATGAGTAGTGACATCAGCTGGAAGATGCAGAGTGAGCGGCAGCTGGATTGCAGGATAAGGTGAGTGAGCCGAGTATAAGGAAAGGTTCGGTTATACTCGAGTATATAGATTTCTAAAATGCAATACTTACCTAACCGCAATCCTGCAGCACTTCTGTGTCTCACCTTCTGACTTCCCCTCACTCACACACATGCTCGCTGAGTCTCCAACAAGGGGGGTTGTCGAAGGAGAGCCAGGAGGAGAGACACTTTGGCTCATATGGGAAAAAAGAGAAAAGGAGCAACGTATCTTACAAATCTAGATTTTAGATTGTCATATCCACACTTAAAACAAAAAAATGGTGACTTGTTATTTATCTGCCTGCAACACCAACTGCCGTTATGACCAGGTTTTTACAAGCATTTGTAAGCAGATTTTTAATTGTCCATTCTCTTCCATTCTGCATAATGTATCTGCCTACTCCCTTTGCTTTTTATAAGCTTGAGCATGTGCAGAGGAGACAACAGCAGTCAATCATTGGCTGTGATGTCACCAGTCAGGTTTCACATTGTCAGTGAACGGACTGTAGAGTACCCCAGGTAAATTATTTCCACTAGCCCTTCTATCCCACTTAGTCAAGTTGGAAGAGAAGTGTGGCAGTATTTACATTGGAGGTAGCAGGAATTAAGCCTGTAGTTCCACCCCCAAACCTGAAAAATCATACAATGGAGGGCAACCCCTCCAACCCTAAATGATATCTTTAAAACGTCTCGGTCATGGCCTCTTCTGCTACATCTGTGCACGAAAGAGCAGAAGGGGCTGGACCTGCAGCGGCATCTGAGATTGGTTGAGACTCAGCCAATCACTGATGCAGCTACCTGTCAGCAGAGGGAGCAGATGGAACAAGGTCGCATAAGTACATTTTGAGGCTCATTTAGATGTTTAAAAGTTTGTATGAAGTTTTTTTTTTTAAAAAAAGATAGATGCAGCTGCCAAATGATCCGAATAGGGGAAGAGCTCGACTGTGCATGCTAGAGTCCTCTAAGAGGTGCAGGAAGTGGTAGGTACAGATTACACACAGAGAGGCTCCTACTTTTTTTGGACTTTAATCAGGCCCTGCAGAACAGGGCCTTTTGTGATCGAACCCAAAGTCTAACAATATGTTTTATATTACCTACAGTTCGGTGTTAATAAAAATGTGAAAATAACGGACCTTCATAAATATGCCCCCTTGTGTATCCTTGTGAAGGTTCTCATTCATCCAGGTCATGGTATATCTGTTGTATTCAATTAGATCAACTGGACTTGAAGTTTAGTTCTTGAAGACGTTTCGCTAGTCATCCGACTGGCTTTCTCAATTCAGAATGACTTGTACAAGAATCTGTGGGAATTATGTACCCTGGAAAATCCCAATTAGCATATCACAGCCAGGTGTTAATGACATTATGTATGCAAGGCGTGATTGCATTGTGGCTAAGAGGTGTTATAGGAATGCCCAGGGTAAGTCGTCAAAACAGCATTGTACATGGCAGACAGTTGGTGTCGAACCCCCCACCTCTATCCAGGCTTGGTATTTTTATTTTCATGTAAATGGCCTCCTTAACACCTCTCTTGAACTAGTCCTGTTCCTTTGAAAGGATGTTGACATTACAATCTTTAAAGATATGTCCTTTTTCCTTAAGGCTGGGTATACACCAGCAGATATTTTCTGCCGGCCGACCGATTTTCGACTGAAAATATATGCTGGTGTGGGGTGGCTGGCCACAACCAACCTCGATCATCCATTCGTCCGGATAAACTTTAAGTCCAGTTAACTGAATACAACAGATACCCCTGGTGTATCATAATTTGGCAAATCTTGTATGTTTAGTCTCGTTTGTTACGATTCCACCTGCCTTTGGGTTCCAAAAATGTGGAAAAATTTAAATACCTTGGAATTTACATTTTTAAATCCCCAGAGAAATTTATGGCACAAAATTATTATTATTGTGGATTTATATAGCACCAACATTACAATTTACATGTATACATTCACATCAGGCCCTGTCTGGAGTGCCTGGATAAAACCCACACAAGCCCTGGGAGAACATACAAATTCAGATGTGTCCAAGGGTGGAATCGAACTCAGGATTTCAGCGATGCAAGACTGAGCCACAGTGCTGCCCAAAATATTGCACCATTGATCGATTTGACCTCCCAGGAGACCAAATTAATTGGGTTAAAAGGGAACTGTGGTCCAAAAATGACTTTAGGTAAATTGATAGGAATTGCTCCTCTGAGAATTTTTGCAATTTATTTCCATTGTTTATTTTGCATAGGTTTGAAGGTATTTACATTTTTGTGTGTGATATGGCAGCAGCATCACCAGGTCCCCTGCAGTTTCTGCTTCGAAACTGTCAGTCAATCTGTCCTGTGTCTCCTTCTCCCCTTTGCAGCCCCCCTGGTCTCTCCCACTCATGGACCCCATGGTCCCTCCACTTAGCATAAAGGCAATATCAGGCAACAAGCAAATTTAAACCAAAAGCATGACCTACAACATACAACTGGCTGCTGAACATGTGTTTATGGTTATCCAAGATAAGCCTGTTACAGCTAACAATCAATTTGTGAATCGATGATTGGTCATGTGTCTATCATGATCCAGCAGGTCGGATTATCAACAATGCCTGACTGATCATCCATACATGAACTGATTTTTGGCCGTTATGGCTATTCGACGTGTGCTGCAGTTGCACATCTGTATGTAGCTTTTGTCCTATTCAGATCAAAAAAATCAACCACTGTCTTTTATTTTATATCTGTGCAAAATTACTTGCATCAGTAGGTGGAGATTTTCTGTAGTTCAAGGTACCGCTTCCCACTCCCAACCACCATGTTAGTTTGATAAAAATCCCCCCAGAAAAAGACCAACAACCATTCCTTCCCTGACTCTCAGTCAATCACAGACACGGCTTCTGGTCTGGCCCCTCTCTGCTTCTTCCAGGTAGGAAGTAGGGTACCCTACACTATAGAAAATGTTGGTAGAGTAAGGTGGCCCCTCCCTTCATGCAGTCAAAGGCTGTGACTGCTGCCATCACAATCAATGATTGGCTGCTGTTTTACCTGCTGCCACCTCTGCACATACTCAAGCATATAAAAAGCTTACAAAATGAATTTAAGTAATCTGTTTCAATATGTTGTGCAATTGTTGGGAAGCCAGTTGGGCATTGAACATACAACTTTGAACAATAGACCAATAATTAATTATTTTAGACAAGGTAATTCATTTATGAGTGATTAAATAAATTATAGGTCTATTGTTCGAAGTTGTATTGTTCAATGCTCCTGATAACTGGTTTCTGGTTGTAGACTGCACAATACTGGAACTTGGTGCTGGTGTGTTACATGAAAGCTCCTTAAAGATCACTAGCTTGATTAGCCCCACTGCCTGGCTTGAACATGTGTATAGATACAAGCCAGATGGTAGGACTAGGCAAGATGGCAGTCGTATAAAGAACAACAAGAGTTCTCAACACTGTTACATTTTCATAATAATAAATATATATTTTTTTTTCATTTTAGGTGTACTTAAAGAAGGCATCCCTCTTCCTAAAATGCTGAAAATGTTCAATCTAGACTTTTCCAGAGGTCACATTAAAGCAGTCAAGGTGCATATTATACAGTACAATGCAAACTAAACAAACATTTTATAAATGGGCATTTATCACAGTTTGTGCCAATGATTTTACCAGTCTGTTTTCACTTATTGCACTAGATTGCACAAACAAACATATACTTTGCTGCAGATATTATTTTTTTATATTTTCTTTAATAAATGTGTTAGATATTGTTGAAAGGCATTTAATATGGTTAGATTAGCTTTAGATAGTTTGTTAGGTAAGGTTAGACTAGTTATGTAAGTTAGGGCCCTATTAAAAGAGTGTACCTTGATGTGGTGGCATAGTCACAAAAATGCTGTTTCCCTCGCACACATGCAAAAAAGATGACTGGGTGCTACTCAGAAGACCATAGCCAATGGTTGCATAATATCCAAAGATAGACAACTCACACCAGTCTTAAGCAATTTTTTTGTTTAAGACTGGTGTGCACTCTGAATTGTCTATCTTTTGTTGTGGTGGCAGGTTCTTTTGGGTAAAATTCTTTATTCTTCTGGAATAATGGTGTGGATAAATGTCTATTTAAAGAAACTGTACAAATAAATGCCAAGTACAAAATTACAAGCCACATTACCACCCACAAGCCATGCCCACTTTGTTTAGCCGGCAGCGCACTACGACATTTAGAGTTTGGCTCAGGTGTTAAAATTCAATAAAAGTTCTTATAGTTAAAAATCGTGCTAATTTTGCCCCAACCAATCAGCTATTATTTAACATTTGAAAGCTAATGTCTGATTGGTTGGAGCAAGATTAGCACCATTTTTAATAAAAAGAACTTTTATTGAAACCCTGTATATTTTCAGTGTGTCAGAAGAGTAAACGAAGGATTGTCTACATATTTGCACACATTTGTAGTTGACAAATTTACCACAAGGGAACATGCCACTAATACTATTCCCCTTTAAATCCTTCATCCCTTCTGAATTGTTCAGCTTTCTTAATTTTGTGGGAGCTACTATATTCTTAATGGCGCAATAGATTGCTGCAATCGGCTTAAAACATCAGTTGTGTCAGCTGCGAGTTAGCCAAGCAGCAACAGAAGTAAATAAGTTTAACTAAGGCTAACCGATATAACAAAGGTGCATTGCTCTGAAAATGATTTAAAAAGGGTTTACATGCCCTTTAATTTTTAATGGATAATCTAACATTCCACAAACATCTGATCCAATTTTTTCTTAACTTTTCAGGACTTGCTTGTGATATCCCTCAATGCTTGTATAGAATGAGTCAAGCAACAAAGACATTTGCTAATATATACCGGTAAATGCACCAATATAAAAAGGAATATGAGTAATAAATCCAAATTGATAATCATTTTCACTGGGTTTTTTTCCTATTCATATAATTGCATCAACACAGCCATGAACCCTCAGAATACGATTTGGATATTCGTGGTGTTAAACATACGGGCAATAATAATCCAAATTTTATTTGATACAAAGTAGAGGTACTGTCATACACAAGTTTCAGTTCTTGGTTGAAGGAGACTTGAAAATGATTTCTAACACAGATAAACTTGTAATTAGGGGTTCACCCACTGAGAAAGACTTTCGAATTTACAGAGCAACAATCATATTGTGATTAGACAGTCTGATAAGGGGGGGGTCTGTGGTGGTCCTGAACTTGTTCAGGTTATTCTCACATAACTATTACCAATCGTAAGATTGACCCCACATCTATATGTCAGATAAAATAAAGAGATGTTTTGTGATAATGCGTCGGATGTGGAAATTCTGGATGCAGATTAGTTTGAATATCTCAATGTATGGCATCCAGTAATGCCAATTTCCATGCATTACACAAGGTTCACAAGCATATATCCAGTCCCAGAGGGAGACCCATCATCTCTGGGATTGGTTCATTGAATGTGGGTCTCTTGAAATATTTATGATTGTACAACTTCCATCATATTTAAGAAATTCAGGTGAATGTCTTAATAAAATCAACAGTATTCAATGGAGTGATGAATATGTATGGTAAAGTGTGGATGTGAGTAGATGTGTATTCCACACAACCAAGATTTACAGTCCGTCAAGTACTGATTGCAACACTACAATGCTCTTCCCGAAAAACAGGTTGAGTTTATTTTGGAGGCTCTAGAGTATCTGTTTCAGGATACTTACTACCTCCAGACAAATGGAGCTTCCCTCGGGAGGAAGGACGCCCATAACCACATTTAAGCCTTTGAAGAGCTGGGCCAGAGATCCCACCCATCATTTGGTGCCCTTTCATCACCACATTCAATTACCGTACTTGGCCCTCGGGAGGAAGGCAGGACTTCCAACATAGTTGCTCAGTGCCAGAATGGACATCGAGGGGCTATGCTAGGGAGCTTACACAGCTTTTCACACTCCTATCAGGCATAGTCAAGGTTTTAGCCCTGGTGCAGAAGGCAGAACTTCCTTCAAAGTTGCCCAGTCCCAGGGAGGAGCTTTTTGGGGCCTTCAGAGGATTTTACATATGTTTAAATTAAATCATTTGGTTATTCGTTTTTTTGTGGCAAGAGAAAAAAATTTCGGGTTGACGTGGGTTTTAGACAGATTTTACAGCACAGCACCATTTCCAAATGTTTTTGTAAATACTGCCGTGCTATAGATCCAAAACCCGAAGCATTAGATTTTGCGCTACTTGGTAGCGCAAAACTTAACGCTAGTGTGTGGGAGGTGTTAAACCCACGCTCTTACCTTTGCCCGATCCTGCAATATAATACCTGACGTAATCTCGTTTACGTCAGGTATTGTATCGCGGGATTGGGATAAGGTAAGTAACGCGGCCGGCAATATTGAATCTCCCCAATAGTTCCTCGACTCGTCCCAAGTTTGGACTTAATGATTCTCATGATTGAGCACTTAAAGATGAAAGTTAATAGTCTGAGAGTGGAGATTGCCGAAACTAAGACACAACTCAAAGGAATCTACACAGCTGAACAAATCCATGAAATGGAAAAGAAACATAATGATACACTGCAGTGTCTGAGAGATAATATTACAGCCCGCAAAAACAACAAACTACAAAGAGATGCAGACAATTGTGATAAAGACAAACAGGGTGATGCACCAACTGGCACATCACTGCTGATTTGGAGATGAAGTCACGCTAACCAATGTTATATCGGTTAGCGTTACTTAAGCGCCTTCCTTGCGGCGGCTGCGTGGCTAATGCGAAAGCTAACAGAGCCGCAAGCGATGTTATATGCCGAAATCGGCATTTTATTGCGGCACTTTCAACGCCAGCTAATAGCTGGCGTTGAAAGTGCAGATTTGGTTGTAAACATTTCCTCATATGAACTGACTGATATGGAACACTGTGCACTTAACAAAGGACTTGGATTTGTGCCTCATTACAAAAGGGACGATTTTGAGTGGGAAGTGGGCTTCATAAGATGTTTAAAACTTAAGATGTTTTTTTCAGATCAGGGACAGGTGACTACCTCTACTCATTTTAGAAAGTAATCTGTCTTTATACCAGATATCCATAATGAAGCCCTTAACACTTTTGTCAGCACCGTATTAAGTGAGGTTAAAGCCTTGCACAATAAACCTAAAAGAGAGAATTTAACAAGTGCTGAAAAAAGCTCTAAAAATTTGCAGCAAAACTCAGAACTCATTATACGAAGTGCTGACAAGGGTGGGGCTATTGTAGTAATGGATAGAATTGTAAATGCAATTCAGCTCACCACATCTCCTATAGACTTTGGTTGCCCAGATGTCTGTTCCTAGACATAAATTCAAAATAAAAATGTGTAGTAAAGAGCAACGTTTGTTTATAGCAATACCTGTGGGGTTGTCTGAGTTTTTGGTTGCTCTTTACTACACATTTTTATTTTGTAATGGATAGAATTGCCTATGAAGGTGACATTGAGAGACAGTTAAATATACCTGACCACTACAGTTTATGTAGTAGAGAAAGATCCAACATGGGAGGTTACTTTATGGTTAAGGGTGCACTAATAAATAACATCATAACTAAACAGGAAGCAGATTTTATGACTGTTGAACATCTACGTATCCCAGCTCTTTATGTCCTCCCGAAAATCCACAAAACAGTGGTGAACCCACCAGGAAGACCTCTTGTATCCGGGATAGGATCTGTGTTGGAACCTTTGTCACAATTTGTGGATTTCTTTTTATAACTCTTAGCCACCAATATTTCACATTGTGTAAAAGATACCACAGATCTATTGAGACAGTTGTCCAAGGTTGGTCCACTAAACAAGGACGTCTATTTGTGCAGTATAGACATACAATCCCTCTACAATCCCTTAGCCACAGACTTACCCACAAGCAAAATATACTTTATACTTGATTGCTTACAATTGGTATTACAAAGGAATTACTTTAAATTCCAGAATAGGTTCTACTGGCAGTGCCAAGGCACCTCAATGGGTGCTACTGTAGCACCGTCATTTGCAAACCTATTTGTAGAAAGAATAGAGAAAAAAATGTTTTTGCATAATGCATCATACAATCAATGTATTAAAATGTATTGGAGGTTTGTGGGCGGCATCATGATGTTGTAGGAAGGGCCACCTCAACTTTTTATTCAAATGATGGAAGAAGCTAATAAGATGCAGCCTACAATAGTATAGTATAGTATTTGAGGTTGAATAAAGGCATACGTCCATCCAGTTCAAACCATCTAGCAATATCCTCATTTCCTGCCTAACTGTTGATCCTGAGGAAGGCAAAAAAAAAACACCAAATTTATGAAGGGGGAAAAAAATTCCTTCCTGACTCCAAGTGGCAATTGGAAATTTCCCCGGATCAACTCTACTTTATGTATCAATACCAGTTACTTGCAACAATCCTTGTTTGCAGAAACTCATCCAGCTTTTTTTTTTAAATGACCAATGAACCTGCCATAACAACGTCCACTGGAAGACAGTTCCATAGCTTTACCGTTCTCACAGTGAAAAACCCTTTCCAAACTTGAAACCTAAACCTTTTTTCTTCAAGTCTTAAGGGATGTCCTCATGTCCTTTGACATGTTCTATTGGTGAACAATGCCCCAGATAGTTTATTGTATGGCCCGTTAATGTATTTATACACAACAATCATATCCCCACGCAAGCGCCTTTTCTCCAGCGTACATAATTGTAACTTTTCCAGTCTCTCTTCATATTCAAGCTCCCCCAATCCCCTTATTAATTTAGTTGCCCTTCTATGAACCCTTTCCATTTCAAAAATGTCCTTTTTGTACGCAGGATTCTAAAATTGCACTGCATATTCCAAATGAGGCCTTACCAATAAAGAGGGAGAATTACATTTTCCTCCCTTGAATCCATACCTCTCTTTATACAAGACAATACCATGCTGGCTCTGGCTGTTGCCGCCTGGCACTGCTTGCTACCTTTAAGTTTGTTATCCACCAAAACTCCAAGATCCCTTTCCAACAGGGATTCACTTAACACAGAGCCATTTATAGTATAAAATTCACTACGTCACAAGTTTGTTTACCCTTTGTAGATGTAAATATAGAGATGAGACCAGAAGGCCTAGTAACTAATCTCTATCAAAAACCCATGGACAGTAATAATCTGCTACACGCTTCTAGTTTTCACTGTCCCAAGGTATTTAAAGGCATACCTAAAGGAAAGTTGATGCGAGCTAAACGCATAGCATCCAAAACTGAACTCTATGATGCAGCAGCAAATAAGATCTGTAGGAGGTTTTCTAAAAGGGGGTATAAACCAAGTGAAATTTATCCACTTGGTTACCCTATCCCATTGAAACATATAGCTAATTGTGAAGCGAAAAATATTATATACATGCTAAAATGCCCCTGTGGGATGATTTATGTGGGCCAGACCAGTAGATCCATAAAAATCAGGATCCAAGAACACAAGGGTGATATTCGGAATTTTAAAATCAATACACAGACAGATACAGCTGTAGCTTACTATTTTCATGACAAAAGGCACCAAGTGGCACAACTAAGATGGTGTACATTAGAAAAGGTATATTCCCCACAGAGAGGTGGGGAATATAAAACCACATAAAACCACATGGATTAAATGAGACTTGGTCAATTAAACTGTAAAATACTTATTTTTGTCACCGCAGACACATTTGTGGATCTTACAGTATGGATTTCTAAAGATTACTGGGATTTGTACGAAGGGGGTTGGTTGCTATGGACTTTTTTTAAAGACACGATGACACGTCTTTGATGGAGGGCGAGGTTTCAGAATGGGGGTGGAGTGATTCCCTATTTAAGTGCACTCATTTGTTTGTCACAATTGCTTGAGAAAGGACCGTGTGTGGTCCAAAACATGTTGCTATTAAAATTATAACATTACGGGCAGCGGCCACAAGAAAGCTGGTAAGTTATCTGCTGTTTTTTTTAGAAATGGACAATGCGGTTAGGGCTGGTAGGGGGGAGACTACACTACAACAATATATATATCTCATGGGGGCAGTCCCGAAAACATGATTAGAGGGGAGCAGGAAGTCAGCAAGATTCAAGCAGATAGGGGATAAGGAGACTATTAGAACAAAAAAACTTTATATTTAAAAGGCATGTCCACCCTGCAAATAAACTTTTAGCATAAGGTAGGCAAATAGTTCAAATAGTTCAAAAAGTTCGAATGAAATACAACTAAAATATCAATGGTAAAAATGGCTGTGGGATCTGGGAAATGGTCTGGGGAACACGTTCGAATATCCAGGACTTTCGAAAAATCAATTTTACTCTCACGCGCGCTGCTTTCGATTTCCGCATTCGAACATTTGATAATTATCCCATAAACGACTTGCAGATTCGATGATTATCCCACAAACGATTCGCAGATTCCAGGGTTACTGAACGTTTCAAGGTTTACCAAACTATTCAAGGGCTATCAAACTCTCCATCGACTGCATCATGTAATGTACCTTCGTATATTTCTGCATTTGATTATAATCCCCTCTTCCCATTGACTTTCTATATGCAATCCAGGCTCTAAAATCAAGCCCCGAAAATGGGTGTGTGTTATTCCAGTATTAGTTTGCCTGGAGTCACCATGTCTAGCATGGAATGGCAGTACGTGGAAGTGGAATACCTGACCAGGCGAGGGTACAACGGGATGCCAATTGGCACCCCCAGTATAAAGGAGCGCAAAAGGCGCATTATGCGCCACTTGCAAAGGAAACTGCTGACGCAGGTGGTCAAACTTGAAGCGACATTGGCGTAACTGTGTCCAGGACATCCAGAAGAATGTCCAAGGCAAGTATCACATGTATATATAAAATTTGAACAGTGATTGAGTTGTATAAAACACCACCTTTTGCACCACTCTAATCAGGCGGTTCTGCGGCAGATCTTTCTGCCAAGCTCTATGTATAACCACTATATGAAGTTACTGCACTTTTCTTGTTACTTTTATAGCACTTGTGATTGGCGATATAGCGCCTTGCAAACCGCCACAAATGATTGCAGACCTTTAGTGCTTTTCTCCTAAAGGACTCAAAGTGCATATGTTAGTTAATGTTAGTTAGTGTTAGTAAATTTTAATGTAACTGTTTAGTTAATGTTAATGTTAGTAGATGTTAGTTAAAGGACAAGTACACACGAAAAAAACATGGATGACATGTGGTACTTGGGAGGGATGAAATGTCCCCCTAGAGGAATGCCCCATTTCCTCTTTGTCCAGGTCACCTAAATCCCCCTCATCATCATCGGACGATGATGCCCAGGCTCAGAAAGCACTAGTGCCCTGTCGAGTATGCCACACAGGGTGTGCTCAAGGAGGAACACCAGTGGGATGGTATCCGCTATGGTGGCATCATCACGGCTTACCATCCGGGTGGCCTCCTCAAATGGCGCAAGCACATGGCAGGCATCCCGAATAAGCAGCCACTGCTGGGGTAAGAGAAATCCCATGTCCCCAGAGCCTGATCTAGCCTCATGGCTCGCCTTTGCTGGAGCAGCCTCAGCAGCAAGACTAGAGTTCCAGAGGGTGGGGGTGTCACAAATCAAGCAGTTCTGCGGCAGACCGTTCTGCTGCTGGAACTCAGCCAGACAAGCTGTGGCTGCGTATGACCACTTGAAGTGAATGGACACCCTCCTAGCCATCCTCAGTACCTCCTGCAGACCAGGGTACTTGGTGAGGGACCGCTGGACAACCAGGTTCAAAATGTGTGCCAGGCAAGGAACATGTGTGACTCTGCCCAAGCGAAGGGCAGATAGGATGTTGGTGGCATTGTCACACACCATTGAGAGGTGGTGTGGGGTCAGCCACCTCTCAGCCTGCCCTTGCAGTGCTGCCAGCAACTCTGCCTCGGTGTGGCTCCTATCACTGAGACATAGAAGCTGCAACATTGCATGGCACCGTCTCCCCTGGCATGAAGCATAGGCTCTGGAGGGGCACGAGGCTGTCCGGCAAGAGGACTCACCGGATGAGATGGGGGGGGTGGAGACTGGTGTATCACCAATACGTGGTGGCGAGGATATGGTACAGAAAGAACTAAATAAGGTTAATATTAATAAATCTCCTGGACCGGATAAAATACATCCACGGGTACTTAGGGAGCTAAGTTCAGTTTTATTTAGGCCATTGTTTCTTATTTTTGCAGATTCCCTCATGTATGGAGGTGTGCCTCTGGATTGGAAAAAGGCTGATGTTATTCCAATATTCAAAAAGGGTAGTCATTCACAGCCGGGTAATTACAGGCCTGTAAGTTTAACTTCAGTGGTGGGGAAGATCCTGGAAAGTTTAATAAGGGAACATGTTCTAGACTATGTTTCAAGGACTGACATTATAAGTAGTAACCAGCATGGATTTAGGAGGAATAGATCTTGTCAAACTAACTTGCTTGGCTTTTATGAGGAAGTAAGTAGAAATTTAGACTCTGACATAGCAGTAGATGTAGTTTACTTGGATTTTGCAAAGGCTTTTGATACAGTCCCCCATAGGCGACTAATGTATAAGCTAAGGTCTGTTGGTCTGGGGAGTCACATTTGTACATGGATAAAAAATTGGTTAATGAATAGGATACAGAGTGTAGTTGTTAAGTGGGCTTCATCATTAAGGACTTAAGTGCTAAGTGGGGCGCCAAAGGGTTCTGTGTTGGGGCCGCTTCTATTTAATCTATTTATTAATGATTTGGAAGTGAATATTGTCAGCAAGGTTTCTGTGTTTGCTGACGACACAAAACTTTGTCGACCATTAAAAACTTCAGAGGATGTGCAATCGTTGCAGGGGGATCTAGATAGATTGTCACATTGGGCTGCTAAGTGGCAGATGAAATTCAATGTTGATAAATGTAAGGTAATGCATTTTTAACTTAAAAATCCTTGTGCTGCTTATACTATAAATGGCTCTGTGTTAAGTGAATCCCTGTTGGAAAGGGATCTTGGAGTTTTGGTGGATAACAAACTTAAAAGTAGCAAGCAGTGCCAGGCGACCAGCGTCCAGCCAGAGCCAGCATGTTATTGTCTTGTATAAAGAGAGGTATGGATTCAAGGGAGGAAAATGTTATTCACCCTCTTCACAAAGCATTGGTAAGGCCTCATTTGGAATATGCAGTGCAATATTGGAATCCTGTGTACAAAAAGGACATTTTTGAAATGGAAAGGGTTCAGAGAAGGGCAACTAAATTAATAAGGGGATTGGGGAGCTTGAATATGAAGAGAGACTGGAAAAGTTACAATTATGTACGCTGGAGAAAAGGCGCTTGTGTGGGGATATGATTACTGTGTATAAATACATTAACGGGCCATACAATAAACTATCTGGGGCATTGTTCACCAATAAAACATGTCAGAGGACACAAGGACATCCCTTAAGACTTGAAGAAAAAAGATTTAGGCTTCGAGTTCGGAAAGGGTTTTTCACTGTGAGAACAGTAAAGCTATGGAACTGTCTTCCAGTGGATGTTTTGATGGCAGGTTCATTGGTCAGTTTAAAAAAAAATCTGGATAAGTTTCTGCAAACAAGGAATGTTGCAAGTTACTGGTATTGATACATAAAGTAGAGTTGATCCAGGGAAATTTCCGATTGCCACTTGGAGTCAGGAAGGAATTTTTTCCCCCTTCATAAATTTGGTGGGGGTGTTTGCCTTCCTCTGAATCAACAGTTAGGCAGGAAATGAGGATATTGCTAGATGGGTTGGACTGGATGGACATATGTCTTTATTCAACCTCAAATACTATACTATACTATACCATCTCACCACTTGTGCCCTGTGCCGTGTCTCTGCTGGACCACTGGGTGGTAAATGAGACATACCGCCCCTGGCTGTATTTGCTGGACCACGCGTCCATAGTAATGTGGACACACTTGCCTTACTTACCTTAGCCCGATCCCGCGATACAATAACTGACGTAAACGAAATTACGTCAGTTATTGCATTGCGGGATCAGGCTAAGGTAAGAGCGTGGTTTGAACGTCTCCCACACACTACCATTAAGTGTCGCGCTACTAGGTAGAGCAAAACTTAACGGTAGGGGGTTTGGATCTATAGCACGGCGCTATTTCCATAAACATTTGGAAATGGCGCTGTGCTCTAAAATCCGTCTAAAAGCCACGTTAACCCGAAATTTCTTTGGGTTAACGTGGGTTTTAGACGTAAATGGCCCATATTGAATCTCCCCCTAAAATCACAAATATGACACAGACACAACTGACAGCAAACAGCAAATCAGACAGCAAAATCTGCTGATTGCTGCACAGACGCTGACAGACAAATACAGAAACAAACAAAAAAACATGACACCTAGACCTCTAAAGGGTCTAACACATAAATTGTCCAAAGGACTTATGGGGGGGGGGTTATTCCTTAAAAGGACTTTTGGGTCTCACAAGGAAGGGTAGTCCTTAAAAGGACTGTTGGGTCTCAAGATGTGTGAATACAGGGGTGGGTAACAACAAGTGCTAAACCACCACACTGAAATCCACACACAGAAAGCTCACAAAGCGCAAAAATCTCTCTCCAACTCCTATACTGTCAGGTTTCCACTAAACACACTCCTAACACACTGACAAAATGGCGCTGGTTGCACTGTCTTTTATACCCAGGGGGCTGGCAATACTCAAATTAGCTGCCATTGGTTGATTTTGGACATGTGGGCATCATTTTTTTTTAAATTCGATAATTCTCGAATCTGCGAGCATCGAACGGTCGAACATTCAAAATTTATCGAAAGTCTGAGAAATCCGGCTCGGGATAGTTCGAGTCCGGGTCCGTTCAAACTCGAATAGTTCTTCTCAAACTTGTGTTCTAGTTTGAGTTCTAGTCCATCTCTAACTACTCTTCACTTTCCTGGACTAGACATTGCAGGAGAACCATAAGGAGCAAAGATGTAAGGTAAGGAGTTTTTTTAAACTACACATTGGGAATAATGTGGATAAAAGTATACTTTTGGGGGTGGACATGCCCTTTAAGGGGATATTAAACCCTTTCACATTTAAATTTATACCCTTGGCTTAATTCTGATGTATAGAGAGAAAAATGGCATTTAAAAGTCAGTGGCAATAGAAAGGGCCTTAGAAATTATAAAAGCCGTAACAATGATTGTAAGAAGCAAATAAGCTAGCTAAAATTAAAGGGCATGTCCACACCCAAAAATATCATTTGCCCCAGCGCTGGCCCCACTGTGTATTTAAAAAAAATCCTTACCTTATTCTTCTACACCACATGGTTCAACCTGCAGTGCCTTGTAAAAGTCCAGGAAACTGGAGAGTAGGAGACTGTCTGTTTGTAAAAAGTTTTTGCCTCCTTCTCCTCTAAGAGGAGATAACTTTTAATAATGCAAACAAAACTTTGTCGACCATTAAAAATGTCAGAGGATGTGTAATCGTTGCAGGGGGATCTAGATAGATTGTCACATTGGGCTGCTAAGTGGCAGATAAAATTCAATGATGATAAATGTAAGGTGATGCATTTTGGATTTAAAGGGCATGTCCACCCCTTTTGACAATTTTTGCCATAGGGCTAGTTCCCCCAACCCCAACCGCTTTAATATATTATCCAGAGACTCCCCCCGATCTTTACTTACCTACCCTCTTTCCTCCGCCGCATGGAACTGCAAGCAGGGGCGGGACCGGCTGCCGGCAGTTCAGAACTCCGGAGGAGAGAGGGAAGGTAAGTAGAGTTCGGGGAGTCTCTGGAAAATATAATATAGTGGTTGGGGATGGGGGAACTAGCCTTACTATATGGCAAAGGGATTTTACACTAGGGGGAGGGAGAACAAATGGGTGGGAGAGGCAGGGAGAGGGAGGGGGGGGAGAGTGAAGGGCTGCTCTGAGCAACCAAAAACGTCTGAGAAGACAGCTCAAAGGCAGAAAAAATTTCCCTGGTGAACAGGCTCCTGGTGGACACTTTTCTGGACTTTGGGGGGACATTACAGGAGAACCATTTGGAGCTGGGATGTAAGGTAAGGATTTTATGCACTGCACAGTGGGGCCAGTAGTGGGGGAAATTACATAGTAACATAGTAATTAAGGTTGAATAAAGACATTCGTCCATCAAGTCCAACCTATTCCCTTTTTTTTTTTTTTTTTTTTTTTAACCCTACCTAACAGTTGATCCAGAGGAAGGCAAAAAAACCCAGCTAAAAAAAGGGGGAAAAAATTCCTTCCTGACTCCAAACGGCAATCGGAAAGTATCCCTGGATCACCAATCTATTGCATTAATATCCAGTAATTCTCAATATTTTTTAGTTTTAGAAACTTATCCAGGCCTTTTTTAAAGTTATTCAATGAACTTGCCATTACCACCTCTGCTGGAAGACAGTTCCACAGTTTCACCACCGTTCTCACTGTAAAGAAACCTCTCCTAACTTGAAGATGAAACTTCTTTTCTTCCAACCTTAAAGGATGTCCACGAGTCCTCTGATATGACCTATTAGTGAACAATGCACCAGAGAGTTCACTGTATGGCCATTAATATATTTGTATAAGGTTATCATGTCCCCACGCAACCGCCCTTCTCCAATGTAAACAGCCCTAACTTGTCTAATCTGCCTGCATATTCAAGCCCCTCCTTCCATCCCCTTATTAATTTAGTTGCCCTTCTCTGGACTGCTTCCATTTCCAAGATGTCCCTTTTGTATATGGGATTCCAAACTGTACCGCATATTCCAAATGAGGCCTTACCAGTGCCTTGTAAGAGGGAGAATAATATTTTTTCTCTCTTGAATCTATTCCCCTCTTTATCAAGACAATATCTTTCTAGCTCTAGCTGTTGCTACCTGGCATTGTTTGCTATAGCTAAGTCTGTTATCTACCAGAACCCCCAAATCTTTTTTCCATTTCAGATGCACCTAACACAGAGTTATTTATGGTGGTGGCACAGGGATTATTAATCCCAAATGCATCACCTTACATTTATCAACATTGAATCTCATCTGCCATTCGCTGCCCATTTTGTAATCTATCTAGGTCTGCTTGCAGCACTTGCACATCATTGGAAGTTTCCAAAGCTCTGCATAATTTAGTGTCATCAGCAAACACAGAGACCTTGCTCTCAATGCCCCCTTCTAAGTCATTTATAACAGATTAAACAAAGCGGCCCCAGTACAGAACCCTGAGGAACTCCGCTTAGAACTTTAGCCCACATAGATGTAGCTCCATTAACCACCACTCTCTGTTTGGGTCCAATAACCAGTTCTCTATCCATGAACAAATGTTTTCTTCAAGGCCAACGTCCTCAGTTTATACTTATGTCGCCTATGTGGCACAGTATCAAAGGCTTTTGCAAAATCCAATATACCTCATCCACAGCTGTGCCTGAATCTAACTCTTACTCACTTCTTCATAAAAACCAATTAAATTGTCTGGCATGATCTATTTCTCATAAATCCTGCTGACTACTACTAATAAGATGATCTCTGGAGACAAAGTCAAGGATATGATCCCTTAACAAATTTCCATCACCTTCCCTACCACTGATGTTAGGTTTCGGTCTATGTTACCAGGCTGTGAACGACTCCCTTTTTTGAATATTGGTATTACATTGGCTTTTTTCCAATCCAGCGGCACATCCCCAGACAAAAGCGAATCTGAAAAGATGAGACCCAGTGGTCTTGCTAGAACTGAACTAAGTTCTTTTAAAATCCTAGGATGCAATCCATCTGGTCCTGGCGCTTTATTGATATTAACTTTGTCTAATTGATTCCGTACCATATCCTCTTTATCCAATTGAAAACTCTTCATTTCCTCCCTGCACATTGTTACAATCCCTACTGTAAGGATTCTCAACAGTAAAACCGATGTAAAAAAACGGTTTAGCAGATTAGCCTTTTCAGCATCCTCTACAACCCCTCAGCCTCATTATTAATGGTCCCACATTCTCAGTCCTCATTTTTTTACCATTTATAGTTTTGGGGGTGCCCTTTATAAAAATCCTTGTGCTGCTTATACTATAAATGGCTCTGTGTTAAGTGAATCCCTGTTGGAAAGGGATCTTGAGTTTTGGTGGATAACAACTTAAAGGTAGCAAGCAGTGCAGGTGGCAAGCATGGTATTGTCTTGTATAAAGAGAGGTATGATTCAAGGGAGAAAGTTATTCTTCCTCTTTACAAAGCATTGGTAAGGCCTCATTTGAATATGCAGTGCAGTTTTGAAATCCTGTGTACAAAAGGACATGAAAATGGAAATGGTTCAAAGAAGGCAACTAATAATAAAGGGAATGGGGGAGATTGAATATGAAGAGAGACTGGATAAGTTACAATTATGTATGCTAGAGAAAAGGCTAGCGAATAGGATGCAGAGTGTAGTTGTAAATGGGGCTTCATCAATATGGACTAAAGTGCTAGTGGGGTGCCACAAGGTTCTGTGTTGGGTGGGCCGCTTCTATTAATATATTTATTAATGATTTGAAGTGGGTATTGTCGCAAGTTTTCTGTGTTTGATGTTGACCATTAAAAACTTCAGAGTATGTGCAATCGTTGCAGGTGGATCTAGTAGATTGTGACATTGGGTTGCTAAGGACTTGAAGAAAGAGTTTAGTCTTCAAGCTCGGGAAGGGTTTTTCACTGTGAGAATTGTAAAACTATGGAACTGACTTCCATTGGATGTGGTGGTCGCAGGTTCATTGGATAGTTTTTTCAAAAAGCTGGAAGAATTTCAGATAGATTGAATTGTCTTTCTCCCTGGGGCCTCAATGAATAAACAGGATTAAACAGCTTCTTGAAGCCATATATAGATATGTTCCTTTTAGTCACAGGAGTTTGGGGTGGTCTCACAGGAGTGCGGAAGACAACCCAAAAACAATGAGACTCCCGTGACTACCTGAATGTTGGATACCTGGTGTTGTACAGCACCATTCACATACCAGGTGCTGTACAGCGCCATTCACATACCAGGTACTGTACAGCGCCATTCACATACCAGGTACTGTACAGCGTCATTCACATACCGTGTACTATACAACGCCATTCACATTCCAGGTACTTAACCATGCCATTCAACACCAGGTACTGTACAGCGCCATTCACACCCGGTACTGTACAGCGCCATTTACATACCAGGTACTTTACCATCCCATTCGCACACCAGTACTGTACACGCAATTAACCACGGTACTGTACTGTGCCATTCACATACCAGTACTGTACTGTTCTATTCCACATACCATGTACGATACAGCACCATTCACATACAGGTACTGTACAGCGCCATTCACATACTAGGTACTGTACAACGCCATTAACATGCCAGGTTATTTACAGCGCCATTCACATGCCAAGCACTGTACAGCGCCAATCACATACCAGGTACTGTACAACTCCATTCATATACCAGGCACTTAAAGCACCATTCACACACCTGGTACTGTACAAAGCCATTTACATACCAGGCACTGAAAGCGCCATTCACACACCAGGTACTGTATAGTGCCATTCACATACCAGGTACTGTACAGCACCATTCACACCAGGTTCTGTACAGCGCCATTCACACCCGGTACTGTACTACATGCCAGGCACTGTACAGCGCCAATCACATACCAGGTACTGTACAGCTCCATTCACATACCAGGCACTTACAACAGCACCATTCACACCTGTGTACTGTACAGAGCCATTTACATCCAGGCACTGTAAAGCGCCATTCACACACCAGGTACTGTATAGCGCCATTCACATACCAGGTACTGTACAGCACCATTCACACCAGGTTCTGTACAGCGCCATTCACACCCGGTACTGTACTACGCCATTCACATACCAGGTAGTGTACAGCAGCCATTCACATACCAGGTACTGTACAGCCCCATTCACATACCAGGTACTGTACAGTCCCCATTCTGTACATCCCATTCGCACTGCACTACCAGGTACTGTACAGCGCCATTCCACATACCCAGGTACTGTACAGCACCATTCACATACCAGGTTACGTACAGCCCCCATTCCACATACAGGTACTGTACAGCGCCATTCATACGTCAGGTACTGTAACAGTGCCACTCACATACCAGGTACTGTACACGCCATTCACACACCAGGTACTGTACAGCCCATTCACAGACCAGGTACTGTACAGCACCATTCCACACCTGGTACTGTACAGCACCATACCATAACCAGGTACTGTACAGCACGTTCACATACTAGGTACTGTACAACGCCATTCACAACCCAGGTACTGTACAACACCATTCACATCCAGGTACTGTACAGTCCAATCACATACCAGGTATTACAGTCCATTCACTACCAGTACTTTTCAACACCATTCACACCTGGTACTGTACAGTTACATTACTAACCAGGCCTGTACGCTCCTTTACAGATCAGGTACTGTACACACCATTCACACCTGTACTGTACTGCACTATTTACATACCAGGCACTGTACAGCTCCATTTACATACCAGGTACTGTACAGCACCATTCCTGTACAGTGCCATTCACATACCAGGATTTGTACAGCGCCATTCACACACCAGGTACTGTACAGCGCTATTCACACCTGGTACTGTACAGCTCCATTCACATACCAGGTACTGTACAGCTCAATTCATATACCATTACTGTGCAGCGCCATCCACATACAGAGGTACGACAGGTACTGGGTAACGACGGCGCATCCAGCTCACCAACTGTATGCATTCAATACCAGGGTACATGTTAACAAAAAAAAGCAATGGAACCAAAAAAAGGACAACCAAGGACAAGAAAAACAGACCAGGCGTAGGGGAAAGCGCGAAAAGAACAAAATCAATGGTAAGAGTAAAAGACCTAGAATGCTGCCATACAAACAATTGAAAATGCAAGATGTTTTATGTGTACAGGGGCAACCATCAATCACTTGTTTCCCATACAAGTTGGGAGGTGAACCAGGTTTAGTGGTATATAAATAATATATAAATGGAAGATTTCAGTGGAATGAGTGCATACTTATCATGTTTTGGTAGTCCAGTGGATAAGGGACCTTAAGACTAGTGAAATGGTTTGCAAACTGAAACTGTCGAAATACGCAACAAAGTTGAGACTGGTAAAAGGATTTAATTATTTGCTTCCTCTGAACTGATCATCCGTTTTTTTTTGTAACAACAACAAATCTAACAATTAGCCCAGTTCTGTGTAAAGAGCCGTGTAAAGAGCCTAGCAATTTTTTATGGTTTGTTTCTATGAGGAACAAGCACCGGATTGTTTAACCCCAATGCATCACCTCACTGTATCAACATTTAAAATCTCATCTGGACCAACTTTGCCCCGCCTGATCGTAACATCTTTTCATACTGCAAAAATAGTTTTGTCCTACTTGTAACGTACCTTGACCGTGTTGTTTGCAAACAGACTTGTTTTAAGAGAAAATGATTTGCATGATTCTCTGTAACATGAAGAATTCTATTTCCTCACGCGACTGTGGTGTCTTAGGTGGTTAGCATTAATAGACAGAGCTTATCTGGTAGAACATCCTTTAACTGACACTTAAGAGTGTACCTGACAAGCCTCATCTCACTTCATCAGCCTTTACACTCTCATGGCACTCCATCAACTTGATCCAGGTAAGAAACAAATCTTAATTTACACCTTCCAGTGTCATCAAAGTGGTTTTCATCAAACTTTTTTGTGGCCATAAACGTATTTTAAGCAGAACATATGGCACCAATTTTTGTTACTTGATAAATACTTGCACCTAACAAACTATTTACAGGTTTGTGGTAATAAGGACCCAATCCAGGAGTTGATCTCTCTGTTACTACCAACGTTGGGGTTCTGTATTTGCCAATTGGCCACACGCTACTAGGATCCAAGAAAGGGGGCATCAAAACAGGTAAGTAGAATTTTTTACATTCTCTGAATGGGAAGGCATGAATAATATCGTACAATGAGTGGTTTTGATTTGCTACTTTAAACTAATCGTGCCACCATTTTTCCTCATCACTACTTAAAAATAACTGTGATTTCGTACATTTATTTACTGAAGTTGCATATTTTGTAAGACATATGATTCAATTGTTTTGCAAGTTCTAATAAAAACAACAATGAAATGCTAATAAATGCTGTACTGGCCCATACAGCAGTATGTTCAGTGAGTTCAGGCATGCCCTCAGTAGATTCAAAACAGGACAGCAAGTGGTGAATTATAATAAGTAATAATTATCATCTATCCTATGTGCAACTCACGCACTAGGGACGTGGAAAGTACAATTGCAATATGTAAGACTTTTTTAGTAATTATTTTCTTGATTTTATTTAATTTTAAAACGGTATATCCTTCATTGGTTAAAGGGTATGTCCCACCCAACTCAAAAATGTTTGATATTTTGTAAATAAAACCCCACACAACCTCGACCCTCGTGAGATTTTACCTTTCTAGATGCTGGTACACTACTTACCAGTCTTCGTTCTTCACAGCATTCTCTGCTTGCTTTCGTGACCTTTTCCGTGCAAATGTAACGTCTCAGCAGGACATTGAGGTTTTTGGGGGTCTTAACAAAAAATCCAAAAGTTTTTTTTTGGAGGGTGGTACATACCTTTAGAAAAACTTAGAAAGACAGTAGTAAACATAATTTTAAAAATCAGTTTCAGGTTGACGTAAAATTGTATTATAGCGTGTCACGGACATCTGAGGTGTAATTACCATTAAATTGGAATTTCCACTGAGTTAATAGGGTGTCCGGTTCGCGATCCGAACTCGGATCCGCTGGGCGGATTTATCCCCATTCGCAAAACACGGGATTTTTCCGGATTTTCCGCCTTCGAACTTCGATTCGCGAATTTTTCGTATTTTCGAAATTTTCGAATTACGAGTTTGCAATTAATTTCGGGAATTTTCGAAAATACGAAAAAAAAAATAAAAAACGACAAAAATACAAGGATTTAATCTTATTTCCCGATAATAAATATTTTCAAATTTTTCGAATTTCACGAGGGTTTCATGTATTTCGAAAATATATTTTCGAAAATACAGTTTTCTCGTATTTTCGAAAATTCGCGGATCCTCGAGGTGGACGGATTTTGGCGAAGTTCTGACATCCTACGGTGTATATATCAAGATCTTAGTCAACAATTATGATAAAAAAGAGTATGGCCATTTATGGCTGGTCAACTATTGATTTAATGTAAATGTTATCGTGGTCAGTACATAACCCTAGTAAACTATGTCTTGTAATCAAAAAGAGCAGTCAGTTTTTTATTTAATTTGCTGTAACAGAAACCCACAAATTACAGATTATTTTCCATAACTTTTGTTGCTAATTTCAGAAGTGAGGAGTAATTCATTACATTTTAATCTTTTGTTTCTTTAATAAAACAAACGGGATTGAATGTGTGTCTTATTATTTGATAGTGATTGATACCTTCAAGGTGAAATTGCAATTATTATTATTTTATTAAAAGACTTTTTAAAACCCTTTTTATACCTCCCTCACCGAGGGAAAGGGCGTCTTGGTGGAGACACCCCCATTGGGGAGAACCAAACGTTACGTGCCGACATTATGTACTCTTGGGGCAGGGTTATGATGTGAATGTATATATGTAATTGTAAAGCGCTATGCAGATGTTGGCGCTATAAAAATCCCCAATATATAATATATTCAATCTTTCCATCTGGATCATAAAACTATATCAGGGGGCATCAGTAACATCCACTAGGTGTTGTTTAAAAACATTCCTGAGGACTATTCCTCCCAATGTGTTTACCAGCCTCTTATTTTTCCTTAAGGTTCTTAAAGAAGAAACTATATGGTTTTTTTCTTAAAACAGTCAAATGAAAGGACCTGGCAGGAAGTTAGGACTGTACTAATCCTACCTCCAATATGTTCAGAGAGGAGCACAAGTACAAAGAGGCTATATTGTTATTTTATGTCTCAAAATAGTGATAACTTTTGCAAAATACCAATACGCCAGTGTTTTGCCCAAAGCCAACAATACTAGTATTTTTTTTTTGCAACTTAAAAACAGAATTATGTTTGATTATTAGAGAAATTGATAGGTTTTTACAGAATGTTTATTTTTTGGGACTAGTTGTAAGAAGTTTAAACACAGTTTTCCTTTAATAGCAAAAGTGTACACACCTAGTTATCTACCCAACCAGAGCATAAGTGGCTAACTTGGATTCACTGGGTCCCCAGCAAAACTATCAGGGGCCCCTATCGTGCTATTATCCCAGTGTTTCGGGAGTAGGCTATATGTGTCCCCCCTTACCCCCCTCTGGCTGCACCCCGTTCCCTGGTAGTTGCGCCTCTGCAGTGCATTAGGTGTCCACCTATGCAGCCATTCTTGTAAAGTCAGTAATACTTTAGAAAATCTTATACAAATGAAAATTTCTCTGTTTTTTCTGTTTTTACAGAGCTGGCAGTACAATGAGATTGTCTCCGTATCACCAACTGATGACTACCTTTCTCAGGAATATTATAATGCAGTCCCTATTCTTTGTCATAAGAATGAATAACAAAATTTTATTCAAATATATCAGCCAGTGGTATTCCTTTGTTATTCCTTATGGCCTAGTGGTAACAGTCCTTGTCTACTCACTTACTTGCTTTGATGGAAGATCAATCAATGACAGATTATCTACTTGATCAATTTAGCCTTGGCGAGCCATCTCCTGGTCTGAGCCTTCCCTTATAGCCTTTAGTGCTGTAAAAGGTTGGATTTTTGGAAATGGAATGTGCAGATTGTACAAGGCGTTTACTCTATAAATTTTTTAGTGGATTTCTCTTCCTCAATGCATCAGTGTGGACAGATACTTTGAGATTGTTCAAGCAGATAGACAGCCTATAGATGGCGCCAGCAAGTCTATCTATTACAGCAAGTGGATCTCCATAGTTGTCTGGGTGTATCTATTTTAACTCACTTACCTCAGTTAATTTATAGCTGTTTAGTTTGTAAAGGACTGTACACTTTGCAAGATGATATTCCCAGAGGAAGTCAACACTACAGTGAAAGGGATCAGCAATTTCTCGCAGATTATGCTGGATTCATCATCCATTCTTGGGTCATGTTTTTTGCTATTCTGTTATAGTCAAGATCTTTATCTAACAGAAATTCAGAAAGCCATAAAGCACTCAAGTCATCATCTGTGTTGTGGTGTGTGTTTGTCATTTTCCAACTTCCATACAGTATTGTTACTTTCCTGGAAACTGAGATTTATGCAGAGCAAGCAGATGAGTTTGTGAGATAGAAAGAAAAAAGATGTTGCTCTGATTATAACCAGTAGCTTGCTTTCACTAGATGTTGTCTCAACCCTGTTCTTTATGCCTTTGTTGGGGTTACATTTGAAGGGATATTTTACTTATATTGAAAAACAAGGGCTGCATATCAAAGCCTACATGCCAAGTCCAAGGCATCAAGAAACCATACACAAACTCTGCAGCATTGGATACTAGCAGCTTCATATTATAAATAAATATAGAAGAGTTTTACTACTCCACCCTTTAACAGCTTTCTTTAACCCTATCAGTGCCTGACATATTTTCCTATTTTCCTTGTGTTCTGTGCCAGAAGAATTTTTCAGCACTCTTTTGGTTAGGGGGTGTTTGTATAGTGACTTTAATAAGTAGGGAACATTATTTTAGGATTTTATGGCATAAAATGGACATTATTACAAACACTTTTCCAACTTCCTAGAGATTTAAAGGTAAAACTTAAAAACAATTACTTGAAAACATAAATGAAAACATGTAAGTAGCGCATATTTTGAGGTGTGTGTGTGGTGCATACCTTCAATCCAGTACATGTTTTACTTAGGCTACAAGTATCAAGGATTTCCCATCCCCACTCTAAACCAATGCTACCTTTATCAGGCACACTCTCTGTGAGGGCAAGCCATGCTCAAGCAATCACAATGAGTCAGCACAGGGAGAGTGAATTTTCCACCATGCATTTTACATACACCAACTGTCCCCTAACTGTACACAGCAGAGAGTTTATAATGTCACTTGATTGACAGCTGAAATGTAAGATGCTCCAGATTCAATATCTAAATAATATGTGACAGATCAACAAAAACAAATCCAGTCTAGATACCCTTTACTGTATTTTTAAGTGGAAAATAAAATGTTTTATTATTTATTGATTTTGGTAAAAAAAATTTTTCAGAACAAAAATGTTATTGTTACAAAACTCTGAGTCTCAGCAAATAGCCTGGTTTGTCTGTCTTCTTGTCCATAAAGTGTTCTGCCTCCTCCCTTGTCATCTGAGAGGATAGTGGCAAACAGGGAGCCCCCCCCCCTCCTGTCCACCATTGGGATCCCATCCATGGCTGGCCCATATCTAGAGTAGGCTGGTATTTTGTCAAAAGATTTAGAAAGCTACTTTCAGTCCTTCATTCCCATGGTGCTCTCCATGGCTGCCATATGAGGGATATCCAGAGGGACCAACTGACCACCCTTCTCCCAACTGTGCCCACCTCCTTACCTTTCTTACCCTGTAATGTTTTGACCCCTTTTTACATAACCCCTGAACAAACTCACATGACTCTAGTCAAAAGGGGTCACAGCTTTTATTAACATACATTTTAAAATATATGGTGCAAAACCTTTTAAAGTAAATATTGTTAACAAGAATATTATACACATAACATAACATAGTAATTAAGGTTGAATAAAGACATTCGTCCATCAAGTCCAACCTATTCACTTTTTTTTTTTTTTTTAATTTATTTTTTTTTAACCCTACCTAACAGTTGATCCAGAGGAAGGCAAAAAACCCCAGTTAAAAAAAGGGGGGAAAAATTCCTTCCTGACTCCAAACGGCAATCGGAAAGTATCCCTGGATCAACCAGATCTATATGCATTAATACCAGTAATTCTCAATATTTTTTAGTTTTAGAAACTTATCCAGGCCTTTTTTAAAGTTATTCAATGAACTTGCCATTACCACCTCTGCTGGAAGACAGTTCCACAGTTTCACCGTTCTCACTGTAAAGAAACCTCTCCTAACTTGAAGATGAAACTTCTTTTCTTCCAACCTTAAAGGATGTCCACGAGTCCTCTGATATGACCTATTAGTGAACAATGCACCAGAGAGTTCACTGTATGGGCCATTAATATATTTGTATAAGGTTATCATGTCCCCACGCAACCGCCGCTTCTCCAATGTAAACAGCCCTAACTTGTCTAATCTGCCTGCATATTCAAGCCCCTCCATTCCCCTTATTAATTTAGTTGCCCTTCTCTGGACTGCTTCCATTTCCAAGATGTCCCTTTTGTATATGGGATTCCAAAACTGTACCGCATATTCCAAATGAGGCCTTACCAGTGCCTTGTAAAGAGGGAGAATAATAATTTTTTTCTCTCTTGAATCTATTCCCCTCTTTATACAAGACAATATCTTTCTAGCTCTAGCTGTTGCTACCTGGCATTGTTTGCTATAGCTAAGTCTGTTATCTACCAGAACCCCCAAATCTTTTTCCATTTCAGATGCACCTAACACAGAGTTATTTATGGTGTAGGTGGCACAGGGATTATTAAATCCCAAATGCATCACCTTACATTTATCAACATTGAATCTCATCTGCCATTCTGCTGCCCATTTTGATAATCTATCTAGGTCTGCTTGCAGCACTTGCACATCATTGGAAGTTTCCAAAGCTCTGCATAATTTAGTGTCATCAGCAAACACAGAGACCTTGCTCTCAATGCCCCCTTCTAAGTCATTTATAAACAGATTAAACAGAAGCGGCCCCAGTACAGAACCCTGAGGAACTCCGCTTAGAACTTTAACCCACATAGATGTAGCTCAATTAACCACCACTCTCTGTTTGCGGTCCAATAACCAGTTCTCTATCCATGAACAAATGTTTTCTTCAAGGCCAACAGTCCTCAGTTTATACATTAGTCGCCTATATGGCACAGTATCAAAGGCTTTTGCAAAATCCAAATATACCACATCCACAGCTGTGCCTGAATCTAACTTCTTACTCACTTCTTCATAAAAACCAATTAAATTTGTCTGGCATGATCTATTTCTCATAAATCCATGCTGACTACTACTAATAAGATGATCTCTGGAGACAAAGTCAAGGATATGATCCCTTAACAAAGTTTCCATCACCTTCCCTACCACTGATGTTAGGTTTCCTGGTCTATAGTTACCAGGCTGTGAACGACTACCTTTTTTCTATCTGGGGCATTGTTCACCAATAAAACATGTCAGAGGACACAAGGACATCCCTTAAGACTTGAAGAAAAAAAGATTTAGGCTTCGAGTTCGGAAAGGGTTTTTCACTGTGAGAACATAAAGCTATGGAACTGTCTTCCAGTGGATGTTTTGATGGCAGGTTTCATTGGTCAGTTTAAAAAAAATCTGGATAAGTTTCTGCAAACAAGGAATGTTGCAATGTTACTGGTATTGATACAAAAGTAGAGTTGATCCAGGAAATTTCCGATTGCCACTTGGAGTCAGGAAGGAATTTTTTCCCCCTTCATAAATTTGGTGGGGGTTGTTTGCCTTCCTCTGAATCAACAGTTAGGCAGGAAATGAGAATATTGCTAGATGGTTGGACTGGATGGACATATGTCTTTATCAACCTCAATACTATACTATACTATACCATCTCACCACTTGTGCCCTGTGCCGTGTCTCTGCTGGACCACTGGGTGGTAAATGAGACATACCGCCCTGGCTGTATTTGCTGGACCACGCGTCCATAGTAATGTGGACACACTTGCCTTACTTACCTTAGCCCGATCCCGCGATACAATAACTGACGTAAAGAAATTACGTCAGTTTATTGCATTGCGGGATCAGGCTAAGGTAAAGCGTGTTTTGAACGTCTCCCACACACTACCATTAAGTGTCGCGCTACTAGGTAGAGCAAAACTTAACGGTAGGGTTTGGATCTATAGCACGGCGCATTTCCATAAACATTTGGAAATGGCGCTGTGCTCTAAAATCCGTCTAAAAGCCACGTTAACCCGAAATTTCTTTGGGTTCACGTGGGTTTTAGACGTAAATGGCCCATATTGAATCTCCCCCTAAAATCACAAATATGACACAGACACAACTGACAGCAAACAGCAAATCAGACAGCAAAATCTGCTGATTCTGCACAGACGCTGACAGACAAATACAGAAACAAACAAAAAACACATGACACCTAGACCTCTAAAGGGTCTAACACATAAATTGTCCAAGAATTATGGGGGGGGGTTATTCCTTAAAGGACTTTTGGGTCTCACAAGGAAGGGTAGTCCTTAAAAGGACTGTTGGGTCTCAAGATGTGGTGAATACAGGGGTGGGTAACAACAAGTGCTAAACCACCACACTGAAATCCACACACAGAAAGCTCACAAAAGCGCAAAAATCTCTCTCCAACTCCTATACTGTCAGGTTTCCACTAAACACACTCTAACACACTGACAAAATGGCGCTGGTTGCACTGTCTTTTATACCCAGGGGGCTGGCAATACTCAAATTAGCTGCCATTGGTTGATTTTGGACATGTGGGCATCATTTTTTTTTAAATTCGATAATTCTCGAATCTGCGAGCATCGAACGGTCGACATTCAAAATTTATCGAAAGTCTGAGAAATCCGGCTCGGGATAGTTCGAGTCCGGGTCCGTTCAAACTCGAATAGTTCTTCTCAAACTTGTGTTCTAGTTTGAGTTCTAGTCCATCTCTAACTACTCTTCACTTCCATTTCCTGGACTAGACATTGCAGGGAACCATAAGGAGCAAAGATGTAAGGTAAGGAGTTTTTTTAATACCACACATTGAATAATGTGGATAAAGTATACTTTTGGGGGTGGACATGCCCTTTAAGGGGATATTAAACCCTTTCACATTTAAATTTATACCCTTGGCTTAATTCTGATGTATAGAGAGAAAAATGGCATTTAAAAGTCAGTGGCAATAGAAAGGGCCTTAAAATTATAAAAGCCGTAACAATGATTGTAAGAAGCAAATAAGCTAGCTAAATTAAAGGGCATGTCCACACCCAAAAATATCATTTGCCCCAGCGCTGGCCCCACTGTGTATTTAAAAAAAATCCTTACCTTATTCTTCTAACACCACATGGTTCAACCTGCAGTGCCTTGTAAAAGTCCAGGAAACTGGAGAGTAGGAGACTGTCTGTTTGTAAAAAGTTTTTGCCTCCTTCTCCTCTAAAGGAGATAACTTTTAATAATGCAAACAAAACTTTGTCGACCATTAAAAATGTCAGAGGATGTGTAATCGTTGCAGGGGGATCTAGATAGATTGTCACATTGGGCTGCTAAGTGGCAGATAAAATTCATGATATAAATGTAAGGTGATGCATTTTGGATTTAAAGGGGCATGTCCACCCCTTTTGACAATTTTTGCCATGGGCTAGTTCCCCCAACCCCAACCGCTTTAATATATTATCCAGAGACTCCCCCCGATCTTTACTTACCTACCCTCTTTCCTCCGCCGCATGAACTGCAGCAGGGGCGTAGTAAAAATCCTTGTGCTGCTTATACTATAAATGGCTCTGTGTTAAGTGAATCCCTGTTGGAAAGGGATCTTGGAGTTTTGGTGGATAACAAACTTAAAGGTAGCAAGCAGTGCCAGGTGGCAAGCATGGTATTGTCTTGTATAAAGAGAGGTATTGATTCAAGGGAGAAAGTTATTCTTCCTCTTTACAAAGCATTGGTAAGGCCTCATTTGGAATATGCAGTGCAGTTTTGAAATCCTGTGTACAAAAAGGACATGAAAATGGAAATGGTTCAAAGAAGGGCAACTAAAATAATAAAGGGAATGGGGGAGATTGAATATGAAGAGAGACTGGATAAGTTACAATTATGTATGCTAGAGAAAAGGCTAGCGAATAGGATGCAGAGTGTAGTTGTAAATGGGGCTTCATCAATATGGACTAAAGTGCTAAGTGGGGTGCCACAAGGTTCTGTGTTGGGGCCGCTTCTATTTAATATATTTATTAATGATTTGGAAGTGGGTATTGTCAGCAAGTTTTCTGTGTTTGATGTTGACCATTAAAAACTTCAGAGTATGTGCAATCGTTGCAGGTGGATCTAGATAGATTGTGACATTGGGTTGCTAAGGACTTGAAGAAAAGAAGTTTAGTCTTCAAGCTCGGGAAGGGTTTTTCACTGTGAGAATTGTAAAACTATGGAACTGACTTCCATTGGATGTGGTGGTCGCAGGTTCATTGGATAGTTTTTTCCAAAAAGCTGGAAGAATTTCAGATAGATTGAATTGTCTTTCTCCCTGGGGCCTCAATGAATAAACAGGATTAAACAGCTTCTTGAAGCCATATATAGATATGTTCCTTTTAGTCACAGGAGTTTGGGGTGGTCTCACAGGAGTGCGGAAGACAACCCCAAAAACAATGAGACTCCCGTGACTACCTGAATGTTGGATACCTGGTGTTGTACAGCACCATTCACATACCAGGTGCTGTACAGCGCCATTCACATACCAGGTACTGTACAGCGCCATTCACATACCAGGTACTGTACAGCGTCATTCACATACCGTGTACTATACAACGCCATTCACATTCCAGGTACTTAACCATGCCATTCAAACACCAGGTACTGTACAGCGCCATTCACACCCGGTACTGTACAGCGCCATTTACATACCAGGTACTTTACCATGCCATTCGCACACCAGGTACTGTACAGCGCCATTCACACCCGGTACTGTACAGCGCCATTTACATACCAGGTACTTTACCATGCCATTCGCACACCAGGTACTGTACAGCGCAATTAACACACGGTACTGTACTGTGCCATTCACATACCAGGTACTGTACTGCTCTATTCACATACCATGTACGATACAGCACCATTCACATACTAGGTACTGTACAGCGCCATTCACATACTAGGTACTGTACAACGCCATTAACATGCCAGGTTATTTACAGCGCCATTCACATGCCAAGCACTGTACAGCGCCAATCACATACCAGGTACTGTACAACTCCATTCATATACCAGGCACTTAAGAGCACCATTCACACCTGGTACTGTACAGAGCCATTTACATACCAGGCACTGTAAAGCGCCATTCACACACCAGGTACTGTATAGTGCCATTCACATACCAGGTACTGTACAGCACCATTCACACCAGGTTCTGTACAGCGCCATTCACACCCGGTACTGTACTACATGCCAGGCACTGTACAGCGCCAATCACATACCAGGTACTGTACAGCTCCATTCACATACCAGGCACTTTACAGCACCATTCACACCTGGTACTGTACAGAGCCATTTACATACCAGGCACTGTAAAGCGCCATTCACACACCAGGTACTGTATAGCGCCATTCACATACCAGGTACTACTGTACAGCACCATTCACACCAGGTTCTGTACAGCGCCATTCACACCCGGTACTGTACTACGCCATTCACATACCAGGTAGTGTACAGCGCCATTCACATACCAGGTACTGTACAGCCCCATTCACATACCAGGTACTGTACAGCCCCATTCACATACCAGGTACTGTACAGCACCATTCATACGCCAGGTACTGTACAGTGCCACTCACATACCAGGTACTGTACAGCGCCATTCACATACCAGGTACTGTACAGCACCAATCACATACCAGGTACTGTACAGCCCCATTCACATACCAGGTACTGTACAGCGCCATTCATACGTCAGGTACTGTACAGTGCCACTCACATACCAGGTACTGTACAGCGCCATTCACACACCAGGTACTGTACAGCACCATTCACAGACCAGGTACTGTACAGCACCATTCACACCTGGTACTGTACACACCATACACATACCGGTACTGTACAGCACCGTTCACATACTAGGTACTGTACAACGCCATTCACACCCAGGTACTTACAACACCATTCACATGCCAGGTACTGTACATGCCAATCACATACCAGGTATTGTACAGTGCCATTCACATACCAGGTACTTTTCAACACCATTCACACCTGGTACTGTACAGTTACATTTACATACCAGGCACTGTACAGCTCCATTTACAGATCAGGTACTGTACAACACCTATCACACCTGGTACTGTACTGCACATTTACATACCAGGCACTGTACAGCTCCATTTACATACCAGGTACTGTACAGCACCATTCCTGTACAGTGCCATTCACATACCAGGATTTGTACAGCGCCATTCACACACCAGTTACTGTACACGCTATTCACACCTGGTACTGTACAGCTCCATTCACATACCAGGTACTGTACAGCTCAATCATATACCATGTACTGTGCAGCGCCATCCACGACTAAAGTGCTAAGTGGGGTTGCCACAAGGTTCTGTGTTGGGCGCTTCTATTTAATATATTTATTAATGATTTGGAAGTGGGTATTGTCAGCAAGTTTTCTGTGTTTGATGTTGACCATAAAAACTTCAGAGTATGTGCAATCGTTGCAGGTGGATCTAGATAGATGTGACATTGGGTTGCTAAGGACTTGAAGAAAGAAGTTAGTCTTCAAGCTCGGAAGGGTTTTTCACTGTGAGAATTGTAAAACTATGGAACTGACTTCCATTGGAGTGGTGGTCGCAGGTTCATTGGATAGTTTTTTTCAAAAAGCTGGAAGAATTTCAGATAGATTGAATTGCTCTTTCTCCCTGGGGCCTCAATGAATAAACAGGATTAAACAGCTTCTTGAAGCCATATATAGATATGTTCCTTTTAGTCACAGGAGTTTGGGGTGGTCTCACAGGAGTGCGAAGACACCCAAAAACAATGAGACTCCCGTGACTACCTGAATGTTGGATACCTGGTGTTGTACAGCACCATTCACTACCAGGTGCTGTACAGCGCCATTCACATACCAGGTACTGTACGCGCCATTCACATACCAGGTACTGTACAGCGTCATTCACATACCGTGTACTATACAACGCCATTCACATTCCAGGTACTTAACCATGCCATTCAAACACCAGGTACTGTACAGCGCCATTCACACCCGGTACTGTAAGCGCCATTTACATACCAGGTACTTTACCATGCCATTCGCACACCAGGTACTGTACAGCGCCATTCACACCCGTACTGTACAGCGCCATTTACATACCAGGTCTTTACCATGCCATTCGCCACACAGGTACTGTACAGCGCAATTAACACACGGTACTGTACTGTGCCATTCACATACCAGGTACTGTACTGCTCTATTCACATACAGTACGATACAGCACCATTCACATACTAGGTCTACTACAGCGCCTTCACATACTAGGTACTGTACAACGCCATTAACATGCCAGGTTATTTACAGCGCCATTCACATGCCAAGCACTGTACAGCGCCAATCACATACACGGTACTGTACAACTCCATTCATATACCAGGCACTTAGAAGCACCATTCACACCGGTACTGTACAGAGCCATTTACATACCAGGCCACTGTAAAGCGCCATTCACACACCAGGTACTGTATAGTGCCATTCACATACCAGGTACTGTACAGCACCATTCACACCAGGTTCTGTACAGCGCCATTCACACCCCGTACTGTACTACATGCCAGGCACTGTACAGCGCAATCACATACCAGGTACTGTACAGCTCCATTCACATACCAGGCACTTTACAGCACCATTCACACCTGGTACTGTACAGAGCCATTACATACCAGGCACTGTAAAGCGCCATTCACACACCAGGTACTGTATAGCGCCATTCACATACCAGGTACTACTGTACAGCACCATTCACACCAGGTTCTGTACAGCGCCATTCACACCCGGTACTGTACTACGCATTCACATACCGGTAGTGGTACGCGCCATTCACATACCAGGTACTGTACAGCCATTCACATACAGTATGTACAGCCCCATTCACATACCAGGTACTGTACATCACCATTCATACGCCAGGTACTGTACAGTGCCACTCACATACCAGGTACTGTACAGCGCCATTCACATACCAGGTACTGTACAGCACCAATCACATACCAGGTATGTACAGCCCCATTCACATACCAGGTACTGTACAGCGCCATTCATACGTCAGGTACTGTACAGTGCCACTCACATACCAGGTACTGTACAGCGCCATTCACACACCAGACTGTACAGCACCTTCACAGACCAGGTACTGTACGCACCATTCACACCTGGTACTGACAGCACCATACACATAACAGGTACTGTACAGCACCGTTCACATAACTAGGTACTGTACAACGCCATTCACCACCAGGTACTGTACAAACCATTCACATGCCAGGTACTGTACAGTGCCAATCACATACCAGGTATTGTACAGTGCCATTCACATACCAGGTACTTTTCAACACCATTCACACCTGGTACTGTACAGTTACATTTACATACCAGGCACGTTACAGCTCCATTTACAGATCAGGTACTGTACAACACCATTCACACCTGGTACTGTACTGCACTATTTACATACCAGGCACTGTACAGCTCCATTTACATACAGGTACTGTACAGCACCATTCCTGTACAGTGCCATTCACATACCAGGATTTGTACAGCGCCATTCACACACCAGGTACTGTACAGCGCTATTCACACCTGGTACTGTACGCTCCATTCACATACCAGGTACTGTACAGTCAATTCATATACCATGTACTGTGCAGCGCCATCCACATACCAGGTACTGTACAGAGCCATCCACATACCAGGTACTGTACAGCGCCATCCACATCCAGGTACTGTACAGTGCCATTCACCTACCAGGTACTGTACAGTGCCATTCACATACCAGGTACTGTACAGTGCCATTCACATTCTAGGTATTGTACAGTGCCATTTAAAACCAGGTACGTAACAGCACTATACACACTAGGTACTGTACACCACCATTCACATACCAGGTTCTGTAAGCTCCATTCACATACCATGTATGATACAGCACCATTCACATACCAGGTATGTAAAGCACCATTCACATACCAGGTACTGTACAGCGCCATCCACATACCAGGTACTGTATAGTGCCATTCACAAACTAGGTACTGTACATTCAACCACCAGTTACTGTTCAGTACCATTCACATATCAGATACTGTAAAGTGCCATTCACATATCAGGTACTGTACAGCTCCATTAACATACCAGGTACAGTACAGCGCCATTCACACACCAGGTACTGTAGCGCCATTCAAATACTAGGAAACCTACAGCGCGATTCACACACCAGGTACAGTACAGCACCATTCACATACCAGGTACTGTACAGCACCAATCACATACCAGGTACTGTACAGCCCCATTCACATACCAGGTACTGTACAGCGCCATTCATACGTCAGGTACTGTACAGTGCCACTCACATACCAGGTACTGTACAGCGCCATTCCACACACAGGTACTGTACAGCACCATTCACAGACCGGTACTGTACAGCACCATTCACACTGGTACTGTACAGCACCATACACATACCAGGTACTGTACAGCACCGTTCACATACTAGGTACTGTACAACGCCATTCACACGCCAGGTACTGTACACACCATCACATACAGGTACTTTTCAACACCATTCACACCTGGTACTGTACAGTTACATTTACATACCAGGCACTGTACAGCTCCATTTACAGATCAGGTACTGTACAACACCATTCACACCTGGTACTGTACTGCACTATTTACATACCAGGCACTGTACAGCTCCATTTACATACCAGGCTGTAAGCACCATTCCTGTACAGTGCCATTCACATACCAGGATTTGTACAGCGCCATTCACACACAGGTACTGTACAGCGCTATTCACACCGGACTGTACAGCTCCATTCACATACCAGGTACTGTACAGCTCAATTCATATACCATGTACTGTGCAGCACCATCCACATTCATACCAGGTACTGTACAGCGCCATCCACATACCAGGTACTGTACAGGGCCATTCACATACCAGGTACTGTACAGTGCCATTCACATACCAGGTATGGCGTAACTGTGTCCAGGCCATCCAGAAGAATGTCCAAGGCAAGTATCACATGTATATTAAAATTTGAACAGTGATTGAGTTGTATAAAAAAACCACCTTTTGCACCCACTCTAATCAGGCGGTTCTGCGGCAGATCTTTCTGCAAGCTCTATGTATAACCACTATATGATTACTGCACTTTCTTGTTACTTTATAGCACTTGTGATTGGCGATATAGCGCTCTTGCAAACCGCCACAAATGATTGCAGACCTTTAGTGCTTTTTCTCCTAAAGGACTCAAAGTGCATATGTTAGTTAATGTTAGTTAGTGTTAGTAAATTTTAATGTAACTGTTTAGTTAATGTTAATGTTAGTAGATGTTAGTTAAAGGACAAGTACACGAAAAAAAAACATGGATGACAATGTGGTCCTTGGGAGGGATGAAATGTCCCCCTAGAGGAATGCCCCATTTCCTCTTTGTCCAGGTCACCTAAATCCCCCTCATCATCATCGGACGATGATGCCCAGCTCAGAAAGCACTAGTGCCCTGTCGATATGCCACACAGGGTGGTGCTCAGAGAGGAACCACCAGTGGGATGGTATCCGCTATGGTGGCATCATCACGGCTTACCATCCGGGTGGCCTCCTCAATGGCGCAAGCACATGGCAGGCATCCCGAATAAGCAGCCACTGCTGGGGTAGAGAAATCCCATGTCCCCAGAGCGCTGATCTACCTCATGCTCGCCTTTGCTGGAGCAGCCTCAGCAGCAAGCTAAGTTCCAGAGGGTGGGGTGTCACAAATCAAGCAGTTCTGCGGCAGACCGTTCTGCTGCTGGAACTCAGCCAGACAAGCTGTGGCTGCGTAGACCACTTGAAGTGAATGGACACCCTCCTAGCCATCCTCAGTACCTCCTGCAGACCAGGGTACTTGGTGAGGGACCGCTGGACAACCAGGTTCAAAATGTGTGCCAGGCAAGGACATGTGTCTCTGCCCAAGCGAAGGGCAGATAGGATGTTGGTGGCATTGTCACACACCATTGAGGGTGGTGTGGGGTCAGCCACCTCTCAGCCTGCCCTTGCAGTGCTGCCAGCAACTCTGCCCTCGGTGTGGCTCCTATCACTGAGACATAGAAGCTGCAACATTGCATGGCACCGTCTCCCCTGGCATGAAGCTATAGGCTCTGGAGGGGCACGAGGCTGTCCGGCAAGAGGACTCACCGGATGAGATGGGGGGGTGGAGACTGGTGTATCACCAATACGTGGTGGCAGGATATGGTACAGAAAAACTAAATAAGGTTAAATTAATAATCTCCTGGACCGGATAAAATACATCCACGGGTACTTAGGGAGCTAAGTTCAGTTTTATTTAGGCCATTGTTTCTTATTTTTGCAGATTCCCTCATGTATGGAGTGTGCCTCTGGATTGGAAAAAGGCTGATGTATTTTCCAATATTCAAAAAGGGTAGTCATTCACAGCCGGTAATTACAGCCTGTAGTTTAACTTCAGTGGGTGGGAAGATCCTGGAAGTTTAATAAGGAACATGTTCTAGACTATGTTTCAAGGACTGACATTATAAGTAGTACACCAGCATGGATTTAGGAGAATAGATCTTGTCAACTAACTTGCTTGGCTTTTATGAGGAAGTAAGTAGAAATTTAGACTCTGACATAGCAGTAGATGTAGTTTACTTGGATTTTGCAAAGGCTTTTGATACAGTCCCCCATAGGCGACTAATGTATAAGCTAAGGTCTGTTGGTCTGGGAGTCCACATTTGTACATGGAATAAAATTGGTTAATGAATAGGATACAGAGTGTAGTTGTTAAGTGGGCTTCATCATTAAGGACTTAAGTGCTAAGTGGGGCGCCAAAGGGTTCTGTTTGGGGGGCCGCTTCTATTTAATCTATTTATTAATGTTTGGAAGTGAATATTGTCAGCAAGGTTTCTGTGTTTGCTGACGACAAAACTTTGTCGACCATTAAAAACTTCAGAGGATGTGCAATCGTTGCAGGGGGATCTAGATAGATTGTCACATTGGGCTGCTAAGTGGCAGAAAATTCAATGTTGATAAATGTAAGGTAATGCTTTTAACTTAAAAATCCTTGTGCTGCTTATACTATAAATGGCTCTGTGTTAAGTGAATCCCTTGGAAAGGGATCTTGGAGTTGTGGTGGATACAAACTAAAAGTAGCAAGCTGTGCCAGGCGACCAGCGTCCAGCCAGACCAGCATGTTATGTCTTGTATAAAGAGAGGTATGGATTCAAGGGAGAAAAAATGTTATTCACCCTCTTCACAAAGCATTGGTAAGCCTCATTTGGATATGCAGTGCATATTGGAATCCTGTGTACAAAAGGACATTTTTGAAATGAAAGGTTCAGAGAAGGGCAACTAAATTAATAAGGGGATTGGGGAGCTTGAATATGAAGAGACTGGAAAGTTACAATTATGTACGCTGGAGAAAAGGCGCTTGTGTGGGGATATGATTTGTGTAAATACATTAACGGGCCATACAATAAACTATCTGGGGCATTGTTCACCAATAAAACATGTCAGAGGACCACAAGGACATCCCTTAAGACTTGAAGAAAAAGATTTAGGCTTCGAGTTCGGAAAGGGTTTTTCACTGTGAGAACAGTAAAGCTATGGAACTGTCTTCCATTGGATGTTTTGATGGCAGGTTTCATTGGTCAGTTTAAAAAAAAATCTGGATAAGTTTCTGCAAACAAGGAATGTTGCAAGTTACTGGTATTGATACATAAGTAGAGTTGATCCAGGGAAATTTCCGATTGCCACTTGGAGTCAGGAAGGATTTTTTTCCCCCTTCATAATTTGGTGGGGGTGTTTGCCTTCCTCTGAACAACAGTTAGGCAGGAAATGAGATATTGCTAGATGGGTTGGACTGGATGGACATATGTCTTTATTCACCTCAAATACTTACTATACTATACCATCTCACCACTGTGCCCTGTGCCGTGTCTCTGCTGGACCACTGGGTGGTAAATGAGACATACGCCCCTGGCTGTATTTGCTGGACCACGCGTCCATAGTAATGTGGACACACTTGCCTTACTTACCTTAGCCCGATCCCGCGATACAATAACGACGTAAACGAAATTACGTCAGTTTATTGCATTGCGGGATCAGCTAAGGTAAGAGCGTGGTTTGAACGTCTCCCACACACTACCATTAAGTGTCGCGCTACTAGGTAGAGCAAAACTTAACGTTAGGGGTTTGGATCTATAGCACGGCGCTATTTCCATAAACATTTGGAAATGGCGCTGTGCTCTAAAATCCGTCAAAAGCCACGTTAACCCGAAATTTCTTTGGGTTAACGTGGGTTTTAGACGTAAATGGCCCATATTGAATCTCCCCCTAAAATCACAAATATGACACAGACACAACTGACAGCAAACAGCAAATCAGACAGCAAAATCTGCTGATTGCTGCACAGACGCTGACAGACAAATACAGAAACAACAAAAAAACATGACACCTAGACCTCTAAAGGGTCTAACACATAAATTGTCCAAAGGACTTATGGGGGGGGGTTATTCCTTAAAAGGACTTTGGGTCTCACAAGGAAGGGTAGTCCTTAAAAGGACTGTTGGGTCTCAAGATGTGTGAATACAGGGGTGGGTAACAACAAGTGCTAAACCACCACACTGAAATCCACACACAGAAAGCTCACAAAGCGCAAAAATCTCTCTCCAACTCCTATACTGTCAGGTTTCCACTAAACACACTCCAACACACTGACAAAATGGCGCTGGTTGCACTGTTCTTTATACCCAGGGGCTGGCAATACTCAAATTAGCTGCCATTGGTTGATTTTGGACATGTGGGCATCATTTTTTTTTAAATTCGATAATCTCGAATCTGCGAGCATCGAACGGTCGAACATTCAAAATTTATCGAAAGTCTGAGAAATCCGGCTCGGATAGTTCGAGTCCGGTCCGTTCAAACTCGAATAGTTCTTCTCAAACTTGTGTTCTAGTTTGAGTTCTAGTCCATCTCTAACTACTCTTCACTTTCCTGGACTAGACATTGCAGGGAACCATAAGGAGCAAAGATGTAAGGTAAGGAGTTTTTTTAAACTACACATTGGGAATAATGTGGATAAAGTATACTTTTGGGGTGGACATGCCCTTTAAGGGGATTTAAACCCTTTCACATTTAAATTTACCCTTGGCTTAATTCTGATGTATAGAGAGAAAAATGGCATTTAAAAGTCAGTGGCAATAGAAAGGGCCTTAGAATTATAAAGCCGTAACAATGATTGTAAGAAGCAAATAACTAGCTAAATTAAAGGGCATGTCCACACCCAAAAATATCATTTGCCCCAGCGCTGGCCCCACTGTGTATTTAAAAAAAATCCTTACCTTATTCTTCTACACCACATGGTTCAACCTGCAGTGCCTTGTAAAAGTCCAGGAAACTGGAGAGTAGGAGACTGTCTGTTTGTAAAAAGTTTTTGCCTCCTTCTCCTCTAAGAGGAGATAACTTTTATAATGCAAACAAAACTTTGTCGACCATTAAAAATGTCAGAGATGTGTAATCGTTGCAGGGGGATCTAGATAGATTGTCACATTGGGCTGCTAGTGGCAGATAAATTCAATGATGATAAATGTAAGGGTGATGCATTTTGGATTTAAGGGCATGTCCACCCCTTTTGACAATTTTTGCCATAGGGCTATTCCCCCAACCCCAACCGCTTTATATATTATCCAAGACTCCCCCCGCGATCTTTACTTACCTACCCTCTTTCCTCCGCCGCATGGAACTGCAGCAGGGCGGGACCGGCTGCCGGCAGTTCAGAACTCCGGAGGAGAGAGGGAAGGTAAGTAGAGTTCGGGAGTCTCTGAAAATATATATAGTGGTTGGGGATGGGGGAACTAGCCTTACTATATGGCAAAGGGATTTTACACTAGGGGAGGGAGACAAATGGGTGGGAGAGGCAGGGAGAGGGAGGGGGGGAGAGTGAAGGGCTGCTCTGAGCAACCAAAAACGTCTGAGAAGACAGCTCAAAGCAGAAAAAATTTCCCTGGTGAACAGGCTCCTGGTGGACACTTTTCTGGACTTTGGGGGGACATTACAGGAGAACCATTGGAGCTGGGATGTAAGGTAAGGATTTAATGCACTGCACAGTGGGCCAGTAGTGGGGGAATTACATAGTAACATAGTAATTAAGGTTGAATAAAGACATTCGTCCATCAAGTCCAACCTATTCCCTTTTTTTTTTTTTTTTTTTAACCCTACCTAACAGTTGATCCAGAGGAAGGCAAAAAAACCCAGCTAAAAAAAGGGGAAAAATTCCTTCCTGACTCCAACGGCAATCGGAAAGTATCCCTGGATCAACCAGATCTATATGCATTAATACCAGTAATTCTCAATATTTTTTAGTTTTGAAACTTATCCAGGCCTTTTTAAAGTTATTCATGAACTTGCCATTACCACCTCTGCTGGAAGACAGTTCCACGTTTCACACTCGTTCTCACTGTAAAGAAACCTCTCCTAATTTAAGATGAACTTCTTTTCTTCCAACCTTAAAGGATGTCCACGAGTCCTCTGATATGACCTATTAGTGAACAATGCACCAAGAGTTCACTGTATGGGCCATTAATAATTTGTATAAGGTTATCATGTCCCCACGCAACCGCCGCTTCTCCAATGTAACAGCCCTAACTTGTCTAATCTGCCTGCATATTCAAGCCCCTCCATTCCCCTTATTAATTTAGTTGCCCTTCTCTGGACTGCTTCCATTTCCAAGATGTCCCTTTTGTATATGGGATTCCAAAACTGTACCGCATATCCCAAATGAGGCCTTCACCAGTGCCTTGTAAAGAGGGAGAATAATAATTTTTTTCTCTCTTGAATCTATTCCCCTCTTTATACAAGACAATATCTTTCTAGCTCTAGCTGTTGCTACCTGGCATTGTTTGCTATAGCTAAGTCTGTTATCTACCAGAACCCCCAAATCTTTTTCCATTTCAGATGCACCTAACACAGAGTTATTTATGGTGTAGGTGGCACAGGGATTATTAAATCCCAAATGCATCACCTTACATTTATCAACATTGAATCTCATCTGCCATTCTGCTGCCCATTTTGATAATCTATCTAGGTCTGCTTGCAGCACTTGCACATCATTGGAGTTTCCAAAGCTCTGCATAATTTAGTGTCATCAGCAAACACAGAGACCTTGCTCTCAATGCCCCCTTCTAAGTCATTTATAAACAGATTAAACAGAAGCGCCCGTACAGAACCCTGAGGAACTCCGCTTAGAACTTTAGCCCACATAGATTTAGCTCCATTAACCACCACTCTCGTGTTTGTGGTCCAATAACCATGTTCTCTATCCATGAACAAATGTTTTCTTCAAGGCCAACAGTCCTCAGTTTATACATTAGTCGCCTATGTGGCACAGTATCAAAGGCTTTTGCAAAATCCAAATATACCTCATCCACAGCTGTGCCTGAATCTAACTCTTACTCACTTCTTCATAAAACCAATTAAATTTGTCTGGCATGATCTATTTCTCATAAATCCATGCTGACTACTACTAATAGATGATCTCTGAGACAGGTCAAGGATATGATCCCTTAACAAAGTTTCCATCACCTTCCCTACCACTGATGTTAGGTTTACAGGTCTATAGTTACCAGGCTGTGAACGACTACCTTTTTTGAATATTGGTATTACATTGGCTTTTTTCCAATCCACGGCACATCCCCAGCAAAAGCGAATCTGAAAAGATGAGACACAGTGGTCTTGCTAGAACTGAACTAAGTTCTTTTAAAATCCTAGGATGCAATCCATCTGGTCCTGGCGCTTTATTGATATTAACTTGGTCTAATTGATTCCGTACCATATCCTCTGTTTCCAATGTGAAAACTCTTCATTTCCTCCCTGCACATTGTTACAATCCCTACTGTTAGGTTCTCAACAGTAAAACCGATGTAAAAAAACGGTTTAGCAGATTAGCCTTTCCAGCACCTCTACACCCACCTCAGCTCCATTATTTAATGGTCCCACATTCTCAGTCCTCATTTTTTTACCATTTATAGTTTTGGGGGTGCCCTTTATAAAAATCCTTGTGCTGCTTATACTATAAATGGCTCTGTGTTAAGTGAATCCCTGTTGGAAGGGATCTTAGTTTTGGTGGATAACAAACTTAAAGGTAGCAAGCAGTGCCAGGTGGCAAGCATGGTATTGTCTTGATAAAGAGAGGTATTGATTCAAGGGAGAAAGTTATTCTTCCTCTTTACAAGCATTGGTAAGGCCTCATTGGAATATGCAGTGCAGTTTTGAAATCCTGTGTACAAAAAGGACATGAAAATGGAAATGGTTCAAAGAAGGGCAACTAAAATAATAAAGGGAATGGGGGAATTGAATATGAAGAGAGACTGGATAAGTTACAATTATGTATGCTGAGAAAAGGCTAGCGAATAGGATGCAGAGTGTAGTTGTAAAGGGGCTTCATCAATATGGACTAAAGTGCTAAGTGGGGTGCCACAAGGTTCTGTGTTGGGCCGCTTCTATTTAATATATTTATTAATGATTTGGAAGTGGGTATTGTCAGCAAGTTTTCTTTGTTTGATGTTGACCATTAAAAACTTCAGAGTATTTGCAATCGTTGCAGGTGGATCTAGATATAATTGTGACATTGGGTTGCTAAGGCATCTTGAAGAAAGAAGTTTGTCTCAAGCTCGGGAAGGGTTTTTCACTGTGAAATTGTAAAACTATGGAACTGACTTCCATTGGATGTGGTGGTCGCAGTTTCATTGGATAGTTTTTTTCCAAAAAGCTGGAAGAATTTCAGATAGATTGAATTGTCTTTCTCTCCCTGGGGCCTCAATGAATAAACAGGATTAAACAGCTTCTTGAAGCCATATATAGATATGTTCCTTTTAGTCACAGGAGTTTGGGGTGGTCTCACGGAGTGCGGAAGACAACCCCAAAAACAATAACTCCCGTGACTACCTGAATGTTGGATACCTGGTGTTGTACAGCCACCATTCACATACCAGGTGCTGTACAGCGCCATTCACATACCAGGTACTGTACAGCGCCATTCACATACCAGGTACTGTACAGCGTCATTCACATACCGTGTACTATACAACGCCATTCCACATTCCAGGTACTTAACCATGCCATTCAAACACCAGGTACTGTACAGCGCCATTCACACCGTGTACTGTACAGCGCCATTTACTACCAGGTACTTTACCATGCCATTCGCACACCAGGTACGTACAGCGCCATTCACACCCGGACTGTACAGCGCCATTTCCATACCAGGTACTTTACACTGCCATTCGCACACCAGGTACTGTACAGCGCAATTAACACACGGTACTGACTGTGCCATTCACATACCAGGACTGTACTGCTCTATTCACATACCATGTACGATCAGCACCATTCACATACTAGGTACTGTACAGCGCCATTCACATACTAGGTACTGTACAACGCCATTAACATGCCAGGTTATTTACAGCGCCATTCACATGCCAGCACTGTACAGCCCAATCACATACCAGGTACTGTACAACTCCATTCATATACCAGGCACTTAAGAGCACCATTCCACCTGTACTGTACAGAGCCATTTACTACCAGGCACTGTAAAGCGCCATTCACACACCAGGTACTGTATAGTGCCATTCACATACCAGGTATGTACAGCACCATTCACACCAGGTTCTGTACAGCGCCATTCACACCCGTACTGTACTACATGCCAGGCACTGTACAGCGCCAATCACATACAAGGTACTGTACAGCTCCATTCACATACCAGGCACTTTACAGCACCATTCCACCTGGTACTGTACAGAGCCATTTACATACCAGGCACTGTAAAGCGCCATTCACACACCAGGTCCTGTATAGCGCCATTCACATACCAGTACTACTGTACAGCACCATTCACACCAGGTTCTGTACAGCGCCATCACACACCCGGTACTGTACTACGCCATTCACATACCAGTAGTGTACAGCGCCATTCACATACCAGGTACTGTACAGCCCCATTCACATACCAGGTACTGTACAGCCCCATTCACATCCCAGGTACTGTACATCACCCATTCATACCCAGGTACTGTACAGTGCCACTCACTATACCAGGTACTGTAAGCAGCGCCATTCACATACCAGGTACTGTACAGCACCAATCACATACCAGGTACTGTACAGCCCCATTCACATACCAGGTACTGTACAGCGCCATTCATACGTCAGGTACTGTACATTGCCACTCACATACCAGGTACTGTACAGCGCCATTCACACACCAGGTACTGTACAGCACCATTCACAGACCAGGTACTGTACAGCACCATTCACACCTGGTACTGTACAGCACCATACACTAACAGGTACTGTAGCGACCGTTCACATACTAGGTACTGTACAACGCCATTCACACACCAGGTACTGTACAACACCATTCACATGCCAGTACTGTACAGTGCAATCACATACCAGGTATTGTACAGTGCCATTCACATACCAGGTACTTTTCAACACCATTCACACCTGGTACTGTACAGTTACATTTACTACCAGGCACTGTACAGCTCCATTTACAGATCAGGTACTGTCAACACCATTCACACCTGGTACTGTACTGCACTATTTACATACCAGGCACTGTACAGCTCCATTTACATACCAGGTACTGTACAGCACCATTCCTGTACAGTGCCATTCACATACCAGGATTTGTACAGCGCCATTCACACACCAGGTACTGTACAGCGCTATTCACACCTGGTACTGTACACTCCATTCACATACCAGGTACTGTACAGCTTCATTCATATACCATGTACTGTGCAGCGCCATCCACTACCAGGTACTGTACAGAGCCATCCACATACCAGGTACTGTACAGCGCCATCCACATCCAGGTACTGTAGTGCCATTCACATACCAGGTACTGTACATGCCATTCACATACCAGGTACTGTACAGTGCCATTCACATTCTAGGTATTGTACATTGCCATTTACAAACCAGGTACTGTACAGCACTATACACACTAGGTACTGTACCACCACCATTCACATACCAGGTTCTGTACAGCTCCATTCACATACCATGTATGATACAGCACCATTCACATACCAGGTATGTAAGCACCATTCACATACCAGGTACTGTACAGCGCCATCCACATACCAAGGTACTGTATAGTGCCATTCACAAACTAGGTACTGTACATTCAACCACCAGTTACTGTTCAGTACCATTCACATACAAATACTGTAAAGTGCCATTCACATATCAGTACTGTACAGCTCCATTAACATACCAGGTACATACAGCGCCATTCACACACCAGGTACTGTACAGCGCCATTCACATACTGGAAACCTACAGCGCGATTCACACACCAGGTACAGTACAGCACCATTCACATACCAGGTACTGTACAGCACCAATCACATACCAGGTACTGTACAGCCCCATTCACATACCAGGTACTGTACAGCGCCATTCATACGTCAGGTACTGTACAGTGCCACTCACATACCAGGTACTGTACACGCCATTCCACACCAGGTACTGTACAGCACCATTCACAGACCAGGTACTGTACAGCACCATTCACACACCTGTTACTGTACCACCATACACATACCATACTGTACAGCACCGTTCACATACTAGGTACTGTACACCCCCATTCACACGCCAGGTACTTACAACACCATTCACATACCAGGTACTTTCAACACCATTCACACCTGGTACTGTACAGTTACATTTACATACCAGGCACTGTACAGCTCCATTTACAGATCAGGTACTGTACAACACCATTCACACCTGGTACTGTACTGACGCACTATTTACATACCAGGCACTGTACAGCTCCATTTACATACCAGGTACTGTACAGCACCATTCCGTACAGTGCCATTCACATACCAGGATTTGTACAGCGCCATTCACACACCAGGTACTGTACAGCGCTATTCACACCCGGTACTGTACAGCTCCATTCACATACCAGGTACTGTACAGCTCAATTCATATACCATGTACTGTGCAGCACCATCCACATACCAGGTACTGTACAGAGCCATCCACATACCAGGTACTGTACACGCCATCCCAACACAGGTACTGTACAATTGCCATTCACATACCAGGTACTGTAC
>JAACNH010000341.1:138249-244007 GCA_019447015.1 Hymenochirus boettgeri
AGCACCATTCACACCTGGTACTGTACAGAGCCATTTACATACCAGGCACTGTAAAGCGCCATTCACACACCAGGTACTGTATAGTGCCATTCACATACCAGGTACTGTACAGCACCATTCACACCAGGTTCTGTACAGCGCCATTCACACCCGGTACTGTACTACATGCCAGGCACTGTACAGCGCCAATCCATACCAGGTACTGTACAGCCTCCATTCACATACCAGGCCACTTTACAGCACCATTCACACCTGGTACTGTACAGAGCCATTTACATACCAGGCACTGTAAGCGCCATTCACACACCAGGTACGTGTATAGCGCCATTCACATACCAGGTTACTGTACAGCACCATTCACACCAGGTTCTGTACACGCCATTCACACCCGGTACTGTACTACCCATTCACATACCAGTGTGTACAGCGCCATTCACATACCAGGTACTGTACAGCCCCATTCACAACCAGGTACTGTACAGCCCCATTCACATACCAGGTACTGTACATCACCATTCATACGCCAGGTACTGTACAGTGCCACTCACATACCAGGTATGTACGCGCCATTCACATACAAGGTACTGTACAGCACCAATCACATACCAGGTACTGTACAGCCCCATTCACATACCAGGTACTGTACAGCGCCATTCTACGTCAGGTACTGTACAGTGCACTCACATACCAGTACTGTACAGCGCCATTCACACACCAGGTACTGTACAGCACCATTCACAGACCAGGTACTGTACAGCACCATCACCACCTGGTACTGTACAGCACCATACACATAACAGGTACTGTACAGCACCGTTCACATACTAGGTACTGTACAACGCCATTCCACACCAGGTATGTACAACACCATTCACATGCCAGGTACTGTACAGTGCCAATCACATACCAGGTATTGTACAGTGCCATTCACATACCAGGTACTTTTCAACACCATTCACACCTGGTACTGTACAGTTACATTTACATACCAGGCACTGTACAGCTCCATTTACAGATCAGGTACTGTACAACACCATTCACACCTGGTACTGTACTGCACTATTTACATACCAGGCACTGTACAGCTCCATTTACATACCAGGTACTGTACAGCACCATTCCTTTACATGCCATTCACATACCAGGATTTGTACAGCGCCATTCACACACCAGGTACTGTACAGGCCTATTCACACCTGGTACTGTACAGCTCCTTCACATACCAGGTACTGTACAGCTTCAATTCATATACCATGTACTGTGCACGCGCATCCACATACCAGGTACTGTACAGAGCCATCCACATACCAGGTACTGTACAGCGCCATCCACATACCAGGTACTGTATCAGTGCCATTCCACATACCGTACTGTACAGTGCCATCATACCAGGTACTGTACATGCCATTCACATTCTAGGTATTGTACAGTGCCATTTACAAACCAGGTACTGTACAGCACTATACACACTAGGTACTGTACCACACCACATTCACATACCAGGTTCTGTACAGCTCCATTCACATACCATGTATGATACAGCACCATTCACATACCAGTATGTAAAGCACCATTCACATACCAGGTACTGTAACAGCGCATCCACATACCAGGTACTGTATAGTGCCATTCACAAACTAGGTACTGTACATTCAACCACCAGTTACTTTTCAGTACCCTTCACATATCAGATACTGTAAAGTGCCATTCACATATCAGGTACTGTACAGCTCCATTAACATACCGGGGTACAGTACAGCGCCATTCACACACCAGTTACTGTACAGCGCCATTCACATACTAGGAAACCTACAGCGCGATTCACACCACCAGGTACAGTACACCACCATTCACATACCAGGTACTGTACAGCACCAATCACATACCAGGTACTGTACAGCCCCATTCACATACCAGGTACTGTACAGCGCCATTCATACGTCAGGTACTGTACAGTGCCACTCACATACCAGGTACTTACACGCCATCACACACCAGGTACTGTACAGCACCATTCACAGACCAGGTACTGTAGCACCAGCACATTCACACCTGGTACTGTACAGCACCATACATACCAGGTACTGTACAGCACCGTTCACATACTAGGTACTGTACAACGCCATTCACACGCCAGGTACTGTACAACACCATTCACATACCAGGTACTTTTCAACACCATTCACACCTGGTACTGTACAGTTACATTACATACCAGGCACTGTACAGCTCCATTTACAGATCAGGTACTGTACAACACCATTCACACCTGGTACTGTACGGCACTATTTACATACCAGGCACTGTAGCTGCCATTTACATACCAGGTACTGTACAGCCCCATTCCTGTACAGTGCCATTCACATACCAGGATTTTTACAGCGCCATTCACACACCAGGTACTGTACACGCTATTCACACCCGGTCTGTACAGCTCCATTCAATACCGGTACTGTACGCTCAATTCATATACCATGTACTGTCAGCACCATCCACATACAGGTACTGTACAGAGCCATCCACATACCAGGTACTTACAGCGCCATCCACATACCAGGTACTGTACAGGGCCATTCACATACCAGGTACTGTACAGTGCCATTCACATACCAGGTACTGTACAGTGCCATTCACATTCTAGGTACTGTACAGTGCCATTTACAAACCAGGTACTGTACCCACTATACACACTAGGTACTGTACACCACCATTCACATACCAGTTCTGTACAGCTCCATTCACATACCATGTATGATACAGCACCATTCACATACCAGGTATGTAAAGTACCATTCCATACCAGGTACTGTATAGCGCCATCCACATCCCAGGTACTGTATAGTGCCATTCAAACTAGGTACTGTACATCAACCACCAGTTTACTGTTCAGTACCATTCACATATCAGATACTGTAAAGTGCCATTCACATCAGGTACTGTACAGCTCCATTACATACCAGGTACAGTACAGCGCCATTCACACACCATTACTGTACAGCCCATTCACATACTAGGAAACCTACAGCGCGATTCCACACACCAGGTACAGTACAGCACCATTCACATACTATGTACTGTACAGCGCCATTCAAAACAGCATACTGTACAGTACCATTCAGAAACCAGGTACTGTACAGTGCTATTTACACACCAGGTACTATTTCACATACAAGATACTGTACAGCGCGGTTCACACACCAGGTCAAGTACAGTGCAATTGAAATAAAAGTATTTCTTTTCTACTTAGCAAAACGTGAAAAACAAATGGGGACAGAGATCAATATTAGGTGTCTGTTCTAATCACCTAATTATTGATTTTTCCATGAATAAAATCAATTCCGGAAAAATTTGAGCTAGGTGGTGGCCAACGTCTGTGTGCACCCATGCATATTGCTGTAGATCCTGAGAAATCATCATTTGAAATCACAGCATTTATGATTATCTAGTAGCCAATAAAGGTATCACCTTTATTGGCTAAGGAGGGGAGGGGGGGAGATGTGTAAGCAGAGCAGTGTCCATTGTGAGCTCTGCGAACTTATAGTGTCCCAGACACTACAAGAAGGCAGTGAGTAGGAGTGTGGGGGCAATAAGGAGCTCTCACTCAACATAATAATTAATGACAAAGCAGCACGATAAATATGTGAGTACCACCATTTTACTTATGTCAATTGTAGTTTCAGATAATGTAAAGTTGTTAAGGTGAGTATATTGACCCTTTTAGAAATCTGCTAAAAGGCGAAATTCTGTGAAGAACCACACCCGCACCATGGAAGGTATAATGAAAGAATTACAACATTATGTGGCTGAAGGTGTGTAGATTCCATTAATATATAGTTTGGGGGTTTTCTGTTTATGTGAAAACCTGCAGACTGTTCAAATACAGAGATTTTTTTTTACTGCTACTGCCATTTGACATTGGTCCCCCTTTTGGTTAGTTGGTAGCCATATCTCTGGGGGGGTTAAAGGACAACTTACTGTAAAAATTACTTTTAAAAATGAAAAGCACCTGGGTTAAGGAGATAGGATTGATTATTCCCACCTCCCAATATGTTTTGTTGAGGAGCTACAGCACATACATTTTTCATCTGATTTAACAGTTGACGGAAAAAGGAAAATTTAAAAAATAACTATCAATTGAATAGCTGTGGCCCAGGTATCTGCATTTGTGATCGAAACTTACCTCACTCATAAAATCCTGTGGGTGTGTATTTCCTAAAAATACTCACTTGTGGGGATAGTTTAGTTAATTTGGTAGATATTCAAAGTGAACCGCCATAGTGTTATACATTTCAATTTGGTGTAATATTCTTAAAGGTGCAGTTTTAGTTTGGGGGTCAGTAAAAGGGTAAAAGTCACAGGAAAAGTGGGGGTAACCATCACACCAGGTTCTGTACAGCGCCATTCACACCCGGTACTGTACTACATGCCAGGCACTGTACAGCGCCAATCACATACCAGGTACTGTACAGCTCCATTCACATTCCAGGCACTTTACAGCACCATTCACACCTGGTACTGTACAGAGCCATTTACATACCAGGCAACTGTAAAGCGCCATTCACACACCAGGTACTGTATAGCGCCATTCACAACCAGGTACTATGTACAGCACCTCACACACCAGGTTCTGTACAGCGACTTCACACCCTACTGTACTACGCCATTCACATACCAGGTAGTGTACAGCGCCATTCACATACCAGGTACTGTACAGCCCCATTCACATACCAGGTACTGTACAGCCCCATTCACATACCAGGTACTGTACATCACCATTCATCGCCAGTACTGTACATGCCACTCACATACCTTACTGTACAGCGCCATTCACATACCAGGTCCTGTACAGCACCAATCACTACCAGGTACTGTACACCCCATTCACATACCAGGTACTGTACAGCGCCATTCATACGTCAGGTACTGTACAGTGCCACTCCCATACCAGGTACTGTACAGCCCATTCACACCACCAGGTACTGTACAGCACCATTCACAGACCAGGTACTGTCACACCATTCACACCTGGTACTGTACAGCACCATCACATAACAGGTACTGTACAGCACCGTTCACATACTAGGTTACTGTACAACGCCATTCACACACCAGGTACTGTACAACACCATTCACATGCCAGGTACTGTACAGTGCCAATCACTACCAGGTATTGTACAGTGCCATTCACTACCAGGTACTTTTCAACACCATTCACACCTGGTACTGTACAGTTACATTACATCCAGGCACTGTACAGCTCCATTTACAGATCAGGTACTGTACAACACCATTCACACCTGGTACTGTACTGCACTATTTACAATCCAGGCACTGTACAGCTCCATTTACATACCAGGTACTGTACAGCACCATTCCTGTACAGTGCCATTCACATACCAGGATTTGTACAGCGCCATTCACACACCAGTACTGTACAGCGCTATTCACACCTGGTACTGTACAGCTCCATTCACATACCAGGTAGTACAGCTCAATTCATATACCATGTACGTGTGCAGCGCCATCCACATACCAGGTACTGTACAGAGCCATCCACATACCAGGTACTGTACAGCGCCATCCACATCCCAGGTACTGTACAGTGCCATTCACATACCAGGTACTGTACGTGCCATTCACAACCAGGTACTGTACATGCCCATTCACATTCTAGGTATTGTACAGTGCCATTTACAAACCAGGTACTGTACAGCACTATACACACTAGGTACTGTACACCACCATTCACATACCAGGTTGTACAGCTCATTCACATACCATGTAGATACAGCACCATTCACATACCAGTATGTAAGCACCATTCACATACCAGGTACTGTACAGCGCCATCCACATACCAGGTACTGTATAGTGCCATTCACAACTGTACTGTACATCAACCACCAGTTACTGTTCAGTACCATTCATATCAGATACTGTAAAGTGCCATTCACATCAGGTACTGTACAGCTCCATTAACATACCAGGTACAGTACAGCGCCATTCACACACCAGGTACTGTACAGCGCCATTCACATACTAGGAAACCTACAGCGCGATTCACACACCAGGTACAGTACAGCACCATTCACATACCAGGTACTGTACAGCACCAATCACATACCAGGTACTGTACAGCCCCATTCACATACCAGGTACTGTACAGCGCCATTCATACGTCAGTACTGTACAGTGCCACTCACATACCAGGTACTGTACAGCGCCATTCACACACCAGGTACTGTACAGCACCATTCAACAGACAGGTACTGTACAGCACCATTCACCCTGGTACTGTACAGCACCATACACATACCAGGACTGTACGCACCGTTCACATACTAGGTACTGTACAACGCCATTCACACGCCAGGTACTGTACAACACCATTCACATACCAGGTACTTTTCAACACCATTCACACCTGGTACTGTACAGTTACATTTACATACCAGGCACTGTACAGCTCCATTTACAGATCAGGTACTGTACAACACCATTCACACCTGGTACTGTACTGCACTATTTACATACCAGCACTGTACAGCTCCATTTACATACCAGGTACTGACAGCACCATTCCTGTACAGTGCCATCACATACCGATTTGTACGCGCCATTCACAACCAGGTACTGTACAGCGCTATTCACACCCGGTACTGTACAGCTCCATTCACATACCAGGTACTGTACACTCATTCATATACCATGTACTGTGCAGCCACCATCCACATACCAGGTACTGTACAGAGCCATCCACATACCAGGTACTGTACACGCCATCCACATACCAGGTACTGTACGTGCCATTCACATACCAGGTACTGTACAGTGCCATTCACATACCAGTACTGTACAGTGCCATTCACATCTAGGTACTGTACAGTGCCATTTAAACCAGTACTGTACACACTATACACACTAGTACTGTAACCACCATTCACATACAGGTTCTGTACAGCTCCATTCACATACCATGTATGATACAGCACCATTCACATACCAGGTATGTAAAGTACCATTCACATACCAGGTACTGTATAGCGCCATCCACATACCAGTCTGAAGTGCCTTCACAAACTAGGTACTGTACATTCAACCACCAGTTACTGTTCAGTACCATTCACATATACAATACTGTAAAGTGCCATTCACAATATCAGGTACTGTACAGCTCCATTAACATACCAGGTACAGTACACGCCATTCACACACCACAGTTACTGTACAGCGCCATTCACATCTAGGAAACCTACAGCGCATTCACACACCAGTACAGTACAGCACCTCACATACTATGTACTGTACAGCGCCATTCAAACAGCAAGTACTGTACAGTACCATTCAGAAACCGTACTGTACAGTGCTATTTACACCCAGGTACTATTCACATACAAGATACTGTACAGCGGGTTCACACCACCAGGTACAGTACAGTGCAATTGAAATAAAAGTATTTCTTTTCTACTTAGCAAAGACGTAGAAAAACAAAATGGGGACAGAGATCAATATTAGGTGATCTGTTCTAATCACCTAATTATTGATCTTTGTCCATGAATAAAAAATCAATTCCTGGAAAAATTTGAGCTAGGTGGTGGCCAACGTCTGTGTGCACCCATGCATATTGCTGTAGATCCTGAGAAATCATCATTTGAAATCACAGCATTTATGATTATCTTAGTTAGCCAATAAAGGTATCACCTTTATTGGCTAAGGGAGGGGAGGGAGGGAGAGGTGTAAGCAGAGCAGTGTCCATTGTGAGGCTCTGCAAAACTTATAGTGTCACAACACTAACAAGAAGGCAGTGAGTAAGGGAGTGTGGGGGCAATAAGGAGCTCTCACTCACACTTAATAATTTAATGACAAGCAAGCACAGATAAATATGTGAGTACCACCTTTTTACTTATGTCAAATTGTAGTTCAGATATAAAGTTGTTAAGGTGAGTATAGTGACCCTTTTAGAAATCTGCTAAAAGGGCGAAATTCTGTGAGAACCACACCCGCACCTGGAGGTATAAATGAAAGAATTACAACATTATTGGCTGAAGGTGTGTAGATTCCATTAAATATAGTTTGGGGGGTATTTCTGTTTAGTGTAAACCTGCAGACTGTTCAAATACAGAGATTTTTTTTTACTGCTACTGCCATTTGACATTGGTCCCCCTTTTGGTTAGTTGGTAGCCATATCTCTGGGGGGGTTAAAGGACACTATACTGTAAAAATTACTTTTTAAAAATGAAAAGCACCTGGGTTAAGGAGATAGGATTTTATTATCCACCTCCAATATGTTTTGTTGAGGAGCTACAGCACATACAGTTTTCATCTGATTTAACAGTTGACGGAAAAAAGGAAAATTTAAGAAAATAACTATCAATTGAATAGCTGTGCCCAGGTATCTGCATTTTGATCGAAACTTACCTCCTCATAAATCCTGTGGGTGTGTAGTTCCTAAAAATATCTCACTTGTGGGGATAGTTTTAGTTAATTTGGTAGATATTCAAAGTGAACCGCCAGTATTGGTTATACTTTCAATTTGGTGTAATATTCTTAAAGGTGCAGTTTTAGTTTGGGGGTCAGTAAAGGGGTAAAAGTGCCACAGGAAAAGTGGGGTACCTGCATAAATTTGGTATCGTACTCAGAAATAGTAAGATTTTTGTGAGTGACCTTAAGATAACTATAATAAAAATGGGGAAAATCCATAAATTTGCAAATTTTACATTTTTTCTACATATTTATCCAAAAATCCAGTTAAATATCCAGAAAAGTTACAAAATTCTGTTACCCTGTTTAAGATTTGCACATTCATTTTTGTTGAATCTTAACCTTTCCTATGTAGGAATAAAGCGCACACCTGACCAGGATCCTGCAATGCATATAGTCTTGCAAAGTAATTACAGCACCGTGGTATCACGGTGAGATTTTGTAATAGATTAATGAGCTGCAAGGATTTGCCTCCCTTGTAAGGAAATCTGCCTCCTTAAAATTAAACTTTGCATTGGTAAATCTAGGCCAGTCTGACAAAACTTTGTGGTTTCGTCCATCTCCCATCTGTATTTTGGTGACAAAATGACCATTTCCAAGAGACAATGTCAAATAAGAATTGGTCCTTTGGCATCTGCTAAAATTCTAAATTAGTTGATTACTGCAATCAAATCAGAAGCACTAAACCCAAAAATATTTCAATTTGTATAGAGGGCAGCAATGTAGTATTTGTATTGCTGTCTAAATCTTTCCTTGGGCCTTATTTATATGTAGTATTTAGCTGATTTGTGATAATGGACCTTAACCACATCATTGAAACTACCTATAACGATCATTAGTTTATTTGGCGTCATCTCTTGCACCAATTTATGCTAGCACCATCATTTATCTATGGAACACACTTTTCAATTGGGTTCCTTATGGCAAATCCCCCACAAAAATTGCATTTCTTTTCCCCAAATTACAAATGGAATATTGGAATATGGAATGGGCAACAATCAACTGACGTAAATAGAATTATTGTTCCTCTGGGAATGGTTTTTCATAAAGTACACAGTGGGTTAACATACAAGTGTATTCATTTCTGTGTATGGTCATGGCAGAACAGGATTTTCTAGAGAGTTATACCTGAAATGGTTATCATGGGCACGGTGAGCACATCGCACCACAATTTTAATCCACCCCACACCCACCCCCTAATCTTCCTCCTTCGTTAATGTTCTTATTTATTTTAAAATACGAGAATATTGGAAGTCACCAAGTTCCATGACTATATATGTATGAGATGTAGTATGTAATAAAGTATATTTAAAAATGAACCTCTTTAAGTAAAAACAGCAAGTAACGCACTAACAGGGAGATTCAAAAGTTCTTCGTTTAAAATAGTGCTAATTTTGCCCAAACCAACAGATGTTAGCTTTCAAATGTTAAATAAGATCTGATTGGTTGGGGCAAAATTTGCACCATTTTAAATGATAAGAAATTTTATTGAATCTCCCTGTTAATGCACAGACAGAACAGCACAGCCTACAGATATCTAAAGTAAGGCTTTACTGGCTGGCGCCCTGGTAATGCCAAACAGTGCACAGGTCTCCCATATCAAAGGCCAGCAATTAGTCATCAGATACCGGTAAGCTGTTTTTGCATTGCTGATATATTTTGTGTAGGAATCACTAAAAAGAAGCAAATGATATATCTATTTTAACCAACAGTTTGCCTTTAATCATTTCTTATTGGAAAGCCAATGTACGATTTTGTATATTCCAAATGACCTCTTGCAAAAAAATTGAATATAAAAAAAAACATCACCAAGTGTACTTTACAAACACAGGATTTTTGTGCAAAGTTTTGTAGAATCTGGGGTGAAGCAAAGGGCACCTATGTAGCTTTACCAATAAGCCTTGTTTATCACTGGTGGATGTAATATTCTTTTATGGGCTTTGTGTGAGAAGATAGAAGATCTATATTCCAGGTGTTTGTTTTATGGTTAGCACTTACACCAAACATAATGAGCTTTAGGGGAAGTGTGCTGCTGCCACACATAGATATAGTTACATGCTAATACAGAAACAAACTAGTTCTTTATGACCCACTGGGACATAAAAAACAAAAGCAAAGGCTGCACAAAGTTTTTTATACGTATCTCACTACAAAAGGTTTCTATCCGACATACACTATGCAAAGCACACAGCTATTTAACAAAGATACACAATTTGCCTGGTGCTGTGACTTGCAGTAGCCAATCGGATGGACCTTTTTAATTGTCTAATACAGAGATGGCGAACCTTTCAGAGAGTGCCCAAACTGCAACCCAAAACCCACTTATTTATTGCAAATGCCCACACGATAATCTACCTGAATACTGAGGTTTTACTTAAAGGACAATTATACTCACCATCCCCCGCGTTCCTTCCCTCCCCGTCAGGGAAATGGTAAGTAATCAATTATAGATTATCAACCACACAGGAGTCCGAGATCCAAAACATGAAAACAGTGACTCAAGCACTGAACTTTAAAGGGCACTAAACCAAAAATAGGTTATTTTAAATTTACCATAAGTGGAATATACAATTCTTCCCAACCACCACTGTATCATTGTTTGTTGATCTGCCCCCCTTTCTTTAGATATCCAATCTAAAACTTCTTATATTTCAGCTGTCATCAAGTTCCTTGCTCTCAAAAGCTATTCTTCTGTGAGTAGTTTTACTGTGGCTGGAATGGTGACAGAGTTTTGACAGTTGGAATGCTGTATACTGTGCCAGGCTTGGCAGTTGGTTTGTGGGAACAAGTCAGGTCAGATGGAAGTGGGAGGGGTTAAAAGAGGGGGGTGGTACTGCTCCTAAAACAAATATGTGCTGGATTGAAGGCATGCAGCAACACACGCAAATCATAGTAAGTGCTACTTACATGTATTCAATTATAAATTAAGATGAGGCAAAGTCATTTTTTCAGTATAGTGTCCCTTTAAAGCACAAACATAAAATCAATTTACTTTTATTTTTGTAAGAAATACCCTTTCCCCATGCTTGGGTGCTCCATATGAAACATACAAGGAGATTCAATAAAGTTCTTATCATTTAATATGATGCAAATTTTCCCCCAATCAATCAGATCTTATTTACATTTGAAAGCTAACATCTGATTGGTTGGGCAAAAATTAGCACCATTTTAAACGATAAGAACTTTTATTGAATCCCCCTGTTAGTGTATGGCTTCACTAGTTTATATTCACACAGTAAGAACACCCCCATTCCTTGGGGGAATCAGAGCAAATAGAGACAGCAGTACATTAAACAGAATGATTTGAAGTTCCTCATCTCCTTAGCATGCTGTGGCAGCCATGGGGCCAGAGCTCAGAGAGAGACTGATGTCTCTCTACTACAGGCAGCCGTTACACTCTGGATTGCAGAAAGGGGAGCTGACCGGGCGTGTCTGTCTGGTGAACTCTGCTGTGTATGAGTGCCCACAGAGAGGACCATGAGTGCCACCACTGGCACATGTGATGGTATCTGATTGGATGCTCCAAATTAACAGCACGGCAAAATGCATATTATATTACACAGACCCATTACTTAATATTCTTCTTCATATTTATTTACCAACCACCCTGCCTCCTTGTTTTCAAAAATTCTGTATAAATATATTGAGAAAAAATATTTTACAATATTGATACAAAAATGTAAAGGCAAACTTAGCTGCAAATGGAAGCACAAGCACAATTGAAGATACCCAGCTTCTTCTGTTTTAAGGGAAATTGGATGAGCAAGAACCCCCCCACTATGGCTGTAATATTAACAACGCAAAATACCTAAGCAAGGTACACACACTAGCGATGAAGCCACGTACCTTCGATCCAGGGTTTTCTGCAGTGTGTGTAGTGTCTTTCCTGAAGGTCGGGGAAACACATCCGAGTGTTCTCCCTGTGCTGTGCATAGGGGAATACTCGGGACTGTGGGTTAACTAATCGCTGAAAAATACAGACGGGATCTTGCAGATCCGTCTGCCATCTTTCATAAATCTTTACTGTAAGGCTCAAATCTTAAATGTGAGTCAACAGACTCTAGCTACCTGTAAAAATAACCCATGGAACATAAAAATGAAGCATTGATAGATAAAACCTAAACCCTCACCACTCTTTACTATTCTTTTGCAGTGTCAGTGTAATGCTGCTTTGCTATACTGATCAAACGTGTTTACTGTATATAAGCCAATGTACCTTTTTTACCTGAAAAATTAGGAAAACCTGATTGAAAAAGCTCAAAGACACCCGGTACTGTACTACGCCATTCACATACCAGGTAGTGTACAGCGCCATTCACATACCAGGTACTGTACAGCCCCATTCACATACCAGGTACTTCACTGTACTCCACCATTCATACCGCCAGTACTGTACAGTGCCACTCACATACCAGTACTGTACAGCGCCATTCACATACCAGGTACTGTACAGCACCAATCACATACCAGGTACTGTACAGCCCATTCACATACCAGTACTGTACAGCGCCATTCATCGTCACAGGTACTGTACGTGCCCACTCACATACCGGTACTGTACAGCGCCATTCACACACCAGGTACTGTACAGCACCATTCACACCAGGTACTGTCCAGCACCATTCACACCTGGTCCTGTACAGCACCATACACATAACAGGTACTGTACAGCACCGTTCACATACTACTAGGTACTGTACAACCCATTCACACACCAGGTACTGTACACACCATTCACATGCCAGGTACTGTACAGTGCCAATCACAAACCAGGTATTGTACAGTGCCATTCACATACCAGGTACTTTTCAACACCATTCCTACACTGTACTGTACAGTTTACATTTACATACCAGGCACTGTACAGCTCCATTTACAGATCAGGTACTGTACAACACCATTCACACCTGGTACTGTACTGCACTATTTACATACCAGGCACTGTACAGCTCCATTTACATACCAGGTACTGTACAGCACCATTCCTGTCACAGTGCCATTCACATACCAGGATTTGTCACGGCGCCATTCACACACCAGGTACTGTACAGCGCTATTCACACTGGTACTGTACAGCTCCATTCACATACCAGGTACTGTACAGCTCATTCATATACCATGTACTGTGCAGCGCCATCCACATACCAGGTACTGTACAGAGCCATCCACATACCAGTACTGTACAGCGCCATCCACATACACCAGGTACTGTACAGTGCCATTCACATACCAGGTACTGTACAGTGCCATTCACATACCAGGTACTGTACAGTGCCATCACATTCTAGGTATTGTACAGTGCCATTTACAACCAGGTACTGTACAGCACTATACACACTAGACTGTACACCACCATTCACATACCAGGTTCTGTACAGCTCCATTCACTACCATGTATGTACAGCACCATTCACATACCAGGTATGTAAGCACCATTCACACATACCAGGTACTGTACAGCGCCATCCACATACCAGGTACTGTATAGTGCCATTCACAAACTAGGTACTATTCAACCACCAGTTACTGTTCAGTACCATTCACATACCAGATACGTGTAAAGTGCCATTCACATTCAGGTACTGTACAGCTCCATTAACATACAGGTACAGTACAGCCCATTCAACACCCAGGTACTTACAGCGCCATTCACATACTAGGAAACCTACAGCGCGATTCACCACCAGTACAGTACAGCACCATTCACATACCAGGTACTGTACAGCACCAATCACATACCAGGTACTGTACAGCCCCATTCACATACCAGGTACTGTACAGCGCCATTCATACGTCAGGTACTGTACAGTCCACTCAACATACCAGGTACTGTACAGCGCCATTCACACACCGTACTGTACAGCACATTCACAGACAGGTACTGTACAGCACCATTCACACCTGGTACTGTCAGCACCATACACATACCATACGTACACCACCGTTCACATACTAGGTACGTACAACGCCATTCACACGCCAGGTACTGTACAACACCATCACATACCAGGTACTTTTCAACACCATTCACACCTGGTACTGTACAGTTACATTTACATACCAGGCACTGTACAGCTCTTTACAGATCAGTACTGTACAACACCATTCACACCTGGTACTGTACTGCACTATTTACATACCAGGCACTGTACAGCTCCATTTCCATACCAGGTACTGTACAGCACCATTCCTGTACGTGCCATTCACATACCAGGATTTGTACAGCGCCATTCAACACACAGGTACTTACCGCTATTCACACACCGGTACTGTACAGCTCCATTCACATACCAGGTACTGTACAGCTCATTCATATACCATGTACTGTGCAGCACCATCCACATACCGGTACTGTACAGAGCCATCCACATACCAGGTACTGTACAGCGCCATCCACATACCAGGTACTGTACAGTGGCCATTCACATACCAGGTACTGTACAGTGCCATTCACATACCAGGTACTGTACGGTGCCATTCACATCTAGGTACTGTACAGTGCCATTTACACACCAGGTACTGTACAGCACTATACACACTAGGTACTGTACACACCATTCACATACCAGGTTCTGTACAGCTCCATTCACATACCATGTATGATACAGCACCATTCACATACCAGGTATGTAAGTACCATTCACATACCAGGTACTGTATAGCGCCCCCATACCAGGTATGTATAGTGCCATTCAAAAACTAGGTACTGTACATTCAACCACCAGTTACTGTTCAGTACCATTCACATATCAGATCTGTAAAGTGCCATTCACCATATCAGGTACTGTACGCTCCATTAACATACCAGGTACAGTACAGCGCCATTCACACACCAAGGTACTGTACAGCGCAATTCACATACTAGGAAACCTACGCGCATTCACACCAGGTACAGTACAGCACCATTCACATACTATGTACTGTACAGCGCCATTCAAACAGCAAGTACTGTACAGTACCATTCAGAAACGCGTACTGTACAGTGCTATTTACACACCAGGTACTATTTCACATACAAGATACTGTACAGCGCGGTTCACACACCAGGTACAGTACAGTGCAATTGAAATAAAAGTATTTCTTTTCTACTTAGCAAAGACGTAGAAAAACAAATGGGAAGAGATCAATATTAGGTGATCTGTTCTAATCACCTAATTATTGATTTTTGTCCATGAATAAAAAATCATTCCTGGAAAAATTTGAGCTAGGTGGTGGCCAACGTCTGTGTGCACCCATGCATATTGCTGTAGATCCTGAGAAATCATCATTTGAAATCACAGCATTTAGATTATCTTAGTTAGCCAATAAAGGTATCACCTTTATTGGCTAAGGGAGGGGAGGGAGGGAGATGTTTAGCAAGCAGTGTCCATTGTGAGGCTCTGCAGAACTTATAGTGTCACAGACACTACAAGAAGGCAGTGAGTAAGGGAGTGTGGGGGCAATAAGGAGCCTCACTCAACATTAATAATTTAATGACAAAGCAAGCACAATAAATATGTGAGTACCACCATTTTACTTATGTCAAATTGTAGTTTCAGATAATGTAAAGTTGTTAAGTGAGTATAGTGACCTTTTGAAATCTGCTAAAAGGGCGAAATTCTGTGAAGACCACACCCGCACCATGGAAGGTATAAATGAAAGAATTACAACATTATGTGGCTGAAGTTGTGTAGATTCCAATAATATATAGTTTGGGGGGTTTTCTGTTTAGTGTAAAACCTGCAGACTGTTCAAATACAGAGATTTTTTTTTACTGCTACTGCCATTGACATTGGTCCCCCTTTTGGTTAGTTGGTAGCCATATCTCTGGGGGGGTTAAAGGACACTATACTGTAAAAATTTACTTTTAAAAATGAAAAGCACCTGGGTTAAGGAGATAGGATTGATTATTCCCACCTCCCAATATTTTTTTGTTGAGGAGCTACGACACATACAGTTTTTCATCTGATTAACAGTTGACGGAAAAAGGAAAATTTAAGAAAATAACTATCAATTGAATAGCTGTGCCCAGGTATCTGCATTTTGATCGAAACTTACCTCACTCATAAAATCCTGTGGTGTGTAGTTCCTAAAAAATATCTCACTTGTGTGGGATAGTTTAGTTAATTTGGTAGATATTCAAAGTGAACCGCCAGTATTGGTTATACATTTCAATTTGGGTAATATTCTTAAAGGTGCAGTTTTAGTTTGGGGGTCAGTAAAAGGGGTAAAAGTGCACAGGAAAAAGTGGGGTACCTGCATAAATTTGGTATCGTACTCAGAAATAGTAAGATTTTTGTGAGTGACCTTAAGATAACTATAAATAAAAATGGGGAAAATCCATGAAAATTTGCAATTTTACATTTTTTTCTACATATTTTATCCAAAAATCCAGTTAAATATCCAAAAAGTTACAAATTCTGTTACCCTGTGTTTAAGATTTGCACATGCATTTTGTGTGAATCTTAACACCTTTCCTATGTAGGAATAAAGCGCACACCTGACCAGGATCCTGCAATGCAGTAAGTCTTGCAAATGTATTACAGCACCGTGGTATCACGGTGAGATTTGTAATAGATTAATGAGCTGCAAGGATTTGCCTCCCTTGTAAGGAAATCTGCCTCCCTTTAAAATTAAACTTTGCATTGGTAAATTCTAGGCCAGTCTACAAAACTTTGTGGTTTCTCCATCTCCCATCTGTATTTTGGTGACAAAATGACATTTCCAAGAGACAATGTCAAATAAGAATTGGTCCTTTGGCAATCTGCTAAAATTTCTAATTAGTTTGATTACTGCAATCAAATCAGAGCACTAAACCCAAAAATATTTCAATTTGTATAGGAAAGGGCAGCAATGTAGTATTTTGTATTGCTGTCTAAATCTTTCCTTGGGCCTTATTTATATGTAGTATTTAGCTGATTTGTGATAATGGACCTAAACCATCATTGTAAACTACCTAAACGATCATTAGTTTATTTTGCGCCATTCTCTTGCACATATTTATGCTATGCACCATCATTTATCTATGGAACACACTTTTCAATTGGTTCCTTATGGCAAATCCACACAAAAAAATTAGCATTTTCCCCAAATATACAAATGGAATATTTGGAATATGGAATATGGGCAACAATCAACTGACGTAAATAGAATTATTTTCTCTTGGGAATGGTTGTTCCATAAAGTACACAGTGGGTTACTCTACAAGTGTATCTCATTCTGTGTATGGTCATGGGCAAGAACAGGATTTCTAGAGAGTTATACTGAAATGTTATCATGAACACGAAGCACACATCACATCCACCACAATTTAACATCCACCCCCACTCCCCACCCCTAAATCTTCCTCCTTCGTTAATGTTCTTATTTTTTTAAAATACGAGAATATTGGAAGTCACCATTCCATGACTATATAAATGTATGAGATGTAATTTGTATAAAGTAATTTAAAAATGTAAACCTCTTTATAGTAAAAACAGCAAGTAACGCATAACAGGGAGATTCAATAAAAGTTCTTATCGTTTAAAATAGTGCTAATTTTGCCCAACCAATCAGATGTTAGCTTTCAAATGTTAATAAGATCTGATTGGTTGGGGCAAAATTTGCACTTATTAATGTAAGAAATTTTATTGAATCTCCCGTTATGCACAGACAGAACAGCACAGCCTACAGATATCTAAAGTAAGGCTTTACTGGCTGGCGCCCGGTGAATGCCAAACAGTGCACAGGTCTCAATATCAAAGGCCAGCATTAGTCAGTCAAGATACCGGTAAGCTGTTTTTGCACTGATATATTTTGTGTAGGAATCACTAAAAAGAAGCAAATGATATATCTATTTTAACCACAGTTTGCCTTAATCATTTCTTATTGGAAAGCCAATGTACGATTTTGTGATATTCCAAATGACCTCTTGCAAAAAAATTGAAATAATAAAAAAAAACATCACCAAGTGTACTTTACAAAACAGGATTTTGTGCAAGAGTTGTTAGAATCTGGGGTGAAGCAAAGGGCACCTATGTAGCTTTACCAATAAGCCTTGTTTCACTGGGTGGATGTAATATTCTTTTATGGGCTTTGTGTGAGAAGATAGAAGATCTATATTCCAGGTGTTTGTTTTTATGGTTTAGCACTTACAAACCACACAAACTGAGCTTTAGGGGAAGTGTGCTGCTGCCACACATATAGTTACATGCTAATACAGAAACAAAACTAGTTCTTTATGATCCAACTTGGACTAATAAAAAACAAAAGCAAAGGCTGCACAAAGTTTTTATACAGTATCTCACTACAAAAGGTTCCTATCCAGACATACACATATGGCAGAAGCACAAGGCTTATTTAACAAGAGATACCAAATTTGCCTGTGCTGTTGACTTGCAGTACGCAATCGGATGGAACCTTTTTAATTGTCTAATACAGAGATGGCGAACCTTTCAGGAGTGCCCAACTGCAACCCAAAACCCACTATTTATTGCATATTGCCCAGCACGATAATCTATCCTGATACTGAGGTTTTTACTTAAAGGACAATTACTCACCTCCCCCGCGTTCCTTTCCCCCGTCAGGGAATGGTAAGTATAATCAATTATAGATTATCAACCACACAGGAGTCTGAGATCCAAACATGAAAACATGACTCAAGCACTGAACTTTAAAGGGCTCTATACCAAAATAGGTTATTTAAAATTACCATAAGTGGAATATACAATCTTCCCAACCACCACTGTATCATTGTTTTGTTGATCTGCCCCCTATTTCTTTAGATATCCAATCTAAAACTTCTTATATTCAGCTGTCAATCAAGTTCCTTGCTCTCAAAAGCTATTCTTCTGTGAGTGTTTTACTGTGGCTGGAATGGTGACAGAGTTTTGACAGTTGGAATGCTGTATACTGTGCGCAGGCTTGGCAGTTGGTTTGTGGGAACAAGTCAGGTCGATGGAAGTGGGAGGGGTTAAAAGAGGGAGGGTATACTGCTCCTAAAAAATATGTGCTGGATTGAAGGCATGCAGCGCACACACGCAAATCATAGTATTGCTACTTACATGTATTCAATTATAAATTAAGATGAGGCAAAGTCATTTTTTCAGTATAGTGTCCCTTTAAAGCACAACATAAAATCAATTTACTTTTATTTTTGGGAAAAATACCCTTCTCCCATGCTTGGTGCTCCATATGAAACATACAAGGGATTCAATAAAAGTTTCTTATCATTTAATATGATGCAAATTTTCCCCCATCAATCAATCTTATTTAACATTTGAAAGCTAACATCTGATTGGTTGGGGCAAAATTAGCACCATTTTAAACGATAAAACTTTTATTGAATCCCCCTTGTTGTGTATGGCTTCACTTTTTTATTCACACAGTAAGAACACCCCCATTCCCTTGGGGGAATGCAGAGCAATAGTAGACAGCAGACATTAACAGAATGATTTGAAGTTCCTCATCTCCTTAGCATGCTGTGGCAGCCATGGGGCCAGAGGCTCAAGAGAGACTGATGTCTCTCTACTACAGGCAGCCGTTACCCTCTGGATTGGCAGAAGGGGAGCTGACCGGCGTGTCTGTCTGGTGAACTCTGCTGTGTATGAGTGCCCACAGAGAGGACCATGAGTGCCACCACTGGCACTGTGATGGTATCTGATTGGATGCTCCAAATTAACAGCACAGGCAAAATGCATATTATATTACACAGACCCATTACTTATATCTTCTTCAGATTATTTTACCAACCACACTGCCTCCTTGTTTTCAAAAATTCCTGTATAAATTATTGAGAAAAAATATTTATACAATATTGATACAAAAATGTAAAGGCAAACTAGCTGCAATGGAAGCACAAGCACATTGAAGATACCCAGCTTCTTCTGTTTAAAGGGAAATTGGATGAGCAAGAAACCCCCCCACTATGGCTGTAATATTAACAACGCAAAATACTCAGCAAGGTACACACACTAGCGATGAACGCACGATACCTTCGATCCAGGGTTTATCTGCAGTGGGTGTAGTGTCTTTCCTGAAGGTCGTGGGAAACACATTCCGAGTGTTCTCCCTGTGCTGTGCATAGGGAGAATACTCGGGACTGTGGGTTAACTAATCGCTGAAAAATTACAGACGGGATCTGCAGATCCTGTCTGCCATCTTTCATAAATCTTTACTGTGTAAGGCTACAATCTTAAATGTGAGTCAACAGGACTCTAGCTACCTGTAAAATAACCCATAGGAACATAAAAATGAAGCATTGATAGATAAAACCTAAACCCTCACCCTCTCTTTACATCTTTTGCATGTCGTGTAATGCTGTTGCTATACTGATCAAACGTGTTTACTGGTATATAAGCAATGTACCTATTTTTACCTGAAAAATTAGGAAAACCTGATTGACTCTAGTATAAGCCGAGGGTTGAAATTATGACCACTACTGCCTTCTGATACTGTATTGTTTCTGAGGCTTTAGTCGCCCTTTAAATAGACAGCACTATTTCTATTACTGTATGGTCTACTGTATGGAAATTCTGCTGTCCATTAAAAGGGCAACTAAAGCCTCAAACAATACAGAATCAGAAGGCAATCTTTTAACAATAGATACCCATCCTCTGATTCTGTATTGTTTTGAGGCATTAGTTGCCCTTTAAATGGACAGTAATCCCATACAGTAACCTCTAATTCCTTGGCACTCCAATGTTTGGAAACTGCACTCCCAGTATTCCTAGGCCCCATACAATATCATGTTATCTGCACACTGGGAATGTGCATTGATTATCTTTTCTTGTTGTAATAAGTTTGACCAGATCGTCACACATCCGCAAAATATAGTTGTAATTTAGTGCTTCCACAGGTCCTTATTGTATGTATTTATTAGTAGCATGGTCAGCTTCCATGTGGTAATAGCACCCCCAATACACCCCTTTAATGGGAGGTCCTATGCCTTTAATATAAAGCACTGGACGGCCTCTTCCTCATTGGGAGGTCCTATGCCTTTAATATAAAGCACTGGACGGCCTCTTCCCTCTTTTTTAAAAAGCAAAAGGGCTGGGGGAAGAAGTGACAGAGCCTGTATATGGATCCTGTGTGTAAGAATGAGAAATGCAAAAGTTTGCTAAACATAAATAAAGTAAAAAAGTTAGACGTTAGGACCTTATTCTCCCTTCTTACAAGCACTGGTAAGGCTTTATTTGGAATATGCGGTGGAATTTTGGAATCCTATATACAAAGGGATATCTTGGAAATGGAACAGCTCAGAGAAGGACAACTAAATAATAAATGGAATGGAGGGCTTGCAGGCAGATTAGACAAGTTAGGGCTGTTTACATTGGAAAGTGAAGTGAAGTTAAAAATGGTGCTAATTTGTGTGCTAATTAGATGTTAGCTTTCAAAAGTTAAATAACATCTGATTGGTTGGGCGGCAAATTTAGCACCAATATCAGAGGACTTGTGGAGATCCTTTAAGATTGGAAGAAAATAAATTTCATCTTCAGATTAGGAAAGATTTCTTACAGCAGATGTGGTAATGGCAAGTTCTAGTGGTCTAGATAAGTTTCTAAAACTAAAAAATATTGAGAATTACTGGTATTAATACATATAACTGTAGTTCTGGTTGTACAGGGATACTATTAATATGAGATACTGGTATTAATACATATATAGAATATACTGTAGTTCAGTTGGTACAGGGATACTATATAATATTGAGAATTACTGGTATTAATACATATACTGTAGTTCTGGTTGGTACAGGGATACTATATAATATTGAGAATTACTGGTATTAATACATATATAGAATATACTGTAGTTCTAGTTGGTACAGGGATACTATATAATATTGAGAATTACTGGTATTAATACATATACTGTAGTTCTGGTTGGTACAGGGATACTATAAAATATTAATAATTACTGGTATTAATACATATACTGTAGTTCTGGTGTTTGTACCTTAAAGTTGTTTCACTTTAAACAAAAGAAGAGTGCAGAAATCACAACATATTCACTTGTGGTGCTAAATGAGTGTGTCTGGTGTGTGGTTTGTTTGGATATTAGTCACTTAAACACACAGAAATTCATAGTCATTTTTTCAGGCTATGAACATCCTCTTATGTCTTTCTGAAGAATTTGTATTTCAGGTTTATTTTTTTGTAATAATATATAGCTGATCCATTAGGTTTTCTATGTGAAACAAAAAGTCCAAAGTGATTTCTTCTTCTTTTGATGAATAGTTAGCAGTTTTGTGGAAATCAAAGAACAGTTAGAAATGCTCAACTTTTAAGCATTATACTCTGGTTAACTACAGGACTCTGAATGCTGCATAGAGACTAGGAAGATTCAATAAAGTTTTTATTGAACATTTGAAAGCTAACATCTGATGGTTGAGGTAAAATTAGAAACATTTTAATAGTAAGAATCTTTATTGAATATCCTGTTTTTAATGCTTCTGCGAGGTTTATTTGTTAATTGCACTGTTTGGCACTTTTTGCACTTGTGCTAAGTTTATAATACTATACTATCTCTCTATTTTTGGGTACTACCATTGAGAGGAGGGAGCTGAGTCCTTATAAGAGAGAAAACAAAAACACAATAAATAGTTTTTGACCCGGCGAGGACTGATACTGGACGGTATTCGTTATCGGCCCATGGATGTTCGCAATTTAACTTAGCTATCACAGAGGGGTTGTATGTATCTTTCTGATGGGTAACAGTCAATCCCTCCCAGAATAAATGGCAGTAATTACAGTATATGTCAAAAGTAGTACATCCCTCAGATTGTTTATAAATATATTATTATATCTTTCATGGGACAATACTGAACATATGTCAATTTGCTGTCCTTCAAATGAACTCAACTTACAGTCCTTAATGTCTAAAACTGCTGGCAACAAAAGCGAGTACACCCCAAAAATTTTACCCAATAGGTTTAGGTCTGGAGACATGCTTGGCCAGTTCAGCACCTTTACCCTTAGTTTCTTTAGCAAGGTAGTGGTCGTCTTGGGCATCAATGCGTTTCGGACGCCATCTTGGCCGTCATCAGGATCATCATCCTGATGACGGTCTAAGATGGCGGCCGAAACGCGTTGATGCTAGCATGTTTGATTCAATAAACACCTTATTGCATGCCCACAAAACAACCCGCACCCACTTGTCTTTAGCTACGCGTGCCTGATTCTTTCCCTGTGGATACCCATGCATATGAACAGAAAATTGAGCAGGTGAGATGAAACCAATATTCTCTCCGTACTCTGTATGAATCCTTTGTAGTATTAGTTTATTGCACTTTGTCTATACTGGTCAACTTGCTTACTCTAGTGAAAAGGCTCTACAATTTAAAACAAAGCTTACAAAAAAAGCGAACCTCAGTCCTTTTAAGCACAACAAATGCAATGACATTCATGACATGACATAGTTTTGTATGTAATATTACTAGAGAACTCTCTTTAAGTTATATATCCATATCAAGAAGGGATATCCTTATACTCTCCCTATCTTATTTCATTTCTTACCAGTGACGACTCTATAGGCACTTCACATTGGAAAACCAGAGGCATAGTGTTACACTGATGATGGCTCAAAAGCCGAACCCATTATGTAGCTGGTTCTCTGGTTTAGCATGTGAATGCTTTAAAAGCCTCTTAGAAGGTGTGACGTTTCCTAAAGGGCCATGGAAACATGGATATTACCGAGAAGTCTCTGTTCCTTATTTACATAGAACGAAGTGGAGTCTTAATGTCTTATACTCTCCCTATCGTATTTATTTCTTAGTGACATCTACTGTATTAAGAAGTGAAACTCAAGTCAAAAACGTCTGTCCCTGTTTCACATAAATCTTTGCAACACCACCTGCTAAAAGATGAATAGCTAAATGTCTTCACAAAATATGCAACTCTCTTCCAAATAGCAGATTATCGGCCACACAAATAACAAATATCACTTCAAAACATAAATTAAAGGAAATCTATAATGCTAAAGCATTTTTTGTGTATTTTTCTGTGACAATCACAAAAATGTGGTGATTTAAGTTTGTCCACAGATGGCAATCATTTCTTTAAAAGTCCCATCTAACATTAACTTTTAATAGGCATCACAATAGAAGTTATGGTTTTCACCGGTAGATCAAATGTTATCCATGTTAAATCAAATGCAGATTTAATTTGTGCAACAAATGTAGGTTAGTGGGGCCAGATGAGTATTTAGTATTATATAGTATATATGAGAATGTATCAGTTACAGTCTGATTCTTAAAGGAATGGCATTAAATAATGTAAATACACAGAAGTATCAAGAATACAGGAAACAATTAAAAACTGCTTCATTATTTAAGGAAACTTTATAATAATATGAGAAAAGGCATTAAGATTATTAGCTAGTAATTATCATGGGCTGTTGATTACAACAGAAAGAAGATTGTCTCTACTTAAAGTATGTTTTCACTTCGAAGACGAGGACAGAAATCACAACATATTCACTGAAATGAGTGTGTTCTGATGTGTGCGGCGGCTTTCTGGATATTAGTCACTGAAAACACACAGAAATTCGAATGTTTTTAGGCTATAAACGTTCTCTTTAATCTTTATGCACCCAAAGGCAAATTGTATGTCGTTCATTTACTATGAGTCTGGCATAATTGTAATGTTTGCCGTAGCTTATAATGTAGTTTACATATACTCACTACCGGATGGTATTGATACAAGACATTATTGGCCCTTGATGTCAAACCTTGATTAATGTTTGTCGATTATCAAAGTGGTGATAGATGCCAGTAATGACTTTTTAACCACAAGCAAAAAGTATTCACACATGTGAAGTACCATTTATTGAGTATATTTAGCAAATTGTATATTTCATAGACTTTTCTACTTGGTTTGACATTTGCTGTAAGAGATCTGGTCTTATTTTAAAGGGCACCCTTATAAAAAATTTTAATGTAGGACAGCCCTGCCCAAACCCAAACTGCCACGTCAGAATGTTAAAAAAAGATTACAGGGTTATTCCCAAAGTTCTTATTTAAATGGTGTCTACTTTTGCCCCAACCAATCAGATGTCAGCTTTCAAGTGTTAAATAAGATTTGATGGTTAGGGCAAAGTAGCACCATTTTAAATGATAAGAACTTTTATTAAATCTCCCGCTAGAACGTACTTACAGCCCTCGATCCTCGGCGCACTGCTCCGGCTCCCTGCTTTCCTGAACCTGCAAGCAGGGTCCAGACCAGCAAACCATTCTGTGATTGGCTGAGAGGCAGCCAATCACAGACGTGGCTGCCAGTCAAGCCATCCCTGGCAGATAAAACAAAAGGGATGCATGGCTGACAGAGAGAGGTGGCATCAAGCCAATAGGCCAAAGAACGTTGCAAAATTGCAGCAGGGCGCCAAAAAGTTTTACTTATAAAGAGAGCAGTGTGGGGAATTATAGGCAGATCTGCAACAGGAGAAGGAGAGTCAAGATCCCCTCCCTCCCTTTCTTAAGTAAGGCAAGGTAAGCTGTGGATAAAACATGTTGTCACAGCCGTGCAGGGGTGGGGGGCGGGAGTTTCTCACTGGAAGCTGACTGGGCTGGAGTCTGGGGAGGTAGCCCACAGGGTGCAACTCCTGTAATAGATCAGCTGGGTGGGTCCAGTTGATGCAGATGAGGTTTGGCACACAAACTTGCTCGCCAAGCCGTTGACAAATATCTGGTGAGCAATAAACTATGGTTACCTGTTGCTTCCAGGGGAACCTTCCAATAATATGGGTACTGTTGATCAATGTTGATAGTGTTTTAAAAACAGTTGTGTGTCTCATCTTTTCAGATTGCTTTTGTCTGGGGATGTGCCACTGGATTGGAAAAAAGCCAATGTAATACCAATATTCAAAAAGGTAGTCGTTCACAGCCTGGTAACTATAGACCTGTAAGCTAACATCAGTGGTAGGGAAGGTGATGGAAACTTTGTTAAGGGATCATATCCTTGACTTTGTCTCCAGAGATTATCTTATTAGTAGTAGTCAGCATGGATTATAGAGAAATAGATCATGCCAGACAATTTAATTGGTTTTTATGAAGAAGTGAGTAAGAGTTAGATTCAGGCACAGCTGTGGATGTGGTATATTTGGATTTTGCAAAAGCCTTTGATACTTGCCAATAGGCGACTAATGTATAAACTGAGGACTGTTGGCCTTGAAGAAAACATTTGTTCATGGATAGAGAACTGGTTATTGGACCGCAAACAGAGAGTGGTGGTTAATGGAGCTACTATTATGTGGTTAAAGTTCTAAGCGGAGTCCTCAGGGTTCTGTACTGGGGCCGCTTCTGTTTAATCTGTTTATAAATGACTTAGAAGGGGGCATTGAGAGCAAGGTCTCTGTGTTTGCTGATGACACTAAATTATGCAGAGCTTTGGAAACTTCCAATGATGTGCAAGTGCTGCAAGCAGACCTAGATAGATTATCAAATGGGCAGCAGAATGGCAGATGAGATTCAATGTTGATAAATGTAAGGTGATGCATTTGGGATTTAATAATCCCTGTGCCACCTACACCATAAATAACTCTGTGTTAGTGCATCTGAAATGGAAAAAGATTTGGGGGTTCTGGTAGATAACAGACTTAGCTTAGCAAACAATGCCAGGTAGCAACAGCTAGAGCTAGCAAGATATTGTCTTGTATAAAGAGGGGAATGGAATCAAGAGAGAAAAATATTATTCTCCCTCTTTACAAGGCACTGGTAAGGCCACATTTGGAATATGCAGTGCAGTTTTGGAATCCCATATACAAAAGGGACATCTTGGAAATGAGGCAGTCAGAGAAGGGCAACTAATTATAAGGGAATGGAGGGGCTTGAATATGCAGGCAGATTAGACAAGTTAGGGCTGTTACATTGGAGAAGCGGCGGTTGCGTGGGGACAGATAACCTTATACAAATATATTAATGGCCCATACAGTGAACTCTCTGGTGCATTGTTCACTAATAGGTCATATCAGAGGACTCGTGGACATCCTTTAAGGTTGGAAGAAAAGAAGTTTCATCTTCAAGTTAGGAGAGGTTTCTTTACAGTGAGAAGGTGAAACTGTGGAACTGTCTTCCAGCAGAGGTGGTAATGGCAAGTTCATTGAATAACTTTAAAAAAGGCCTGGATAAGTTTCATAAAACTAAAAAATATTGAGAATTACTGGTATTATGCATATAGATCTGGTTGATCGCAGGATACTTTCCGATTGCCGTTTGGAGTCAGGAAGGAATTTTTCCCCCTTTTTTTAACTGGGGTTTTTTGCCTTCCTCTGGATCAACTGTTAGGTAGGGTTAAAAAAAAATAATTAAAAAAAAAAAAAAGTGAATAGGTTGGACTGATGGACGAATGTCTTTATTCAACTTAATTACTATGTTATGTATGTGTATATATTCTTGTTAACAATATTTACTTTAAAAGGTTTTGCACCATATATTTTAAAATGTATGTTAAATAAAGGCGTGACCCCTTTTGACTAGAGTCATGTGAGTTTGTTCAGGGGTATGTAAAAGGGTCAAAACATTAGAGGGTAAGAAAGGTAAGGAGGTGGGCCACAGTTGGGAGAAGGGTGGTCAGTTGGTCCTCTGGATATCCCTCATATGGCAGCCATGGAGAGCACCATGGGAATGAAGGACTGAAAGTAGCTTTCTAAATCTTTAACAAAATGACACAGCTACTCTAGATGGATGGCCAGCCATGGATGGATCCGGGGATGGTGGACAGGAGGAGGGGTGGGGGCTCCCCTGTTCTTGCCGCTATCCTCTCAGAGGACAAGGGAGGAGGCAGAAACTTTATGGACAAGAAGACAGACACTATCCTTCAGTTTCCTGGACCTTTGGATAGACATTGCAGGAGAACCATTTGGAGCAGAGAGATAAGGTAAGGATTTTTAAACTATACAGAGGGGCCAGTAGTTGGTTAATTTAGTTTGGGGGTGGACATACCCTTTATGTAAAATAATGATATCACCACAGTAACAACAAGTATCATTATTCTACACAGGGGATCTTATTTTACACTCAATCACATATTGTTTGCCGTGATTAATGATTGTTACTTGATTATTAAAATTAAAGAAGTACTTCGTGCCCTACTATTTGACATATATGGTATTAATCAAAACCATAAAGCCATATTGAAGCAAAGCCAGCAGTACATATGTTAAACATATGTGTAAAATAACTAGATGTGTTGTTATTGCGGCAATATCGCTATTTACGTTAACAATTTTTTTTTTAATTCTTGTCCTTAATGTTGACTCTACTTTTTTTTTCTTCTTTAGGACATCTGCTAAAAATCTGGAAAAAGAGGTCTACAAATTCCTATGGAAATTCTATTTGTAATTTTTCATGTATAAAAGAAATAAGGACCCGAAATAGGTTTCGGTTGATTTGTTATGGATATTTCACACATAAAAGGGTTACATAGTTGAAAGGTTAAAAATGTCCACACATACCAGGTACTGTACAGCCCCATTCACATACCAGGTACTGTACATCACCATTCATACGCCAGGTACTGTACAGTGCCACTCACATACCAGGTGCCATTCACACCCGGTACTGTACAGCGCCATTTACATACCAGGTACTTTACCATGCCATTCGCACACCAGGTACTGTACAGCGCAATTAACACACGGTACTGTACTGTGCCATTCACATACCAGGTACTGTACTGCTCTATTCACATACCATGTACGATACAGCACCATTCACATACAGGTACTGTACAGCGCCATTCACATACTAGGTACTGTAAACGCCATTAACATGCCAGGTTATTTACAGCGCCATTCACATGCAAGCACTGTACAGCGCCAATCACATACCAGGTACGTTACAACTCCATTCATATACCAGGCACTTAAGAGCACCATTCACACCTGGTACTGTACAGAGCCATTTACATACCAGGCACTGTAAAGCGCCATTCACACACCAGGTACTGTATAGTGCCATTCACATACCAGGTACTGTACAGCACCATTCACACCAGGTTCTGTACAGCGCCATTCACACCCGGTACTGTACTACATGCCAGGCACTGTACAGCGCCAATCACATACCAGGTACTGTACGCTCCATTCACTACCAGGCACTTTACAGCACCATTCACACCTGGTACTGTACAGAGCCATTTACATACCAGGCACTGTAAAGCGCCATTCACAACCAGGTACTGTATAGCGCCATTCACATACCAGGTACTGTACAGCACCATTCACACCAGGTTCTGTACAGCGCCATTCACACCCGGTACTGTACTACGCCATTCACATACCAGGTAGTGTACAGCCCATTCACATACCAGTACTGTACAGCCCCATTCACATACCAGGTATGTACAGCCCCATTCACTACAGGTACTGTACACACCATTCATACGCCAGGTACTGTACAGTGCCACTCACATACCAGGTACTGTACAGCACGCCATTCACATACCAGGTACTGTACGCACCAATCACAACCAGGTACTGTACAGCCCCATTCACTATACAGGTATGACAGCGCCATTCATAGTAGGTACTGTACAGTGCCACTCACATACCAGGTACTGTACAGCGCCATTCACACACCAGGTACTGTACAGCACCATTCACAGACCAGGTACTGTACAGCACCATTCACACCTGGTACTGTACCGCACCATACACATAACAGGTACTGTACAGCACCGTTCACATACTAGGTACTGTACAACGCCATTCACACCAGGTACTGTACAACACCATTCACATGCCAGGTACTGTACGTGCCAATACATACCAGTATGTACAGATGCCATTCATACCAGGTACTTTTCAACACCATTCACACCTGGTACTGTACAGTTACATTTACATACCAGGCACTGTACAGCTCCATTTACAGATCAGGTACTGTACAACACCATTCACACCTGGTACTGTATGCACTATTACATACAGGCACTGTACAGCTCCATTTACATACCAGGTACTGTACAGCACCATTCCTGTACAGTGCCATTCACATACCAGGATTTGTACAGCGCCATTCACACACCAGGTACTGTACAGCGCTATTCACACCTGGTACTGTACAGCTCCATTCACATACCAGGTACTGTACAGCTCAATTCATATACCATGTACTGTGCAGCGCCATCCACATACCAGGTACTGTACAGAGCCATCCACATACCAGGTACTGTACAGCGCCATCCACATACCAGGTACTGTACAGTGCCATTCACATACCAGGTACTGTACAGTGCCATTCACATACCAGGTACTGTACAGTGCCATTCACATTCTAGGTATTGTAAGTTGCCATTTACAAACCAGGTACTGTACAGCACTATACACACTAGGTACTGTACACCACCATTCACATACCAGGTTCTGTACAGCTCCATTCACATACCAGTATGATACAGCACCATTCACATACCAGGTATGTAAAGCACCATTCACAACCAGGTACTGTACAGCGCATCACATACCAGGTACTGTATAGTGCCATTCACAAACTAGGTACGTACATTCAACCACCAGTTACTGTTCAGTACCATTCACATATCAGATACTGTAAAGTGCCATTCACATATCAGGTACTGTACAGCTCCATTAACATACCAGGTACAGTACAGCGCCATTCACACACCAGGTACTGTACAGCGCCATTCACATACTAGGAAACCTACAGCGCGATTCACACACCAGGTACAGTACAGCACCATTCACATACCAGGTACTGTACAGCACCAATCACATACCAGGTACTGTACAGCCCCATTCACATACCAGGTACTGTACAGCGCCATTCATACGTCAGGGACTGTACAGTGCCACTCACATACCAGGTACTGTACAGCGCCATTCACACACCAGGTACTGTACAGCACCATTCACAGACCAGGTACTGTACAGCACCATTCACACCTGGTACTGTACAGCACCATACACATACCAGGTACTGTACAGCACCGTTCACATACTAGGTACTGTACAACGCCATTCACACGCCAGGTACTGTACAACACCATTCACATGCCAGGTACTGTACAGTGCCAATCACATACCAGGTATTGTACAGTGCCATTCACATACCAGGTACTTTTCAACACCATTCACACCTGGTACTGTACAGTTACATTTACATACCAGGCACTGTACAGCTCCATTTACAGATCAGGTACTGTACAACACCATTCACACCTGGTACTGTACTGCACTATTTACATACCAGGCACTGTACAGCTCCATTTACATACCAGGTACTGTACAGCACCATTCCTGTACAGTGCCATTCACATACCAGGATTTGTACAGCGCCATTCACACACCAGGTACTGTACAGCGCTATTCACACCTGGTACTGTACAGCTCCATTCACATACCAGGTACTGTACAGCTCAATTCATATACCATGTACTGTGCAGCGCCATCCACATACCAGGTACTGTACAGAGCCATCCACATACCAGGTACTGTACAGCGCCATCCACATACCAGGTACTGTACAGTGCCATTCACATACCAGGTACTGTACAGTGCCATTCACATTCTAGGTATTGTACAGTGCCATTTACAAACCAGGTACTGTACAGCACTATACACACTAGGTACTGTACACCACCATTCACATACCAGGTTCTGTACAGCTCCATTCACATACCATGTATGATACAGCACCATTCACATACCAGGTATGTAAAGCACCATTCACATACCAGGTACTGTACAGCGCCATCCACATACCAAGGTACTGTATAGTGCCATTCACAAACTAGGTACTGTACATTCAACCACCAGTTACTGTTCAGTACCATTCACATACAAATACTGTAAAGTGCCATTCACATATCAGTACTGTACAGCTCCATTAACATACCAGGTACAACAGCGCCATTCACACACCAGGTACTGTACAGCGCCATTCACATACTGGAAACCTACAGCGCGATTCACACACCAGGTACAGTACAGCACCATTCACATACCAGGTACTGTACAGCACCAATCACATACCAGGTACTGTACAGCCCCATTCACATACCAGGTACTGTACAGCGCCATTCATACGTCAGGTACTGTACAGTGCCACTCACATACCAGGTACTGTACACGCCATTCCACACCAGGTACTGTACAGCACCATTCACAGACAGGTACTGTACAGCACCATTCACACCCTGTGTACTGTACACCATACACATACCATACTGTACAGCACCGTTCACATACTAGGTACTGTACACCCGCCATTCACACGCCAGGTACTGTACAACACCATTCACATACCAGGTACTTTCAACACCATTCACACCTGGTACTGTACAGTTACATTTACATACCAGGCACTGTACAGCTCCATTTACAGATCAGGTACTGTACAACACCATTCACACCTGGTACTGTACTGTACGCACTATTTACATACCAGGCACTGTACAGCTCCATTTACATACCAGGTACTGTACAGCACCATTCCTGTACAGTGCCATTCACATACCAGGATTTGTACAGCGCCATTCACACACCAGGTACTGTACAGCGCTATTCACACCCGGTACTGTAACAGCTCCATTCACATACCAGGTACTGTACAGCTCAATTCATATACCATGTACTGTGCAGCACCATCCACATACCAGGTACTGTACAGAGCCATCCACATACCAGGTACTGTACACGCCATCCCAACAAGGTACTGTACAGCCATTCACATACCAGGTACTGTACAGTGCCATTCACATACCAGGTACTGTACAGTGCCATTCACATTCTAGTACTGTACAGTGCCATTTACAAACCAGGTACTGTACAGCACTATACACACTAGGTACTGTACACCACCATTCACATACCAGGTTCTGTACAGCTCCATTCACTACCATGTATGATACAGCACCCTTCACATACCAGGTATTAAGTACCATTCACATACCAGGTACTGTATACCGCCATCCACATACCAGGTACTGTATAGTGCCATTCACAAACTAGGTACTGTACATTCAACCACCAGTTTACTGTTCAGTACCATTCACTATCAATACTGTAAAGTGCCATTCACATATCAGGTACTGTACAGCTCCATTAACATACCAGGTACAGTCCAGCGCCATTCACACACCAGTACTGTACAGCGCGCAATTCACATACTAGGAAACCTACAGCGCATTCACACCCCAGGTACAGTACAGCACCATTCACATACTATGTACTGTACACGCCCATTCAAACAGCAAGTACTGTACAGTACCATTCAGAAACCAGGTACTGTACAGTGCTATTTACCCACCAGGTACTATTTCACATACAAGATCTGTACAGCGCGGTTCACACACCAGGTACATACAGTCGCATTGAAATAAAAGTATTTCTTTTCTACTTAGCAAAGACGTAGAAAAACAAATGGGGACAGAGATCAATATTAGGTGATCTGTTCTAATCACCTAATTTTGATCTTTGTCCATGAATAAAAATCAATTCCTGGAAAAATTTAGCTATGGTGGGCCAACGTCTGTGTGCCACCCATGCATATTGCTGTAGATCCTGAGAAATCATCATTTGAAATCACAGCATTTATGATTATCTTAGTTAGCCAATAAGGTATCCCTTTATTGGCTAAGGAGGGGAGGGAGGGAGATGTGTAAGCAGAGCAGTGTCCATTGTGAGCTCTGCAGAACTTATAGTGTCACAGACACTACAAGAAGGCAGTGAGTAAGGAGTGTGGGGGCAATAAGGAGCTCTCACTCAACATTATAATTTAATGACAAAGCAGCACAGATAAATATGTGAGTACCACCATTTTACTTATGTCAAATTGTAGTTTCAGATAATGTAAAGTTGTTAAGGTGAGTATAGTGACCCTTTTAGAAATCTGCTAAAGGGCGAAATTCTGTGAAGACCACACCCGCACCATGGAAGGTATAAATGAAAGAATTACAACACTTATTGGCTGAAGGTGTGTAGATTCCATTAATTATAGTTGGGGGGTATTTCTGTTTATGTAAAAACCTGCAGACTGTTCAAATCAGAGATTTTTTACTGCTACTGCCATTTGACATTGGTCCCCCTTTTGGTTAGTTGGTAGCCATATCTCTGGGGGGTTTAAAGGACAACTTACTGTAAAATTTTACTTTTAAAAATGAAAAGCACCTGGTTAAGGATAGGATTGATTATTCCCACCTCCCAATAGTTTTGTTGAGGAGCTCAGCACATACAGTTTTCATCTGATTTAACAGTTGACGGAAAAAGGAAAATTTAGAAAATAACTATCAATTGAATAGCTGTGCCCAGGTATCTGCATTTTGATCGAAACTTACCTCACTCATAAAATCCTGTGGGTGTGTAGTTCCTAAAAATATCACTTGTGGGGAAGTTTAGTAGTTAATTTGGTAGATATTCAAGTGACCCGCCAGTAGTGGTTATACATTTCAATTTGGTGTAATATCTTAAGTTGCAGTTTTTTGGGGGTCAGTAAAAGGGGTAAAAGTGCACAGGAAAAGTGGGGTACCTGCATAAATTTGGTATCGTACTCAGAAATAGTAAGATTTTTGTGAGTGACCTTAAGATAACTATAAATAAAAATGGGGAAAATCCATGAAAATTTGCAATTTTACATTTTTTTCTACATATTTTTCCAAAAATCCAGTTAAATATCCAGAAAAGTTACAAAATTCTGTTACCCCTGTTTAAGATTTGCACATGCATTTTGTGTGAATCTTAAACCTTTCCTATGTAGGAAAAAGCGCACACCTGACCAGGATCCTGCAATGCAGTAAGTCTTGCAAAGTAATTTACAGCACCGTGGTTCACGGTGAGATTTGTAATAGATTATGAGCTGCAAGGATTTGCCTCCCTTGTAAGGAAATCTGCCTCCCTTTAAATTAAACTTTGCATTGGTAGAATTCTAGGCCAGTCTGACAAAACTTTGTGGTTTCGTCCATCTCCCATCTGTATTTTGGTGACAAAATGACCATTTCCAAGACAATGTCAAATAAGAATTGGTCCTTTGGCAATCTGCTAAAATTTCTAAATAGTTTGATTACTGCAATCAAATCAGAAGCACTAAACCCAAAAATATTTCAATTTTATAGGAAAGGCAGCAATGTAGTATTTTTTATTGCTGTCAAATCTTTCCTTGGGCTTATTTATATGTAGTATTTAGCTGATTTGTGATAATGGACCTTAACCATCATTGTAAACTACCTATAACGATCATTAGTTTATTTTGCGTCATTCTCTTGCACCATATTTATGCTATGCACACCATCATTTATGCTATGGAACACACTTTTCAATTGGGTTCCTTATGGCAAATCCACAACAAAAATTACATTTTCCCCAAATATACAAATGGAATATTTGGAATATGGAATATGGGCAACAATCAACTGACTTAAATGAATTATTGTTCTCTTGGGAATGTTGTTCCATAAAGTCACAGTGGGTTAACATACAAGTGTATTCATTTCTGTGTATGGTCATGGGCAAGAACACGGATTTCTAGAGAGTTATACCTGAAATGGTTATCATGGGCACGGTGACACATCGCACCACAATTTTAATCCACCCCACATCCCACCCCCTAAATCTTCCTCCTTCGTTAATGTTCTTATTTATTTTAAAATACGAGAATATGGAAGTCACCAAGTTCCATGACTATATAAGGTATGAGATGTAAGTATGTATAAAGTATTTTAAAATGTAAACCTCTTATAGTAAAAACAGCAAGTAACGCACTAACAGGGAGATTCAATAAAAGTTCTTATCGTTTAAAATAGTGCTAATTTTGCCCCAACCAATCAGATGTTGCTTTCAAATGTTATAAGAATCTGATTGGTTGGGGCAAAATTTGCACCATTTTAATGATAAGAAATTTTATTGAATCTCCCTGTTAATGCACAGACAGACAAACAGCGCTACAGATATCTAAAGTAAGGCTTTACTGGCTGGCGCCGGTGGTAATGCCAAACAGTGCACAGGTCTCCATATCAGGCCAGCATTAGTCAGTCGATACCGTAAGCTGTTTTTGCACTGATATATTTGTGTAGGAATCACTAAAAAGAAGCAAATGAATTATCTATTTTAACCACAGTTTGCCTTTAATCATTCTTATTGGAAAGCCAATGTACGATTTTGTGATATTCCAAATGACCTCTGGCAAAAAAATTGAAATAATAAAAAAAACATCACCAAGTGTACTTACAAAACAGGATATTTGTGCAAAGTTTGTTAGAATCTGGGGTGAAGCAAAGGGCACCTATGTAGCTTTACCAATAAGCCTTGTTTATCACTGGTGGATGTAATTTCTTTTATGGGCTTTGTGTGAGAAGATAGAAGATCTATATTCCAGGTGTTTGTTTTATGGTTTAGCACTTACAAACCACACTAACTGAGCTTTAGGGGAAGTGTGGCTGCTGCCACACATAGATATAGTTACATGCTAATACAGAAACAAAACTAGTTCTTATGATCCAACTTGGACTATAAAAAACAAAAAAGCAAGGCTGCACAAAGTTTTTATACAGTATCTCACTACAAAAGGTTCCTATCCAGACATACACATATGGCAGAAGCACAAGGCTATTTAACAAGAGATAACACAAATTTGCCTGTGCTGTTACTTGCAGTAGCCAATCGGATGGAACCTTTTTAATTGTCTAATACAGAGATGGCGAACCTTTCAGAGAGTGCCCAAACTGCAACCCCAAACCCCACTTTATTTTGCATAGTGCCCGCACGATAATCTATCCTGAATACTGAGGTTTTAACTTAAGGACAATTATACTCACCTCCCCCGCGTTCCTTTCCCCCGTCAGGGAATGGTAAGTATAATCAATTATAGATTATCAACCACACAGGAGTCTGAGATCCAAAACAGTGAAAACAGTGACTCAAGCACTGAACTTTAAAGGGCATCTATACCAAAAATAGGTTATTTTAAATTACCATAAGTGGAATATACAATTCTTCCCAACCACCACTGTATCATTTTTTTGTTGATCTGCCCCCTATTTCTTTAGATATCCAATCTAACTTCTTATATTTCAGCTGTCAATCAGTTCCTTGCTCTCAAAAGCTATTCTTCTGTAGTAGTTTTACTGTGGCTGGAATGGTGACAGAGTTTTGACAGTTGGAATGCTGTTACTGTGCGCAGGCTTGGCATTGGTTTGTGGGAACAAGTCAGGTCAGATGGAAGTGGGAGGGGTTAAAAGAGGGAGGGTGGATACTGCTCCTAAACAAAATATGTGCTGGATTGAAGGCATGCGCAACACACGCAAATCATAGAAGTGCTCTTACATGTATTCAATTATAAATTAAGATGAGGCAAAGTCATTTTTTCAGTATAGTGTCCCTTTAAAGCACAACATAAAATCAATTTACTTTTATTTTTGGTAAGAAATACCCTTTCCCCATGCTTGGGTGCTCCATATGAAACATACAAGGAATTCATAAAAGTTCTTATCATTTATTATGATGCAAATTTTTCCCCAATCATCAGATCTTATTTAACATTTGAAAGCTAACATCTGATTGGTTGGGGCAAAAATTAGCACCATTTTAAACGATAGAACTTTTATTGAATCCCCCCTGTTTGTATGGCTTCACTAGTTTAATTCACACAGTAAGAACACCCCCATTCCCTTGGGGGAATGCAGAGCAATAGAAGCAGCGTACATTAAACAGAATGATTTGAAGTTCTCCTCTCCTTAGCATGCTGTGGCAGCCATGGGGCCAGAGCTCAGAGAGAGACTGATGTCTCTCTACTACAGCCCCTTACACTCTGGATTGGCAGAAAGGGGAGCTGACCGGGCGTGTCTGTCGTGACTCTGCTGTGTATGAGTGCCCACAGAGAGGACCATGAGTGCCCACTGGCACATGTGATGGTATCTGATTGGATGCTCCAAATTAACAGCACAGCAAAATGCATATTATATACACAAACCCATTACTTAATATTCTTCTTCATATTTATTTTACCAACCACACTGCCTCCTTGTTTTCAAAATTCCTGTATAAATATATTGAGAAAAATATTTATACAATATTGATACAAAAATGTAAAGGCAAACTTAGCTGCAAATGGAAGCACAAGCACAATTGAAGATACCCAGCTTCTTCTGTTTTAAGGGAAATTGGATGAGCAAGAACCCCCCCACTATGGCTGTAATATTAACAACGCAAAATACCTAAAGCAAGGTACACACACTAGCGATGAAGCCACGATACCTTCGATATCCAGGTTTTTATCTGCAGTGTGTGTAGTGTCTTCCCTGAAGGTCGTGGGAAACCCATTCCGAGTGTTCTCCCTGTGCTGTGCATAGGGAGAATACTCGGGACTGTGGGTTAACTAATCGCTGAAAAATTACACGGGATCTTGCGATCCGTCTGCCATCTTTCATAAATCTTTACTGGTAAGGCTCAAATCTTAAATGTGAGTCAACAGGACTCTAGCTACCTGTAAAATAACCCATAGGACATAAAAATGAAGCTTGATGAGATAAACCTAAACCCTCACCCTACTCTTTACTATTCTTTGCAGTGTCAGTGTAATGCTGCTTTGCTATACTGATCAAACGTGTTTACTGTATATAGCCAATGTACCTATTTTTACCTGAAAAATTAGGAAAACCTGATTGACTCTAGTATAAGCCGAGAGGTTGAAATTATGACCACTACTGCCTTCTGATACTGTATTGTTTCTGAGGCTTTAGTCGCCCTTTAAATAGACAGCACTATTTCTATTACTGTTGGGTTCTACTGTATGGAAATTCTGCTGTCCATTAAAAGGGCAACTAAAGCCTCAAAACAATACAGAATCAGAAGGCAATCTTTTTAACAATAGATACCATCCTTCCTCTGATTCTGTATTGTTTTGAGGCATTAGTTGCCCTTTAAATGGACAGTAATCCCATACAGTAACCTCTAATTCCTTGGCACTCCAGATGTTTGGAAACTGCAACTCCCAGTATTCCTAGGCCCCATACAATATCATGTTATCTGCACACTGGGAATGTGCATTGATTATCTTTTCTTTGTTGTATAAATGTTTGACCAGATCAGTCACACATCCGCAAAATATAGTTGTAATTTAGTGCTTCCATTCCAGTCCTTTATTGTATGTATTTATTAGTAGGCATGTCAAGCTTCCATGTGGTAATAGCACCCCCCAATACACCCCTTTAATGGGAGGTCCTATGCCTTTAATATAAGCACTGGACGGCCTCTTCCCTCATTGGGAGGTCCTATGCCTTTAATATAAGCACTGGACGGCCTCTTCCCTCATTTTTAAAAAGCAAAAGGGCTGGGGGAAGTGACAGAGCCTGTTTATGATCCTGTGTGTAAGAATGAGAAATGCAAAAGTTTGCTAAACATAAATAAAGTAAAAAGTTAGACGTTAGGACCTTATTCTCCCTCTTTACAGGCACTGGTAAGGCTTTATTTGGGAATATGTCGGTGGAATTTTGGAATCCTATATACAAAGGGATATCTTGGAAATGGAAGACTCAGAGAAGGACACTAAAATAATAAATGGAATGGAGGGCTTGCAGCAGATTAGACAAGTTAGGGCTGTTTACATTGGAGAAGTGAAGTGAAGTTAAAAATGGTGCTAATTTTGGTGCTAATAGTATGTTAGCTTTCAAAAGTTAAATACATCTGATTGGTTGCGGCAAATTTAGCCCAATATCAGAGGACTTGTGGAGATCCTTTAAGATTGGAAGAAAATAAATTTCATCTTCAGATTAGGAAAAGATTTCTTTACAGCAGATGTGGTAATGGCAAGTTCTAGTGGTCTAGATAAGTTTCTAAAACTAAAAAATATTGAGAATTGGTATTAATACATAACTGTAGTTCTGGTTGTACAGGGATACTATAAATATGAGATTACTGGTATTAATACATTATAGAATATACTGTAGTTCTAGTTGTTGTACAGGGATCTATATATTTAGAATTACTGGTATTAATACATATACTGTAGTTCTGGTTGGTACAGGGATACTATATAATTGAGAATTATGGTATTAATACATATATAGAATATACTGTATTTCTAGTTGGTACAGGGATACTATAATGTTGAGAATTACTGGTATTATACATATACGTAGTTCTGGTTGGTACAGGGATACTATAAAATATTAATAATTACTGGTATTAATACATATACTGTAGTTCTGGTTTTTTACTTAAGTTGTTTCACTTTAAACAAAAGAAGAGTGCAGAATCACAACATATTCACTTGGTGGCTTAATGAGTGTGTTCTGGTGTGTGGGTTTGTTTGGATATTAGTCACTTAAACACACAGAAATTCATAGTCATTTTTTTTCAGGCTTGAAACATCCTCTTTATGTCTTTCTGAAGAATTTGTATTTCAGGTTTATTTTTTTGTAATAAATATATATGATCCATTGAGGTTTTCTATGTGAAACAAAAGTCCAAGTGATTTCTTCTTCTTTTGATGAATAGTTAAGCAGTTTTTGTGGAAATCAAAGAACAGTTAGAAATGCTCAACTTTTAAGCATTATACTCTGGTTCTACATGGAGACTCTGAATGCTGCATAAGACTAGGAGTCAATAAAAGTTTTTATTGAACATTTGAAAGCTAACATCTGATTGGTTGAGGTAAAATTAGAACATTTTAATAGTAAGAACTTTATTGAAATATTCCTGTTTTTATGACTTCTGCGAGGTTTATTTGTTAATTGCACTGTTTGGCACTTTTTGCACTTGTGCTAAGTTTATTAATACTATCCTATCTCTCTATTTGGGTACTACCATTGAGAGGAGGGAGCTGAGTCCTTAAAGAGAAAACAAAACACATAAATATTTTTTTGACCCCGGCGAGGACTGATACTGGACGGTATTCTTTATCGGCCCATGGATGTTCGCAATTTAACTTAGCTATCACAGAGGGGTTGTATGTATCTTTCTGATGGGTAACAGTCATCCCCTCCCAGAATAAATGGCAGTAATTACAGTATATGTCAAAAGTAAGTACATCCCAGATGTTTTATAAATAATATTATTATATCTTTTCATGGGACAATCTGAACATATGTCAATTTGCTTGTCCTTTCAAATGAACTCAACTTACAGTCCTTAATGTCTAAACTGCTGGCAACAAAAGCGAGTACACCCCAAAAATTTTACCCAATAGGGTTTAGGTCTGGAGACATGCTTGGCCAGTTCAGCACCTTTACCCTTAGTTTCTTTAGCAAGGTAGGGTCGTCTTGGGCATCAATGCGTTTCGGACGCCATCTTGGCCGTCATCAGGATCATCATCCTGATGACGCTAAGATGCGGCCGAACCGTTGATGCTAGCATGTTTGATTCAATAAACACCTTATTGCCATGCCCACAAAACAACCCGCACCCACTTGTCTTTAGCTACGCGTGCCTGATTTCCTTCCCTGTGGTACCCATGCATATGACAGAAAAATGAGCAGGTGAGTGAAACCAATATTCTCCCTGTACTCTGTATGAATCCTTTAGCATATTTTGACATTATATTAATGTATGATTATTTAAAGCATTGATTTTGATCTACTCTTGTTCCCCCCGCTTTTTTTATATTATTTGATGCACTTTGCTATACTGGTCAAACTTGCTTACTCAGTGAAAAGGCTCTACAATTTAAAACAAGCTTACAAAAAAAGCGAACCTCAGTCCTTTTAAGCACAACAAATTGCAATGACATTCATGACATGACATAGTTTTGTATTAATATTACAGATGAACTCTCTTTAAGTTATATTCATATCAAGAAGGTATGGCCTTATCTCTCCCTATTTATTTCATTTCTTAGTGACGACTCTCTAAGGCACTTCACATTGGAAAAACCAGAGGCATATGTTCAACTGATGAATGGCTCCAAAAAGCCGACCCATATGTAGCGGTTCTCTGTTTAGATGGAATGCTTTAAAAAGCCTCTTAGAAGGTGTGACGTTTCTAAAGGGCCATGGAAAACTGGATATACCGAGAAGTCTCTGTTCCTTATTTACATAGAACGAAGTGGAGTCTCTAATGTCTTATACTCTCCCTACGTATTTTATTTCTTAGTGACATCTACGTATTAAGAAGTGAACTCAGTCAAAACGTCTGTCCTGTTTCACATAAATCTTTGCAACCACCTCTAAAAGATGAATGCTAACTGTCTTCACAAATATGCAACTCTCTTCCAAATAGCAGATTATCGCCACACAAATACAAATATCATTCCAAAAACATAAATTAAAGGAAATCTATAATGCTAAAGCATTTTTGGTATTTTCTGTGACATCACAAAAATGTGGTGATTTAAGTTGTCCACAGATGGCAATCATTTCTTTAAAAGTCCCATCTAACATTACCTTTAATAGGCATCACAATAGAAGTTATGGTTTTCACCGGTAGATCAAATGTTATCCATGTTAAATCAAATGCAGATTTTAATTTGTGCAACAAATGTAGGTAGTGGGGCCAGATGAGTATTATAGTATATATATTATGAGAATGTATCAGTTACAGTCTGATTCTTAAAGGAATGGCATTAATAAGTAAATACACAGAAGTATCAAGAATCAGGAACAATTAAAAACTGCTTCATTATTTAAGGAAACTTTTATAATATATGAGAAAAGGCATTAAGATTATTTAGCTAGTAATTATCATGGGCTGTTGATTACAACAGAAAGAAGATTGTCTCTACTTAAAGTATGTTTTCACTCTCGAAGACGAGGACAGAAATCACAACATATTCACTGAAATGAGTGTGTTCTGATGTGTGCGGGCGGCTTTCTGGATATTAGTCACTGAAACACACAGAAATTCGAATGTTTTTAGGCTATAAACGTTCTCTTTATATCTTTATGCACCCAAAGCAAATGTATGTCGTTCATTTACTATGAGTCTGGCATAATGTAATGTTTGCCGTAGCTTATAATGTAGTTTACATATACTCACTACCAGGAGGTATTTGATACAAGACTTATTGGCCCTTGATGTCAAACCTTGATTAATGTTTGTCGATTATCAAAGTGGTGATAGATGCCAGAATGACTTTTTAACCACAAGCAAAAGTATTCACACTGTGAAGTACCATTTTATTGAGTAGTATTTAGCAAATTGTATATTCATAGACTTTTCTACTTGGTTTGAGCATTTGCTTAAGAGATCTGGTCTTATTTTAAAGGGCACCTTATAAAAAATTTTAATGTAGGACAGCCCTGCCCAAACCCAAACTGCCACGTCAGAAATGTTAAAAAAAGATTTACAGGGTTATTCCACAAAGTTCTTATTTAAAATGGTGCTACTTTTGCCCCAACCAATCAATGTAGCTTTCAGTTGTTAAATAAGATTTGATTGTTAGGGCAAAGTAGCACCATTTTAAATGATAAGAACTTTTATTAAATCTCCCGCTAGAACGTTACTTACAGCCCTCTTCCTCCGGCGCACTGCTCCGGCTCCCTGCTTTCCTGAACCTGCAAGCAGGGTCCAGACCAGCAACCATGTCTGTGATTGGCTGAGAGGCAGCCAATCACAGACGTGGCTGCCGTCAAAGACATCCCTGGCAGATAAAACAAAAGGGATGCATGGCGACAGAGAGAGTGGCATCAGAGCCAATAGGCCAAAGAACTTGCAAAATGAGGAGGCGGGCCCCAAAAAAGTTTTACTTATAAAGAGAGCAGTGTGGGGAATTTAGGCAATCTGCACACAGGAGAAGGAGAGTCAAGTATCCCCTCCCTCCCTTTCTTAAGTAAGGCAAGGTAAGCTGTGGATAAAACATGTTGTCCCAGCCGTGCAGGGGTGGGGGGCGGGAGTTTCTCACTGGAAGCTGACTGGGCTGGAGTCTGGGGAGGTAGCCCACAGGGTGGCAACTCCTGTAATAGATCAGCTGGGTGGTCCAGTTGATGCAGATTGAGGTTTGGCACAACACTTGCTCGCCAAGCCGTTGACAAATATCTGGTGAGCAATAAACATATGGTTACACTGTTGCTTCCAGGGGAACCTTCCAATAATATGGGTACTGTTGATCAATGTTGATAGTGTTTTAAAAAACAGTTGTGTGTCTCATCTCTTTCAAATTCGCTTTTGTCTGGGGATGTGCACTGGATTGGAAAAAAGCCAATGTAATACCAATATTCAAAAAGGTAGTCGTTCACAGCCGGTAACTATAGACCTGTAAGCCTAACTCAGTGGTAGGGAAGGTGATGGAAACTTTGTTAAGGGATCATATTCCTTGACTTTGTCTCCAGAGAATTCTTATTAGTAGTAGTCAGCATGGATTTATGAGAAATAGATCATGCCAGACAATTTAATTGGTTTTTTATGAAGAAGTGAGTAAGAGTTAGATCATCACAGCTGTGGATGTGGTTATTTGGATTTTGCAAAAGCCTTTGATACTGTGCCATATAGGCGACTAATGTATAAACTGAGGACTGTTGGCCTTGAAGAAAACATTTGTTCATGGATAGAGAACTGGTTATTGGACCGCAAACAGAGAGTGGTGGTTAATGAGCTACTCTATTGGGTTAAAGTTCTAAGCGGAGTTCCTCAGGGTTCTGTACTGGGGCCGCTTCTGTTTAATCTGTTTATAAATGACTAGAAGGGGGCATTGAGAGCAAGGTCTCTGTGTTTGCTGATGACACTAAATTATGCAGAGCTTTGGAAACTTCCAATGATGTCAAGTGCTGCAAGCAGACCTAGATAGATTTCAAAATGGCAGCAGAATGGCAGATGAGATTCAATGTTGTAAATGTAAGGTGATGCATTTGGGATTTAATAATCCCTGTGCCACCTACACCATAAATAACTCTGTGTTAAGTGCATCTGAATGATGGAAAAGATTTGGGGTTCTGGTAGATAACAGACTTAGCTGTAGCAAACAATGCCAGGTAGCAACAGCTAGAGCTAGAGATATTGTTTGTATAAAGAGGGGAATGGAATCAAGAGAGAAAAATATTATTCCCCCTTTACAAGGCACTGGTTAAGGCCACATTTGGAATATGCAGTGCAGTTTTGGAATCCCATATACAAAAGGGACATCTTGGAAATTGAGGCAGTCAGAGAAGGGCAACTAAATTAATAAGGGGAATGGAGGGGCTTGAATATGCAGGCAGTATTAGACAAGTTAGGGCTGTTTACATTGGAGAACGGCGGTTGCGTGGGGACATGATAACCTTATACAAAATATATAATGGCCCATCAGTGAACTCTCTGGTGCATTGTTCACTAATAGGTCATATCAGAGGACTCGTGGACATCCTTTAAGGTTGGAAGAAAAGAAGTTCATCTTCAAGTTAGGAGAGGTTTCTTTACAGTGAGAAGGTGAAACTGTGAACTGTCTTCCAGCAGAGGTGGTAATGGCAAGTTCATTGAATAACTTAAAAAAGGCCTGGATAAGTTTCTAAAACTAAAAAAATATTGAGAATTCTTGTATTAAGCATATAGATCTGGTTGATCCAGGGATACTTTCCGATTGCCGTTTGGAGTCAGGAAGGAATTTTTCCCCCCTTTTTTAACTGGGGTTTTTTGCCTTCCTCTGGATCAACTGTTAGGTAGGGTTAAAAAAAAAATAAATTAAAAAAAAAAAAAAAGTGAATAGGTTGGACTTGATGGACGAATGTCTTTATTCAACCTTAATTACTATGTTATGTTATGTGTATAATATTCTTGTTAACAATATTTACTTTAAAGGTTTTGCACCATATATTTTAAAATGTATGTTAATAAAAGCTGTGACCCCTTTTGACTAGAGTCATGTGAGTTTGTTCAGGGGTATGTAAAAAGGGGTCAAAACATTACAGGGTAAGAAAGGTAAGGAGGTGGGCACAGTTGGGAGAAGGGTGGCGTTGGTCCCTCGGATATCCCTCATATGGCAGCCTGGAGAGCACCATGGGAATGAAGGACTGAAAGTAGCTTTCTAAATCTTTAACAAAATGACACAGCTACTCTAGATGGATGGCAGCCATGATGGATCCGGATGGTGGACAGGAGGAGGGGTGGGGGCTCCCCTGTGCTTGCCGCTATCCTCTCAGAGGACAAGGGAGGAGGCAGAAACTTTATGGACAAGAAGACAGACACTATCCTTCAGTTTCCTGGACCTTTGGATAGACATTGCAGGAGAACCATTTGGAGCAGAGAGATAAGGTAAGGATTTTAAACTATACAGAGGGCCAGTAGTTGGTTAATTTTAGTTGGGGGTGGACATACCCTTTAATGTAAAATAATGATATCACCACAGTAACAACAAGATCATTATTCTACACAGGGGATCTTATTTTACACATCAATCACATATGTTTTGCCGTGATTAATGATTGTTACTTGATTATTAAAATTAAAGAAGTACTTCGTGCCCTTACTATTTGACATATATGGTATTAATCAAAACCATAAATGCCATATTGAAGCAAAGCCAGCAGTACATATGTTAAACATATGTGTAAAATAACTAGATGTGTTGTTATTGCGGCAATATCGCTATTTACGTTAACAATTTTTTTTTTAATTCTGTTCCTTAATGTTGACTCTAACTTTTTTTTTTTCTCTTTAGGACATCTGCTAAAAATCTGGAAAAAGAGGTCTACAAATTCCTATGGAAATTCTATTTGTAATTTTTCATGTATAAAAGAAATAGGACCCCGAAATGGTTTCGGTTGATTTGTTATGGATATTTCACACATAAAGGGTTACATATTTAAAGGTTAAAAAATGTCCAAATTCGTGAAAAGAAAATAAATTGAAGAACTTTTTTTAATGTTAGAATTACTGTATCTTACTAGAGATGGACCCAAACCCAAAAAACGTTCTTAGGCAAATTTCACAAATCCGCCGGAACTTGGACTTGCAGCTTTTTTTCTGGCTTTTTTCGGAAAATGCTTAGAAATCTCGAAAATTACTACATGGAATGCCAAACAGGAAGCACCCGAGGGTGCTTTTTTTAAAAAAAGTTTTGGGCATTGGTGTGTCTTCCCAAGACCATTTCCCAGGTCCTGAGCCATTTACAGTAAGTTACCATGCTATTTATACCTTAATTTCAGGTGGTGAACTTCAAAACAAAAAAAAAACAGTCTTTCCTTGAACAGGAAAACCATTCTATTTGCTGAGACTCAGAGTTTTGTAACAATAACATTTTTTTTCTGGAAAAAAAAAAAAAAAACTCTACCAAAATCAATAAAATAATAAAACATTTTATTTTTCCTTAAAATACAGTAAAGGGTACTAAACTGATGTGTTTTTGTTGATCTGTCACATATTACTTTAGATATTGAATCTGGAGCCTCTTACATACAGCTGTCAATCAAGTGACATTTATTATAAACTGCTGTGTACAGTTAGGGGGACAGTTGGTGTATGTAAATGCATTGTGGAAAAATCACTCTCCCTGTGCGGTCATTGTGATTGCTGAGCATGCTTGCCCTCACAGAGAGTGTGCCTGATAAGGTAGATATGGTTGACACTGTTGTTTCCAGGGGAACCTCAATAATATGTGTACTGTTGATCATGTTGATTAGAGTTTTTAAAACAGTTGTGGTATTTATATTTATTTAAAGGTTTTGCACCATATATTTAAAATGTATGTTAATAAAAGCTGTGTACCCCTTTTGACTAGAGTCATGTGGAGTTTGTCGGTTATGTAAAAAGGGTCAAAACATTACAGGGTAAGAAAGGTAAGGAGGTGGGCAAAGTTGGGAGAAGGGTGGTCAGTTGGTCCCTCGGATATCCCTCATATGGCAGCCATGGAGAGCACCATGGGAATGAAGGACTGAAAGTAGCTTTCTAAATCTTTTGACAAAATGACACAGCTACTCTAGATGGATGGGCCAGCCATGGATGGATCCCAATGGTGGACAGGAGGGGGGTGGGGGCTCCCTGTGTTTGCCACTATCTATCAGATGACAAGGGAGGAGCAGAAAACTTTATGGACAAGAAGACAGACAAACCAGGCTATTTGCTGAGACTCAGAGTTTTTGTAACATAACATTTTTGTTCTGAAAAATTTTTTTTACCAAAATCAATATAAATAATAAAACATTTATTTTTCCACTTAAAAATACAGTAAAGGGTACTAGACTGGATTTGTTTTTGTGATCTGTCACATATTATTTAGATTGAATCTGGAGCATCTTACATTCAGCTGTCAATCAAGTGACATTATAAACTCTTCTGCTGTGTACAGTTAGGGACAGTTGGTGTATGTAAAATGCATTGGGAAAATTCACTCTCCCTGTGCTGACTCATTGTGATTTGCTGACATGGCTTGCCCTCACAGAGAGTTGTGCCTGATAAAGGTAGCATTGGTTTAGAGTGGGGATGGGAAATACTTGTAACTTGTAGCCTAAGTAAAACATGATGGATTGAAGGTATGCACCCAACACACACACTCAAAATATGCGCTACTACATGTTTTCATTTGAGTTGTCAAGTAATTGTTTTTAAGTTTACCTTTAAATCTCTAGGAAAGTTGGAAAAGTTTTGTAATAATGTCCATTTTATGCATAAAATCCTAAAATACATGTTTCCCCTATATTAAAGTCACTATACAAAACACCCCTACAACCACAAGAGTGCTGAAAATTCTTCTGGCACAGAACACAAGGAAAATAGGAAAATCTGCAGGCACTGATAGGGTTAAAGAAAGATGTTAAAGGGTGTGGAGTAGAATAAAACTCTTCTATCATTTATTTATAATAGAAGCTGCTAGTATCCAATCTGGCAGGTTGGTGTAGGTTTCTTGATGCCATTGTACCTTGGCATAGTAGCTTGTGATATGCAGCCCTTGTTTTTCAATATAGTAAAATATCCTTCTAAATGTACACCCAACAAAGGCATAAAGAACAGGGTTGAGAACAACATCTAGTGAAGCAAGCTACTGGTTATAATCAGAGCAACATTTTTCTTGTTATCTCACAACTCATCTGCTTGCTCTGCATAAATCTGCAGTTGTCCCGTGTACAGTGCCATTCACATACCAGGTACTGTACAGTGCCATTCACATTCTAGGTACTGTACAGTGCCATTTACAAACCAGGTACTGTACAGCACTATACACACTAGGTACTGTACACCACCATTCACATACCAGGTTCTGTACAGCTCCATTCACATACCATGTATGATACAGCACCATTCACATACCAGGTATGTAAAGTACCATTCACATACCAGGTACTGTATAGCGCCATCCACATACCAGGTACTGTATAGTGCCATTCACAAACTAGGTACTGTACATTCAACCACCAGTTACTGTTCAGTACCATTCACATATCAGATACTGTAAAGTGCCATTCACATATCAGGTACTGTACAGCTCCATTAACATACCAGGTACAGTACAGCGCCATTCACACACCAGGTACTGTACAGCGCCATTCACATACTAGGAAACCTACAGCGCGATTCACACACCAGGTACAGTACAGCACCATTCACATACTATGTACTGTACAGCACCAATCACATACCAGGTACCGGGACAACTGCAGATTTATGCAGAGCAAGCAGATGAGTTTGTGAGATAACAAGAAAACATAGTTGCTCTGATTATAAACCAGTGCTATGCTTTCACTAGATGTTGTTCTCAACCCTGTTCTTTATGCTTTGGTTGGGGACATTTTAGAAAGGATATTTTAACTATGATTGAAAAACAAGGGCTGATATCACAAGCTTCTTGCCAAGGTAACCATGGGCTATCAAGAAACCTACACCAACCTGCAAGCTTGGAAACTAGCAGCTTCTATTATAAATAAATGAGAGAAGAGTTTTTCTATCCCACACCCTTTAATCAGCTCTTTCTTTTTAACCCTAATCAGTGCCTGCAGATTTTCCTATTTTCCTTGTGATTCTGGTCCAGAAGAATTTTTCAGCACTGCTGTGGTTAGTAGGGGTGTTTGTATAGTGACTTTAATACTATGGGGAAACATGTATTTTAGGATTTTATGCATAAAATGGACATTATTACAAAACTTTTCCAACTTTCCTAGAGATTTAAGGTAAAACTTAAAAACAATTACTTGAAACATCAAATGAAAACATGTAGTAGCGCAATTTTGAGTGTGTGTGTTGGGTGCATACCTTCAATCCAGTCATGTTTTACTTAGGCTACAAGTATACAAGTATTTCCCATCCCCACTCTAAACCAATGCTACCTTTATCAGCACACTCTCTGTGAGGGCAAGCCATGTCGCAATCACCAATGAGTCAGCACAGGGAGAGTGAATTTTCCCAATGCATTTTACATACACCAACTGTCCCCTACTGTACACAGCAGAAGAGTTTATAATGTCACCTTGATTGAAGCTGAATGAAGATGCTCCAGATTCATATCTAAATAATATGTGACAGCTCACAAAAACAAATCCAGTCTAGTACCCTTTACTGTATTTTTAAGTGGAAAAATAAATGTTTTATTATTTTATTGATTTTGGTAAAAAAAATTTTTCAGAACAAAAATGTGTTGTTACAAAAACTCTGAGTCTCAGCAAATAGCCTGGTTTGTCTGTCTTCTTGTCCATAAAGTTTTGTTCTGCCTCCTCCCTTGTCATCTGAGAGGATAGTGGCAAACACAGGGAGCCCCCACCCCCCCTCCTGTCCACCATTGGGATCACATCCATGGCTGGCCCATCCATCTAGAGTAGCTGTGTCATTTTGTCAAAAGATTTAGAAAGCTACTTTCAGTCCTTCATTCCCATGGTGCTCTCCATGGCTGCCATATGAGGGATATCCGAGGGACCAACTGACCACCCTTCTCCCAACTGTTGCCCACCTCCTTACCTTTCTACCCTGTATGTTTTGACCCCTTTTACATATACCTGACCAAACTCACATGACTCAGTCAAAAGGGGTCACACAGCTTTTATTAACATACATTTTAAATATATGGTGCAAAACCTTTAAAATAAATATAAATACCAAATGTTTTAAAAACTCTAATCAACATGATCAACAGTACACATATTATTGGAGGTTCCCCTGGAAACAACATGTCAACCATATCTACCTTTATCAGGCACAACTCTCTGTGAGGGCAAGCATGCTCAGCAATCACATGAGCCAGCACAGGGAGAGTGATTTTTCCACAATGCATTTATCATACTACCAACTGTCCCCCTAACTGTACCAGCAGTTATAATAAATGTCACTTGATTGACAGCTGTATGTAAGATGCTCCAGATCAATATCTAAAGTAATATGTGACAGATCAACACAAAACAATCAGCCTTTAGTACCCTTTACTGTATTTTAAAGAGAAAATAAAATGTTTTATTATTTATTGATTTTGGTAGAGTTTTTTTTTTTTTTTTCCAGAAAAAATGTTATTGTTACAAAACTCTGAGTCTCAGCAATAGAATGGTTTTCCTGTTCAGGAAAGGAAAGACTGTTTTTTTTTTGTTTTGAAGTTCCACCTGAAATTAAGGTATAAATAGCAATGCGTAACTTACTGTAAATGGCTCAGGGACCTGGGAAATGGCTTGGAAGACACACCAATGCCCAAAAATTTTTTTAAAAAAGCACCTCGGTGTGCTTCCTGTTTGGCATTCCATGTAGTAATTTTCGAGATTTCTAAGCATTTTCCGAAAAAAAGCCAGAAAAAAACTGCAAGTCCAAGTTCCGGCGGATTTGTGAATTTGCCTAAGAACGTTTTTTGGGTTTGGGTCCATCTCAGTAAGATACCAGTAATTCTAACATTAAAAAAAGTTCTTTCAATTATTTCTTTCACGAATTTGGACATTTTTAACCTTTCAAATATGTAACCCTTTATGTGTGAAATATCCATAACAAAATCAACCGAACCATTTCGGGGTCCTTTATTTCTTTTATACATGAAAAATTACAAATAGAATTTCCATGGAATTGTAGACCTCTTTTCCAGATTTTAGCAGATGTCCTAAGAGAAAAAAAAAAAGTAAGTCAACATTAAGGAACAGAATTAAAAAAAAAATTGTTAACGTAAAATAGCGATATTGCCGCAATAACAACACATCTAGTTATTTTACACATATGTTTAACATATGTACTGCTGGCTTTGCTTCAATATGGCATTTAGGTTTTGATTAATACCATATATGTCAAATAGTAAGGGCACGAAGTATTCTTTAATTTAATAACAAGTAACAATCATTAATCACGGCAAAACAATGTGATTGATGTGTAAAATAAGATCCCCTGTGTAGAATAATGATCTTGTTTTACTGTGGTGATATCATTATTTTACATTAAAGGGTATGTCACCCCCAACTAAAATTAACCAACCTACGGCCTCTGTATAGTTTAAAATCCTTACCTTATCTCTCTGCTCCAAATGGTTCTCCTGCCAATGTCTATCCAAAGGTCCAGGAAATGAAGGATAGTGTCTGTCTTCTTGCCATAAAGTTTCTGCCTCCTCCCTTGTCCTCTGAGAGGATAGCGGCAAGCACAGGGAGCCCCCCACCCCTCCTCCTGTCCACCATCCGGATCCATCCATGGCTGCCATCCACTAGAGTAGCTGTGTCATTTTGTTAAAGATTTAGAAAGCTACTTTCAGTCCTTCATTCCCATGGTGCTCTCCAGGCTGCCATATGAGGGATATCCAGAGGGACCAACTGACCACCCTCTCCCAAATGTCCCACCTCCTTACCTTTCTTAACCTGTAATGTTTTGACCCCTTTTTACATACCCCTGAACAAACTCACATGACTCTAGTCAAAAGGGGTCAGCTTTTATTAACATACATTTTAAAATATAGGTGCAAAAACCTTTAAAGTAAATATTGTTAACAAGAATATTATACACATAACAAACATAGTAATTAAGGTTGAATAAAGACATTCGTCCATCAAGTCCAACCTATTCCTTTTTTTTTTTTTTTTTTTTTTTTTTAACCACCTAACAGTTGATCCAGAGGAAGGCAAAAAACCCAGTTAAAAAAGGGGGAAAAATTCCTTCCTGACTCCAAACGGCAATCGGAAAGTATCCCTGGATCAACCAGATCTATATGCATTAATACCAGAATTCTCAATATTTTTTAGTTTTAGAAACTTATCCAGGCCTTTTTTAAGTTATTCAATGAACTTGCCATTACCACCTCTGCTGGAAGACAGTTCCACAGTTTCACCGTTCTCACTGTAAAGAAACCTCTCCTAACTTGAAGATGAAACTTCTTTTCTTCCAACCTTAAAGGATGTCCACGAGTCCTCTGATATGACCTATTAGTGAACAATGCACCAGAGAGTTCACTGTGGGCCATTAATATATTTGTATAAGGTTATCATGTCCCCACGCAACCGCCGTTCTCCAATGTAACAGCCCTAACTTGTCTAATCTGCCTGCATATTCAAGCCCCTCCATTCCCCTATTAATTTAGTTGCCCTTCTCTGACTGCCTCATTTCCAAGATGTCCCTTTTGTATATGGGATTCCAAAACTGCACGCATATTCCAATGAGGCCTTACCAGTGCCTTGTAAAGGGGAGAATAATATTTTTCTCTCTTGAATTCTATTCCCCTCTTTATACAAACAATATCTGCTAGCTCTAGCTGTTGCTACCTGGCATTGTTTGCTAAGCTAAGTCTGTTATCTACCAGAACCCCCAAATCTTTTCCTCTTCAGATGCACTAACACAGAGTTATTTATGGTGTAGGTGGCACAGGGATTATTAAATCCCAAATGCATCACCTTACATTTACAACATTGAATCTCATCTGCCATTCTGCTGCCATTTTGAATCTATCTAGGTCTGCTTGCAGCACTTGACATCATTGGAAGTTTCCAAAGCTCTGCATAATTTAGTGTCATCAGCAAACACAGAGACCTTGCTCTCAATGCCCCCTTCTAGTCATTTATAAACAGATTAAACAGAAGCGGCCCCAGTACAGAACCCTGAGGAACTCCGCTTAGAACTTTAACCCACATAGAGTAGCTCATTAACCACCACTCTCTGTTTGCGGTCCAATAACCAGTTCTCTATCCATGAACAAATGTTTTCTTCAAGGCCAACAGTCCTCAGTTTATACATTAGTCGCCTATGGCACAGTATCAAAGGCTTTTGCAAAATCCAAATATACCACATCCACAGCTGTGCCTGAATCTAACTCTTACTCACTTCTTCATAAAAAACCAATTAAATTGTCTGGCATGATCTATTTCTCATAAATCCATGCTGACTACTACTAATAAGATGATCTCTGGAGACAAAGTCAAGGAATGATCCCTTAACAAAGTTTCCATCACCTTCCCTACCACTGAGTTAGGCTTACAGGTCTATAGTTACCAGGCTGTGAACGACTACCTTTTTGAATATTGGTATTACATTGGCTTTTTTCCAATCCAGGGCACATCCCCAGACAAAAGCGAATATGAAAGAGATGAGACACACAACTGTTTTTTAAAAACACTATCAACATTGATCAAACAGTACCCATATTATTGGAAGGTTCCCGGAAGCAACAGTGTAACCATATGTTTATTGCTCACCAGATATTTGTCAACGCTTGGCGAGCAAGTGTTGTGCCAAACCTCAATCTGCATCAACTGGACCCCCAGCTGATCTATTACAGGAGTTGCCACCCTGTGGGCTACCTCCCCAGACTCCAGCCCAGTCAGCTTCCCAGTGAGAAAACTCCCGCCCCCCACCCCGCACGGCTGGTGACAACATGTTTTATCCACAGCTTACCTTGCCTACTAAGAAAGGGAGGGAGGGGATACTTGACTCTCCTTCTCCTGTGGGAGATTGCCTAAATTCCCCACACTGCTCTCTTTATAAGAAAACTTTTTGGGGCCCTGGCCCTTCTCAATTTTGCGTTCTTGGCCTATTGGCTTGATGCCACTCTCTCTGTCAGCCATGCATCCCTTTTGTTTTATCTGCCAGGGATGTTCTTTTGACGGCAGCCACGTCTGTGATTGGCTGCCTCTCAGCCAATCACAGACATGGTTGATGGTTGGACCCTGCTTGCAGGTTCAGGAAGCAGGGAGCCGGAGCAGTGCGCGGAGGAAGAGGGGCTGTAAGTAACGTTTCTAGCGGGAGATTTAATAAAAGTTCTTATCATTTAAAATGCGTGCTACTTTGCCCTAACAAATCAAATCTTATTTAACATGAAAGCTACATTTGATTGGTTGGGGCAAAAGTAGCCACCATTTTAAATAAGAACTTTTGGAATAACCCTGTAAATCTTTTTTTACATTCTGAGTGGCAGTTGGGTTTGGGCAGGGCTGTCCTACATTAAAATTTTTTATAAGGTGCCCTTTTAAAATAAGACCAGATCTCTTAGCAAATCGTCAAAACCAAGTAGAACAAGTCTATGAATGATATCAATTGCTAAATATACTCAATAAAATGGTACTTCACAGTGTGAATACTTTTGCTTGTGGTTTAAAAAGTCATCTGGCACTATCACCACCTTGATAATCGACAAACATTAATCAAGGTTTGACATCAAGGGCCAATAAGTCTTGTATCAAATACCTCCCGTGGTAGTGAGTATATGTAAACTACATTATAGCTACGGCAAACATTACATTAGCCCAGACTCATAGTAAAATGAACGACATACCATTTGCTTGGTGCATAAAGATATAAAGAGAACACGTTTATAGCCTAAAAACATTCGAAGTTCTGTGTGTTCAGTGACTAATATCCAGAAAGCCGCCCGCACACATCAGAAACACTCATTTCAGTGAATAGTTGTGATTTCTGTCTCGTCTTCGAGAGTGAAAACATACTTTAAGTAGAGACAATCTTCTTTCTGTTGTTAATCAACAGCCCATGATAATTATAGCTAAATAATCTTAATGCCTTTTTCTCATATATTATAAAAGTTTCCTTAAAATAATGAAGCAGTTTTTAATTGGTTTCCTGATTCTTGATACTTCTGTGTAATTTACCGTTATTAATGCCATTCCTTAAGAATCAGACTGTAACTGATACATTCTCATAACTACTATATAACTATAATACTCATCTGGCCCCACTACCTACATTTGTTGCACAAATTAAATCTGCATTTGATTTAACATGGATAACATTTGATCTACCGGTGAAAACCATAACTTCTATTGTGATGCCTATTAAAAGGTTAATGTTAGATGGGACTTTTAAAGAAATGATGCATCTGTGGACAACTTAATCACCACATTTTTGTGATTGTCACAGAAAATACCAAAAATGCTTTAGCATATAGATTTCCTTTAATTTATGTTTTTGGAAGTGATATTTGTATTTGTGTGGCTAATCTGCTATTGGAAGAGAGTGCATATTTGTGAAACAGTTAGCATTCATCTTTTAGAGGGGTTTGCAAAGATTATGTGAAACAGGGACAGACGTTTTGACTGAGTTCACTTCTTAATACGTAGATGTCACTAAGAAATAAATACGAGGGAGAGTATAAGAACATTAGAGACTCCACTTCTTCTATGTAAATAAGGAACAGAGACTTCTCGTATCAGTTTTCCAGGCCTTTAGAAACGTCACACCTTCTAAGAGGCTTTTTAAAGCATTCACATCTTTAACGAGAACCCGCTACAATGGGTTCGGCTTTTTGAGCCATTAGCAGTTGATACATATGCCTCTGGTTTTCCAATGTGAAGTGCCTTAGAGAGTCGTCACAAGGGAAATAAATAAGATAGGGAGAGATAAGGCATACCTTCTTGATATGAGTATAACTAAGAGAGTTCATCTGTAATATTAAACAAAACTATGTCAGTGTCATGAATGTCATGCAATTGTTGTGCTTAAAAGGACTGAGGTTCGCTTTTTTTGTAAGCTTGTTTTAAAATTGTAGAGCCTTTTCACTGAGTAAGCAAGTTTGACCAGTATAGCAAAGTGCATCAAACTAATATAAAAAGAAGCGGGGGGGAATTTCTTATATGATATATAATTAAAGAGAAAGTTTTAGAATATTATCATAAAAAATATTAATTATAATTAATTATTTATCTTCAAATATTCAGTCTATTTTTAAATAATTCATATCAAAATTTAAATAAATGCAATAAATAATATGCATAAACGATTCATACAGAGTACGAGGGAGAATATTGGTTTCACTCACCTGCTCAATTTTTCTGTTCATAATGCATGGGTACCACAGGGAAAGGAAATTCAGGCACGCGTAGCTAAAGACAAAGTGGGTGCGGGTTGTTTTGTGGGCATGGCATAAGGTGTTTATTGAATCAAACATGCTAGCATCAACGGTTAGGCCGCATCTTAGCGTCATCAGGATGATGATCCTGATGACGGCCAAGATGGCGTCCGAAACGCATTGATGCCCAAGACGACCGCTACCTTGCTAAAAGAAAACTAAGGGTAAAGGTGGTGAACTGGCCAGCATGTCTCCAGACCTAAACCCTATTGGGTAAATTTTTGGGGTGTACCGCTTTTTGTTGCCAGCAGTTAGACATTAAGGACTGTAAGTTGGTTTCATTTGCAAGGACCAGCAAATTGACATATGTTCAGGATTGTCCCATGAAAGATATAATAAATATTATTTATAAAACATCTGGGATGTACTACTTTGACATATACTGTAATTACTGCCATTTATTCTGGGAGGGGATGACTGTTACCCATCAGAAAGATACATACAACCCTCTGTGATTAGCTAAGGTTAAATTGGAACATCCATGGGCCGATAAAGATACCGCCAGTATCAGTCCCTCGCCGGGGTCAAAAAAAATATTTATGTGTTTTGTTTTCTCTTATAAGGGCTCAGCTCCCTCCTCTCAATGGTAGTACCACAATAGAGAGATAGGATAGTATAATAAACTTAGCACAAGTGCAAAAAGTGCCAAACAGTGCAATTAACAAATAAACCTCGCCAGAAGTATAAAAACAGGAATATTCAATAAAGTTCTTACTATTAAAAGTGTTCTAATTTTACCTCAACCAATCAGATGTTAGCTTTCAAATGTTCAATAAAAACTTTTAATTGATCCTAGTCTTATTCAGCATTCAGGTTTCCCTGTAGGAACCAGAGGTATAATGCTTAAAAGTTGAGCATTTCTAACTGTTCTTTGATTTCCACAAAAACTGTTAACTATTCATCAAAAGAAGAAGAAATCACTGTGAGACTTTTGTTTCACATAGAAAAACCTCAATGGATCAATATATATTTATTACAAAAAAATAAACCTGAAATACAAATTCTTCAGAAAGACATAAAGAGGATGTTTCAAGCCTGAAAAAAAATGACTATGAAATTTCTGTGGTTTAAGTGACTAATATCCAAACAAACCCACACACCAGAACACACTCATTAAGCCACACCAAGTGCATATGTTGTGATTCTGCACTCTTCTTTTGTTTAAAGTGAAACAACTTAAAGGTAAAAAACCAGAATACAGTATATGTATAATACCAGTAATTATTAATATTTTATAGTATCCCTGTACCAACCAGAACTACGTATATGTATAATACAGTAATTTCTCAACATATCAGTATCCCTGTACCAACTAGAAATACAGTATATTCTTATATATGTATTAATACCAGGAATTCTCATATTATATAGTATCCCTGTACCAACCAGAACTACAGTATATGTATTAATACCCAGTAATTCTAAATATATAGTATCCCTGTACAAAACTGAACTACAGTATATTCTATAATGTATTAATACCAGTAATTCTCAATATTAGTATAGTATCCCTTGTACCAACCAGAACTACAGTCTATGTATTAATACCAGAATTCTCAATATTTTTTAGTTTTAGAAACTTATCTAGACCACTAGTAACTTGCCATTACCACATCTGCTGTAAAGAAATCTTTTCCTAATCTGAAGATGAAATTTATTTTCTTCCAATCTTAAAGGATATCCACAAGTCCTCTGATATTGGTGCCTAAATTTGCCGCAACCAATCAGATGTATTTAAATTTTGAAAGCTAACATACTATTAGACACCAAAATTAGCACCATGTTTTAATTCACTTCACTTCTCCAATGTAAACAGCCCTAACTTGTCTAACTGCTGCAAGCCCCTCCATTCATTTATTATTTTAGTGTCCTTCTCTGAGTCTTCCATTCAAGATATCCCTTTGTATATAGGATTCCAAATATTCCACCGACATATTCCAATAAAGCCTTACCAGTGCACTGTTAAAGAGGGAGGAATAAGGTCCTAACGTCTAACTTTTTACTTATTTATGTTTAGCAAACTTTTGCATTTCTATTCTTACACACAGGATCCATTAAAACAGGCTCTGTCACTTCCCCCAGCCCTTTTGCTTTTTAAAAAATGAGGGAAGAGGCCGTCCAGTGCTTTATATTAAAGGCATAGGACCTCCCAATGCAGGAAGAGGCCGTCCAGTGCTTATATTAAAGGCATAGGACCTCCCATTAAAGGGGTGTATTGGGGGGGCTATTACCACATGGAAGCTTGACATGCGCTACTAATAAATACATACAATAAGGACAGTGGAATGGAAGCACTAAAATTACAATCTATTTTGCGGATGTGTGACCTGATCTGGTCAACTATTAACAAACAAGAAAAGATAATCATGCACATTCCCAGTGTGCAGATAACATGATATTGTATGGGGCCTAGGAATACTGGGAGTTGCAGTTCCAAACATTGGAAGTGCCAAGGAATTAGAGGTTACTGTATGGGATTACTGCTCCATTTAAAGGGCAAATAATGCCTCAAAACAATACAGAATCAGAGGAAGATGGTATCTATTGTTAAAAAGATTGCCTTCTGATTCTGTATTGTTTTTGAGGCTTTAGTTGCCCTTTTATGGACAGCAGAATTTCCATACAGTAGACCAACGTAATAGAAATAGTGCTGTCTATTTAAAGGGCGACTAAAGCCTCAGAAACAATTACAGTATCAGAAGGCAGTAGTGGTCATAATTTCAACCCTTTCGGCTTTATACTAGAGATCAATCAGGTTTTCCTAATTTTTTCAGGTAAAAAAGGTACATTGGCTTATATACAGTAAACACGTTTGATCAGTATAGCAAAGCAGCATTACACTGAAACTGCCAAAGAATAGTAAAGAGTGGTGAGGGTTTAGGTTTATCTATCAATGCTTCATTTTTATGTCCTAGGGTTATTTTACAGGTAGCTAGAGTCCTGTTGACTCACTATAAGATTGAGCCTTACCAGTAAAGATTTATGAAGATGGCAGACGGATCGGCAAGATTTCCCGTCTGTAATTTTTCAGCGATAGTTTAACCCACAGTCCCGAGTATTCTCCCTATGCACAGCACAGGGAGAACACTCGGAATGGTTTCCCACGACCTTCAGGAAGACACACACACACTGCAGATAAAAACCAGGATACGAAGGTATCGTGGCTTCATCGCTAGTGTGTGTACCTTTGCTTAGTATTTTGCGTTGTTAATATTACAGCCTAGTGGGGGGGTTTTGCTCATCCAATTTCCCTTAAAACAGAAGAAGCGGGTATCTTCAATTGTGCTTGTGCTTCCATTTGCAGCTAAGTTTGCCTTTACATTTTTGTATCAATATTGTATAAATATTTTTCTCATATATTTATACAGGAATTTTGAAAACAAGGAGGAGAGTGTGGTTGGTTAAAATAAATCTGAAGAAGAATATTAAGTAATGGGTCTGTGTAATATAATATGCATTTTGCATGTGCTGTTAATTTGTGAGCATCCAATCAGATACCATCACATGTGCCAGGTGGCACTCATGGTCCTCTCTGTGGGCACTCATACACAGCAGAGTTCACCGACAGACACGCCCGGTCACTCCCCTTTCTGCCAATCCAGAGTGTAACGGCGGCGTAGTAGAGAGACATCAGTCTCTCTCTGAGCTCTGGCCCCATGGCTGCCACAGCATGCTAAGGAGATGGAGAACTTCAAATCATTCTGTTAATGTACGCTGCTCTATTGCTCTGCATTCCCCAAGGGAATGGGGGTGTTCTTACTGTGTGAATTAAATAGTGAAGCCATACAGAACAGGGGGGATTCAATAAAAGTTTCTATCGTTTAAAATGGTGCTAATTTTTGCCCCAACCAATCAGATGTTAGCTTTCAAATGTTAAATAAGATCTGATTTGGGGAAAAATTGCATCATAATAAATGATAAGAACTTTTATGAATTCCTTGTATGTTTCATATGGAGCACCCAAGCATGGGGAAAGGGTATTTCTTACCAAAAATAAAAGTAAATTGATTTTATGTTGTGCTTTAAAGGGACACTATACTGAAAAAATGACTTTGCCTCATCTTAATTTATAATTGAATACAGTAAGGAGCACTTCTATGATTTGCGTGTGTTGCGCATGCCTTCAATCCAGCACATATTTTGTTTAGGAGCAGTATCCACCCTCCCTCTTTTAACCCCTCCCACTTCCATCTGACCTGACTTGTTCCCACAAACCAACATGCCAAGCCTGCGCACAGTAACAGCATTCCAACTGTCAAAACTCTGTCACCATTCCAGCCACAGTAAAACTACTCACAGAAGAATAGCTTTTGAGAGCAAGGAAACTGATTGACAGCTGAAATATAAGAAGTTTAGATTGGATATCTAAAGAAATAGGGGGCAGATCAACAAAAAAATGATACAGTGGTGGTTGGGAAGAATTGTATATTCCACTTATGGTAAATTTTAAAATAACCTATTTTTGGTATAGATGCCCTTAAAGTTCAGTGCTTGAGTCACGTTTTCACTGTTTGGATCTCAGACTCCTGTGTGGTTGATAATCTATAATTGATTATACTTACCATCCCTGACGGGGGGGAAAGGAAACGCGGGGGATGGTGAGTATAATTGTCCTTTAAGTATAAAACCTCAGATTCAGGATAGATTATCGTGCGGCCACTATGCAAAATAAAGTGGGGTTTGGGGTTGCAGTTTGGGCACCTCTCTGAAAGGTTGCCATCTCTGTATTAGACAATTAAAAAGGTTCATCCGATTGGCTACTGCAAGTCACAGCACAGGCAAATTTGTGTATCTCTTGTTAAATAGCCTTGTGCTTCTGCCATATGTGTATGTCTGGATAGGACCTTTTGTAGTGAGATACTGTATAAAAAACTTTGTGCAGCCTTGCTTTTTTTGTTTTTTATAGTCCAAGTTGGATCATAAAGAACTAGTTTTGTTTCTGTATTAGCATGTAACTATATCTATGTGTGGCAGCAGCCACACTTCCCCTAAAGCTCAGTTAGTGTGGTTTGTAAGCTGCTAAACCATAAAAACAAACACCTGGAATATAGATCTTCTATCTTCTCACCACAAAGCCCATAAAAGAAATTACATCCACCAGTGATAAACAAGGCTTATTGGTAAAGCTACATAGGTGCCCTTTGCTTCACCCCAGATTCTAAACAAACTTTGCACAAATATCCTGTTTTGTAAGTACACTTGGTGATGTTTTTTTTATTATTTCAATTTTTTTGCCAGAGGTCATTTGGAATATCACAAAATCGTACATTGGCTTTCCAATAAGAATGATTAAAGGCAAACTGTGGTTAAAATAGATAATTCATTTGCTTCTTTTTAGTGATTCCTACACAAATATATCAGTGCAAAAACAGCTTACGGTAATCTGACTGACTAATGCTGGCCTTGATATGGGAGACCGTGCACTGTTTGGCATTACCACCGGGCGCCAGCCAGTAAAGCCTTACTTTAGATACTGTAGCGTGTTTTCGTCTGTGCATTAACAGGGAGATTCAATAAAATTTCTTATCATTTAAAATGTGCAAAATTTTGCCCCAACCAATCAGATTTTATAACATTTGAAAGCTAACATCTGATTGGTTTGGGGCAAAATTAGCACTATTTTAAACGATAAGAACTTTTATTGAATCTCCCTGTTAGGCGTTACTTGCTGTTTTTACTATAAGAGGTTTACATTTTAAAATACTTTATACATATTACATCTCATACAATTATATAGTCATGGAACTTGGTGACTTCCAATATTCTCGTATTTTAAAATAAATAAGAACATTAACGAAGGAGGAAGATTTAGGGGGTGGGATGTGGGGTGGATTAAAATTGTGGTGCGATGTGTCACCGTGCCCATGATAACCATTTCAGGTATAACTCTCTAGAAAATCCGTGTTCTTGCCCATGACCATACACAGAAATGAATACACTTGTATGTTAACCCACTGTGACTTTATGGAACAAACCATTCCCAAGAGAACAATAATTCATTTACGTCAGTTGATTGTTGCCCATATTCCATATTCCAAATATTCCATTTGTATATTTGGGGAAAATGCTAATTTTTGTTGTGGATTTGCCATAAGGAACCCAATTGAAAAGTGTGTTCCATGCATAAATGATGGTGGCATAGCATAAATATGGTGCAAGAGAATGCGCCAAAATAAACTAATGATCGTTATAGGTAGTTTACAATGATGGTTAAGGTCCATTATCACAAATCAGCTAAATACTACATATAAATAAGGCCCAAGGAAAGATTTGACAGCAATACAAAATACTACATTGCTGCCTTTCCTATTAAAATTGAAATATTTTTGGGTTTAGTGCTTCTGATTTGATTGCAGTAATCAAACTTATTTAGAAATTTTAGCAGATTGCCAAAGGCCAATTCTTATTTGACATTGTCTTGGAAATGGTCATTTTGTCACCAAAATACAGATGGGAGATGGACGAAACCACAAAGTTTTGTCAGACTGGCCTAGAATTCTACCAATGCAAAGTTTAATTTTAAAGGGAGGCAGATTTCCTTACAAGGGAGGCAAATTCTTGCAGCTCATTAATCTATTACAAAATCTCACCGTGATACCACGGTGCTGTAAATTACTTTGCAAGACTTACTGCATTGCAGGATCCTGTCAGGTGTGCGCTTTATTCCTAAATAGGAAAGGTGTTAAGATTCACACAAAATGCATGTGCAAATCTAAACAGGGTGGTAACAGAATTTTGTAACTTTTCTGGATATTTAACTGGATTTTTGGATAAAATATGTAGAAAAAAATGTAAAATTGCAAATTTTCATGGATTTCCCCATTTTTATTTATAGTTATCTTAAGGTCACTCACAAAAATCTTACTATTTCTGAGTACGATACCAAATTTATGCAGGTACCCCACTTTTCCTGTGACTTTTACCCCTTTTACTGACCCCCAAACTAAAAACTGCACACTTTAAGAATATTACACCAAATTGAAATGTATAACCACTACTGGCGGTTCACTTTGAATATCTACCAAATTAACTACTAAACTATCCCCACAAGTGATATTTTTTAGGAACTACACACCCACAGGATTTTATGATGAGGTAAGTTTCGATCAAAATGCAGATACCTGGGCACAGCTATTCAATTGATAGTTATTTTTAAATTTTCCTTTTTCCGTCAACTGTTAAATCAGATGAAAAACTGTATGTGCTGTAGCTCCTCAACAAAAACATTGGGAGGTGGGAATAATCAATCCTATCTCCTTAACCAGGTGCTTTTCATTTTTTTTTAAAAGTAAATTTTACAGTATAGTTGTCCTTTAAACCCCCCAGAGATATGGCTACCAACTAACCAAAAGGGGGACCAATGTCAAATGGCAGTAGCAGTAAAAAAAAATCTCTGTATTTGAACAGTCTGCAGGTTTTACACATAAACAGAAATACCCCCCAACTATATATTAATGGAATCTACACACCTTCAGCCAATAATGTGTTGTAATTCTTTCATTTATACCTTCCATGGTGCGGGTGTGGTGCTTCACAGAATTTCGCCCTTTTAGCAGATTTCTAAAAGGTCACTATACTCACCTTAACAACTTTACATTATCTGAAAACTACAATTTGACATAAGTAAAATGGTGGTACTCACATATTTATCTGTGCTGGCTTTGTCATTAAATTATGAATGTTGAGTGAGAGCTCCTTATTGCCCCACACTCCTTACTCACTGCCTTCTTGTAGTGTCTGTGACACTATAAGTTGCAGAGCCTCACAATGGACACTGCTCTGCTTACACATCTCCCTCCCTCCCCTCCCTTAGCCAATAAAGGGGATACCTTATTGGCTAACTAATGATAATCATAAATGCTGTGATTTCAAATGAGATTTCAGGATCTACAGCAATATGCATGGGTGCACACAGACGTTGGCCCACCACTAGCTAAATTTTTCAGGAATTGATTTTTTATCATGGACAAAGACAATAATTAGGTGATTAGAACAGATCACCTATATTGATCTCTGTCCCCATTTGTTTTTCTACGTCTTTGCTAAGTAGAAAAGAAATACTTTTATTTCAATGGACTGTATGTCCTGGTGTGTGAACCGCGCTGTACAGTCGATCTTGTATGTGAAATAGTACCTGGTGGTAATTAGGCAACGTAAAGTACCTGGTTTCTGGAATGGGTAACTGTACAGTACTTGCTTGTTTGAATGGAGCTGTTGTACAGACATAAGTATGGGAATGGTGCTGTACTGTACTGGGGTGTGAATAGCGCTGGTAGGTTTCCTAGTATGTGAATGGCGCTGTACAGTACCTGGTGTGTGAATGGCGCTGTACTGTACCTGGTTTTAATGGAGCTGTACAGTACCTGATATGTGAATGGCACTTTACAGTATCTGATATGTGAATGGTACTGAACAGTAACTGGTGGTTGAATGTACAGTACCTAGTTTGTGAATGGCACTATACAGTACCTGGTATGTGGATGGCGCTATACAGTACCTGGTATGTGAATGGTACTTTACATCCTGGTATGTGAATGGTGCTGTTCATACATGGTTGTGAATGGAGCTGTACAGAACCTGGTATGTGAATGGTGGTGTACAGTACCTAGTGTGTATAGTGCTGTACAGTACCTGGTTTGTAAATGGCACTGTACAGTACCAGAATGTAATGGCACGTACAGTACCTGGTATGTGAATGCACTGTACAGTACCTGGTATGTGAATGGCACTGTACAGTACCTGGTATTGTGGATGGCGCTGTACAGTACCTGGTATGTGGATGGCTCTGTACAGTACCTGGTATGTGGATGGTGCTGCACAGTACATGGTATATGAATTGAGCTGTACAGTACCTGGTATGTGAATGGAGCTGTCAGTACCGGGTGTAATAGCGCGGTACAGTACCTGGTGTGTGAATGGCGCTGTACAAATCCTGGTATGTGAATGGCACTGTACAGGAATGGTGCTGTACAGTACCGTGTATGTATGGAGCTGTAACGTGCCTGGTATGTAAATAGTGCAGTACAGTACCAGGTGTGAATGGTGTTGTACAGTACCTCTGTAAATGGGCTGTACAGTGCCTGGTTATGTAAATGTACTGTACAGTACCAGGTGTGAATGGTGTTGAAAGTACCTGGTATGTGAATGGTGTTGTACAGTACCTGGCGTGTGAATGGCGTTGTACAGTACCTAGTATGTGAACGGTGCTGTACAGTACCTGGTATGTGTATGGTGCTGTACAGTACCAGGTGTTGAATGGTGCTGTACAGTACCTGTCTGTAATGGTGCTGTACAGTACCTGGTGTGTGAATGGCGCTGTACAGTACCTGGTATGTGATGGCACTGTACAGTACCTGACGTATGAATGGCGCTGTACATACCTGGTATGTGAATGGGGCTGTACAGTACCTGGTATGTGATTGGTCTGTACAGTACCTGTATGTGAATGTGCTGTACTGTACCTGGTGTGTGAATCGCGCTGTAGGTTTCCTATTATGTGAATGGCGCTGTACAGTACCTGGTGGTGAATGGCGCTGTACTGTACCTGGTATGTTAATGGAGCTGTACAGTACCTGATATGTGAATGGCACTTTACAGTATCTGATATGTGAATGGTACTGAACAGTAACTGGTGGTTGAATGTACAGTACCTAGTTTGTGAATGGCACTATACAGTACCTGGTTGTGGATGGCGCTGTACAGTACCTGGTTATGTGAATGGTGCTTTACATACCTGGTAGTGAATGGTGCTGTATCACATGGTTGTAATGGAGCTGTACAGAACCTGTATGTGAATGGTGGTGTACAGTACCTGTGTGTATAGTGCTTTACAGTACCTGGTTTGTAAATGCACTGTACAATACCTAGAATGTGAATGGCACTGTACAGTACCTGGTATGTGAATGGCACTGTACAGTACCTGGTATGTGAATGGCACTGTACAGTACCTGGTATGTGGATGGCGCTGTACAGTACCGGTATGTGGATGCTCTGTACAGTACCTGGTATGTGGATGGCCTGCACAGTACATGTTATATGATTGAGCTGTACAGTACCTGGTATGTGAATGGAGCTGTACAGTACCAGGTGTGAATAGCGCTGTCAGTACCTGGTGTGTGAATGGCGCTGTACAAATCCTGGTATGTGAATGGCACTGTACAGGAATGTGGCTGTACAGTACCTGGTATGTAAATGGAGCTGTACAGTGCCTGGTATGTAAATAGTGCAGTACAGTACCAGGTGTGAATGGTGTTTTACAGTACCTGATCTGTAAATGGAGCTGTACAGTGCGCTTGTAAATGTAACTGTACAGTACCAGGTGTGAATGGTGTTGAAAAGTACCTGGTATGTGAATGGCACTGTACAATACTGGTATGTGATTGGCACTGTACAGTACCTGGCATGTGAATGGTGTTGTACAGTACCTGGTGTGGAATGCGTTGTACAGTACCTAGTATGTGAACGGTGCTGTACAGTACCTGTTATGTTTGGTGCTGTACAGTACCAGGTGTGAATGGTGCTGTACAGTACCTGGTCTGTGAATGGGCTGTACAGTACCTGGTGTGTGAATGGCGCTGTACAGTACCTGGTATGTGAGTGGCACTGTACAGTACCTGACGTATGATGGCGCTGTACAGTACCTGTATGTGAATGGGGCTGTACAGTACCTGGTATGTGATTGGTGCTGTACAGTACCTGGTATGTGAATGGCGCTGTACAGTACCTGGTATGTGAGTGGCACTGTACAGTAACTGGCGTATGAATGGTGATTGTACAGTACCGGGTATGTGAATGGGGCTGTACAGTACCTGGTATGTGAATGGGGCTGTACAGTACCTGGTATTGAATGGCGCTGTACACTACCTGGTATGTGAATGCGTAGTACAGTACCGGGTGTGAATGGCGCTGTACAGAACCTGGTGTGAATGGTGCTGTACAGTAGTACCTGGTATGTGAATGGCGCTATACAGTACCTGTGTGTGAATGGCGCTTTACAGTGCCTGGTATGTAAATGGCTCTGTACAGTACCAGGTGTGAATGGTGCTGTAAGTGCCTGGTATGTGAATGGAGCTGTACAGTACCTGGTATGTGATTGGCGCTGTACAGTGCCTGCATGTAGTACAGTACCGGGTGTGAATGGCGCTGTACAGAACCTGGTGTGAATGGTGCTGTACAGTACCTGGTATGTGAATGGCACTATACAGTACCTGGTGTGTGATGGCGCTTTACAGTGCCTGGTATGTAATGGCTCTGTACAGTACCAGGTGTGAATGGTGCTCTTAATGCCTGGTATATGATGGAGTTGTACAGTACCTGGTATGTGATTGGCGCTGTACAGTGCTTGGCATGTGAATGGCGCTGTAAATAACCTGGCATGTTAATGGCGTTGTACAGTACCTAGTATGTGAATGGCGCTGTACAGTACCTAGTATGTGAATGGTGCTGTATCGTACATGGTATGTGAATAGAGCAGTACAGTACCTGGTATGTGAATGGCACAGTACAGTAATACAGCGCGATTCACACACCAGGTACAGTACAGCACCATTCACATACTATGTACTGTACAGCGCCATTCAAACAGCAAGTACTGTACAGTACCATTCAGAAACCAGGTACTGTACAGTGCTATTTACACACCAGGTACTATTTCACATACAAGATACTGTACAGCGCGGTTCACACACCAGGTACAGTACAGTGCAATTGAAATAAAAGTATTTCTTTTCTACTTAGCAAAGACGTAGAAAAACAAATGGGGACAGAGATCAATATTAGGTGATCTGTTCTAATCACCTAATTATTGATCTTTGTCCATGAATAAAAAATCAATTCCTGGAAAAATTTGAGCTAGGTGGTGGCCAACGTCTGTGTGCACCCATGCATATTGCTGTAGATCCTGAGAAATCATCATTTGAAATCACAGCATTTATGATTATCTTAGTTAGCCAATAAAGGTATCACCTTTATTGGCTAAGGGAGGGGAGGGAGGGGAGATGTGTAAGCAGAGCAGTGTCCATTGTGAGGCTCTGCAGAACTTATAGTGTCACAGACACTACAAGAAGGCAGTGAGTAAGGGAGTGTGGGGGCAATAAGGAGCTCTCACTCAACATTAATAATTTAATGACAAAGCAAGCACAGATAAATATGTGAGTACCACCATTTTACTTATGTCAAATTGTAGTTTCAGAAATGTAAAGTTGTTAAGGTGAGTATAGTGACCCTTTTAGAAATCTGCTAAAAGGGCGAAATTCTGTGAAGAACCACACCCGCACCATGGAAGGTATAAATGAAAGAATTACAACATTATGTGGCTGAAGGTGTGTAGATTCCATTAATATATAGTTTGGGGGGTATTTCTGTTTAGTGTAAAAACCTGCAGACTGTTCAAATACAGAGATTTTTTTTTACTGCTACTGCCATTTGACATTGGTCCCCCTTTTGGTTAGTTGGTAGCCATATCTCTGGGGGGGTTAAAGGACAACTATACTGTAAAAATTTACTTTTTAAAAATGAAAAGCACCTGGGTTAAGGAGATAGGATTGATTATTCCCACCTCCCAATATTGTTTTGTTGAGGAGCTACAGCACATACAGTTTTCATCTGATTTAACAGTTGACGGAAAAAAGGAAAATTTAAGAAAATAACTATCAATTGAATAGCTGTGCCCAGGTATCTGCATTTTGATCGAAACTTACCTCACTCATAAAATCCTGTGGGTGTGTAGTTCCTAAAAATATCTCACTTGTGGGGATAGTTTAGTTAATTTGGTAGATATTCAAAGTGAACCGCCAGTAGTGGTTATACATTTCAATTTGGTGTAATATTCTTAAAGGTGCAGTTTTAGTTTGGGGGTCAGTAAAAGGGGTAAAAGTGCACAGGAAAAGTGGGGTACCTGCATAAATTTGGTATCGTACTCAGAAATAGTAAGATTTTTGTGAGTGACCTTAAGATAACTATAAATAAAAATGGGGAAAATCCATGAAAATTTGCAAATTTTACATTTTTTTCTACATATTTTATCCAAAAATCCAGTTAAATATCCAGAAAAGTTACAAAATTCTGTTACCCTGTTTAAGATTTGCACATGCATTTTGTGTGAATCTTAACACCTTTCCTATGTAGGAATAAAGCGCACACCTGACCAGGATCCTGCAATGCAGTAAGTCTTGCAAAGTAATTTACAGCACCGTGGTATCACGGTGAGATTTGTAATAGATTAATGAGCTGCAAGGATTTGCCTCCCTTGTAAGGAAATCTGCCTCCCTTTAAAATTAAACTTTGCATTGGTAGAATTCTAGGCCAGTCTGACAAAACTTTGTGGTTTCGTCCATCTCCCATCTGTATTTTGGTGACAAAATGACCATTTCCAAGAGACAATGTCAAATAAGAATTGGTCCTTTGGCAATCTGCTAAAATTTCTAAATTAGTTTGATTACTGCAATCAAATCAGAAGAGCTAAACCCAAAAATATTTCAATTTGTATAGAAAAGGGCAGCAATGTAGTATTTTGTATTGCTGTCTTAATCTTTCCTTGGGCCTTATTTATATGTAGTATTTAGCTGATTTGTGATAATGGACCTTAACCATCATTGTAAACTACCTATAACGATCATTAGTTTATTTTGGCGTCATTCTCTTGCACCATATTTATGCTATGCACCATCATTTATGCTATGGAACACACTTTTCAATTGGGTTCCTTATGGCAAATCCACACACAAGAAATTAGCATTTTCCCCAAATATACAAATGGAATATTTGGAATATGGGATATGGGCAACAAATCAACTGACGTAAATAGAATTATTGTTCTCTTGGGAATGGTTGTTCCATAAAGTACACAGTGGGTTAACATACAAGTGTATTCATTTCTGTGTATGGTCATGGGCAAGAACAGGATTTTCTAGAGAGTTATACCTGAAATGGTTATCATGGGCACGGTGAGCACATCGCACCACAATTTTAATCCACCCCACATCCCACCCCCTAAATCTTCCTCCTTTGTTAATGTTCTTCTTTATTTTAAAATACGAGAATATTGGAAGTCACCAAGTTCCATGACTATATAAATGTATGAGATGTATGTATAAAGTATATTTAAAAATGTAAACCTCTTTATAGTAAAAACAGCAAGTAACGCACTAACAGGGAGATTCAATAAAAGTTCTTATCGTTTAAAATAGTGCTAATTTTGCCCCAACCAATCAGATGTTAGCTTTCAAATGTTAAATAAGATCTGATTGGTTGGGGCAAAATTTGCACCATTTTAAATGATAAGAAATTTTATTGAATCTCCCTGTTAATGCACAGACAGAACAGCACAGCCTACAGATATCTAAAGTAAGGCTTTACTGGCTGGCGCCCGGTGGTAATGCCAAACAGTGCACAGGTCTCCCATATCAAAGGCCAGCATTAGTCAGTGAAGATTAAGCTGTTTTTGCACTGATATATTTTGTGTAGGAATCACTAAAAAGAAGCAAATGATATATCTATTTTAACCAACAGTTTGCCTTTAATCATTTCTTATTGGAAAGCCAATGTACGATTTTGTGATATTCCAAATGACCTCTTGCAAAAAAATTGAAATAATAAAAAAAAACATCACCAAGTGTACTTTACAAAACAGGATATTTGTGCAAAGTTTGTTAGAATCTGGGGTGAAGCAAAGGGCACCTATGTAGCTTTACCAATAAGCCTTGTTTATCACTGGGTGGATGTAATATTCTTTTATGGGCTTTGTGTGAGAAGATAGAAGATCTATATTCCAGGTGTTTGTTTTATGGTTTAGCACTTACAAACCACACATAACTGAGCTTTAGGGGAAGTGTGCTGCTGCCACACATAGATATAGTTACATGCTAATACAGAAACAAAACTAGTTCTTTATGATCCAACTTGGACTAATAAAAAACAAAAGCAAAGGCTGCACAAAGTTTTTATACAGTATCTCACTACAAAAGGTTCCTATCCAGACATACACATATGGCAGAAGCACAAGGCTATTTAACAAGAGATACACAAATTTGCCTGTGCTGTTGACTTGCAGTAGCCAATCGGATGGAACCTTTTTAATTGTCTAATACAGAGATGGCGAACCTTTCAGAGAGTGCCCAAACTGCAACCCAAAACCCACTTATTTATTGCATAGTGCCCAGCACGATAATCTATCCTGAATACTGAGGTTTTACTTAAAGGACAATTATACTCACCTCCCCCGCGTTCCTTTCCCCCGTCAGGGAAATGGTAAGTATAATCAATTATAGATTATCAACCACACAGGAGTCTGAGATCCAAAACAGTGAAAACAGTGACTCAAGCACTGAACTTTAAAGGGCATCTATACCAAAAATAGGTTATTTTAAATTTACCATAAGTGGAATATACAATTCTTCCCAACCACCACTGTATCATTGTTTTGTTGATCTGCCCCCTATTTCTTTAGATATCCAATCTAAAACTTCTTATATTTCAGCTGTCAATCAAGTTCCTTGCTCTCAAAAGCTATTCTTCTGTGAGTAGTTTTACTGTGGCTGGAATGGTGACAGAGTTTTGACAGTTGGAATGCTGTATACTGTGCGCAGGCTTGGCAGTTGGTTTGTGGGAACAAGTCAGGTCAGATGGAAGTGGGAGGGGTTAAAAGAGGGAGGGTGGATACTGCTCCTAAACAAAATATGTGCTGGATTGAAGGCATGCAGCAACACACGCAAATCATAGTAAGTGCTACTTACATGTATTCAATTATAAATTAAGATGAGGCAAAGTCATTTTTTCAGTATAGTGTCCCTTTAAAGCACAAACATAAAATCAATTTACTTTTATTTTTGGTAAGAAATACCCTTTCCCCATGCTTGGGTGCTCCATATGAAACATACAAGGAGATTCAATAAAAGTTCTTATCATTTAATATGATGCAAATTTTCCCCCAATCAATCAGATCTTATTTAACATTTGAAAGCTAACATCTGATTGGTTGGGGCAAAATTAGCACCATTTTAAACGATAAGAACTTTTATTGAATCCCCCTGTTAGTGTATGGCTTCACTAGTTTATTCACACAGTAAGAACACCCCCATTCCCTTGGGGGAATGCAGAGCAAATAGAGACAGCAGTACATTAAACAGAATGATTTGAAGTTCCTCATCTCCTTAGCATGCTGTGGCAGCCATGGGGCCAAGAGCTCAGAGAGAGACTGATGTCTCTCTACTACAGGCAGCCGTTACACTCTGGATTGCAGAAAGGGGAGCTGACCGGGCGTGTCTGTCTGGTGAACTCTGCTGTGTATGAGTGCCCACAGAGAGGACCATGAGTGCCACCACTGGCACATGTGATGGTATCTGATTGGATGCTCCAAATTAACAGCACAGGCAAAATGCATATTATATTACACAAGACCCATTACTTAATATTCTTCTTCAGTATTATTTTACCAACCACACTGCCTCCTTGTTTTCAAAAAATTCCTGTATAAATATATTGAGAAAAAATATTTATACAATATTGATACAAAAATGTAAAGGCAAACTTAGCTGCAAATGGAAGCACAAGCACAATTGAAGATACCCAGCTTCTTCTGTTTTAAAGGGAAATTGGATGAGCAAGAAACCCCCCCACTATGGCTGTAATATTAACAACGCAAAATACCTAAAGCAAGGTACACACACTAGCGATGAAGCCACGATACCTTCGGATCCAGGGTTTATCTGCAGTGTGTGTAGTGTCTTTCCTGAAGGTCGTGGGAAACACATTCCGAGTGTTCTCCCTGTGCTGTGCATAGGGAGAATACTCGGGACTGTGGGTTAACTAATCGCTGAAAAATTACAGACGGGATCTTGCAGATCCTGTCTGCCATCTTTCATAAATCTTTACTGTGTAAGGCTCAAATCTTAAATGTGAGTCAACAGGACTCTAGCTACCTGTAAAAATAACCCATAGGAACATAAAAATGAAGCATTGATAGATAAAACCTAAACCCTCACCCTACTCTTTACTATTCTTTTGCAGTGTCAGTGTAATGCTGCTTTGCTATACTGATCAAACGTGTTTACTGTATATAAGCCAATGTACCTATTTTTACCTGAAAAATTAGGAAAACCTGATTGACTCTAGTATAAGCCGAGGGTTGAAATTATGACCACTACTGCCTTCTGATACTGTATTGTTCTGAGGCTTTAGTCGCCCTTTAAATAGACAGCACTATTTCTATTACTGTATGGGTCTACTGTATGGAAATTCTGCTGTCCATTAAAAGGGCAACTAAAGCCTCAAAACAATACAGAATCAGAAGGCAATCTTTTTAACAATAGATACCATCCTCCTGATTCTGTATTGTTTTGAGGCATTAGTTGCCCTTTAAATGGACAGTAATCCCATACAGTAACCTCTAATTCCTTGGCACTCCAGATGTTTGGAAACTGCAACTCCCAGCATTCCTAGGCCCCATACAATATCATGTTATCTGCACACTGGGAATGTGCATTGATTATCTTTTCTTTGTTTGTATAAATGTTTGACCAGATCAGTCACACATCCGCAAAATATAGTTGTAATTTAGTGCTTCCACGGTCCTTCTATTGTATGTATTTATTAGTAGGCATGGTCAAGCTTCCATGTGGTAATAGCACCCCCAATACACCCCTTTAATGGGAGGTCCTATGCCTTTAATATAAAGCACTGGACGGCCTCTTCCCTCATTGGGAGGTCCTATGCCTTTAATATAAAGCACTGGACGGCCTCTTCCCTCATTTTTAAAAAGCAAAAGGGCTGGGGGAAAGTGACAGAGCCTGTTATATGGATCCTGTGTGTAAGAATGAGAAATGCAAAAGTTTGCTAAACATAAATAAAGTAAAAAAAGTTAGACGTTAGGACCTTATTCTCCCTCTTTACAAGGCACTGGTAAGGCTTTATTTGGAATATGCGGTGGAATTTTGGAATCCCATATACAAAAGGGATATCTTGGAAATGGAAGCAGTTCAGAGAAGGACAACTAAAATAATAAATGGAATGGAGGGGCTGGCAGGCAGATTAGACAAGTTAGGACTGTTTACATTGGAGAAGTGAAGTGAAGTTAAAAATGGTGCTAATTTTGGTGCTAATTAGATGTTAGCTTTCAAAAGTTAAATAACATCTGATTGGTTGCGGCAAATTTAGCACCATATCAGAGGACTTGTGGAGATCCTTTAAGATTGGAAGAAAATAAATTTCATCTTCAGATTAGGAAAGATTTCTTTACAGCAGATGTGGTAATGGCAAGTTCTAGTGGTCTAGATAAGTTTCTAAAACTAAAAAATATTAATAATTACTGGTATTAATACATATACTGTAGTTCTGGTTGTTTGTACCTTAAAGTTGTTTTCACTTTAAACAAAAGAAGAGTGCAGAAATCACAACATATTCACTTGGTGCTTAAATGAGTGTGTTCTGGTGTGTGGGTTTGTTTGGATATTAGTCACTTAAACACACAGAAATTCATAGTCATTTTTTTCAGGCTATGAAACATCCTCTTTATGTCTTTCTGAAGAATTTGTATTTCAGGTTTATTTTTTTTGTAATAATATATAGCTGATCCATTGAGGTTTTCTATGTGAAACAAAAAGTCCAAAGTGATTTCTTCTTCTTTTAGATGAATAGTTAAGCAGTTTTGTGGAAATCAAAGAACAGTTAGAAATGCTCAACTTTTAAGCATTATACTCTGGGTTAACTACAGGAACTCTGAATGCTGCATAGAGACTAGGAAGATTCAATAAAAGTTTTTATTGAACATTTGAAAGCTAACATCTGATTGGTTGAGGTAAAATTAGAACAATTTTTAATAGTAAGAATCTTTATTGAATATCCCTGTTTTTAATGCTTCTGCGAGGTTTATTTGTTAATTGCACTGTTTGGCACTTTTTGCACTTGTGCTAAGTTTATTAATACTATACTATCTCTCTATTTTTGGGTACTACCATTGAGAGGAGGGAGCTGAGTCCTTATAAAGAGAAAACAAAAACACATAAATAGTTTTTGACCCCGGCGAGGACTGATACTGGACGGTATTCGTTATCGGCCCATGGATGTTCGCAATTTAACTTAGCTATCACAGAGGGGTTGTATGTATCTTTCTGATGGGTAACAGTCAATCCCCTCCCAGAATAAATGGCAGTAATTACAGTATATGTCAAAAGTAAGTACATCCCTCAGATTGTTTATAAATATATTATTATATCTTTTCATGGGACAATACTGAACATATGTCAATATGCTGTCCTTTCAAATGAACTCAACTTACAGTCCTTAATGTCTAAACTGCTGGCAACAAAAGCGAGTACACCCCAAAAATTTTACCCAATAGGGTTTAGGTCTGGAGACATGCTTGGCCAGTTCAGCACCTTTACCCTTAGTTTCTTTAGCAAGGTAGTGGTCGTCTTGGGCATCAATGCGTTTCGGACGCCATCTTGGCCGTCATCAGGATCATCATCCTGATGACGGCTAAGATGGCGGCCGAAACGCGTTGATGCTAGCATGTTTGATTCAATAAACACCTTATTGCCATGCCCACAAAACAACCCGCACCCACTTGTCTTTAGCTACGCGTGCCTGATTTCTTTCCCTGTGGATACCCATGCATATGAACAGAAAAATTGAGCAGGTGAGATGAAACCAATATTCTCTCCGTACTCTGTATGAATCCTTTGTAGTATTAGTTTGATTGCACTTTGCTATACTGGTCAAACTTGCTTACTCTAGTGAAAAGGCTCTACAATTTAAAACAAGCTTACAAAAAAAGCGAACCTCAGTCCTTTTAAGCACAACAAATGCAATGACATTCATGACATGACATAGTTTTGTATGTAATATTACAGATGAACTCTCTTTAAGTTATATATCCATATCAAGAAGGGATATGCCTTATACTCTCCCTATCTTATTTCATTTCTTAGTGACGACTCTATAGGCACTTCACATTGGAAAACCAGAGGCATATGTTACACTGATGATGGCTCAAAAAGCCGAACCCATTATGTAGCTGGTTCTCTGGTTTAGCATGTGGAATGCTTTAAAAAGCCTCTTAGAAGGTGTGACGTTTCCTAAAGGGCCATGGAAACATGGATATTACCGAGAAGTCTCTGTTCCTTATTTACATAGAACGAAGTGGAGCTCTAATGTCTTATACTCTCCCTATCGTATTTTATTTCTTAGTGACATCTACTGTATTAAGAAGTGAAACTCAAGTCAAAACGTCTGTCCCTGTTTCACATAAATCTTTGCAACCACCTCTAAAAGATGAATAGCTAAATGTCTTCACAAAATATGCAACTCTCTTCCAAATAGCAGATTATCGGCCACACAAATAACAAATATCACTTCCAAAACATAAATTAAAGGAAATCTATAATGCTAAAGCATTTTTTGTGTATTTTTCTGTGACAATCACAAAAATGTGGTGATTTAAGTTTGTCCACAGATGGCAATCATTTCTTTAAAAGTCCCATCTAACATTAACCTTTTAATAGGCATCACAATAGAAGTTATGGTTTTCACCGGTAGATCAAATGTTATCCATGTTAAATCAAATGCAGATTTTAATTTGTGCAACAAATGTAGGTTAGTTGGGCCAGATGAGTATTATAGTATTATATAGTATATGAGAATGTATCAGTTACAGTCTGATTCTTAAAGGAATGGCATTAAATAATGTAAATACACAGAAGTATCAAGAATACAGGAAACAATTAAAAACTGCTTCATTATTTAAGGAAACTTTTATAATAATATGAGAAAAGGCAATTAAGATTATTTAAGCTAGTAATTATCATGGGCTGTTGATTACAACAGAAAGAAGATTGTCTCTACCTTAAAGTATGTTTTCACTTCGAAGACGAGGACAGAAATCACAACATATTCACTGAAATGAGTGTGTTCTGATGTGTGCGGCGGCTTTCTGGATATTAGTCACTGAAACACACAGAAATTCGAATGTTTTTAGGCTATAAAACGTTCTCTTTATATCTTTATGCACCCAAAGGCAAATTGTATGTTCGTTCATTTTACTATGAGTCTGGCATAATGTAATGTTTGCCGTAGCTTATAATGTAGTTTACATATACTCACTACCGGATGGTATTTGATACAAGACATTATTGGCCCTTGATGTCAAACCTTGATTAATGTTTGTCGATTATCAAAGTGGTGATAGATGCCAGTAATGACTTTTTACCACAAGCAAAAAGTATTCACACATGTGAAGTACCATTTTATTGAGTATATTTAGCAAATTGATATTTCATAGACTTTTCTACTTGGTTTGAGCATTTGCTGTAAGAGATCTGGTCTTATTTTAAAGGGCACCCTTATAAAAAATTTTAATGTAGGACAGCCCTGCCCAAACCCAACTGCCACGTCAGAATGTTAAAAAAAGATTTACAGGGTTATTCCACAAAGTTCTTATTTAAAATGGTGCTACTTTTGCCCCAACCAATCAGATGTCAGCTTTCAAGTGTTAAATAAGATTTGATTGGTTAGGGCAAAAGTAGCACCATTTTAAATGATAAGAACTTTTATTAAATCTCCCGCTAGAACGTTACTTACAGCCCCTCGATCCTCCGGCGCACTGCTCCGGCTCCCTGCTTTCCTGAACCTGCAAGCAGGGTCCAGACCAGCAACCATGTCTGTGATTGGCTGAGAGGCAGCCAATCACAGACGTGGCTGCCGTCAAAGACATCCCTGGCAGATAAAACAAAAGGGATGCATGGCTGACAGAGAGAGTGGCATCAGAGCCAATAGGCCAAAGAACGTTGCAAAATTGCAGCAGGGCGCCAAAAAAGTTTTACTTATAAAGAGAGCAGTGTGGGGAATTATAGGCAGATCTGCAACAGGAGAAGGAGAGTCAAGATCCCCTCCCTCCCCTTTCTTAAGTAAGGCAAGGTAAGCTGTGGATAAAACATGTTGTCACAGCCGTGCAGGGGTGGGGGGCGGGAGTTTCTCACTGGAAGCTGACTGGGCTGGAGTCTGGGGAGGTAGCCCACAGGGTGGCAACTCCTGTAATAGATCAGCTGGGTGGGTCCAGTTGATGCAGATTGAGGTTTGGCACACAACTTGCTCGCCAAGCCGTTGACAAATATCTGGTGAGCAATAAACATATGGTTACACTGTTGCTTCCAGGGGAACCTTCCAATAATATGGGTACTGTTGATCAATGTTGATTAGTGTTTTAAAAACAGTTGTGTGTCTCATCTTTTCAGATTCGCTTTTGTCTGGGGATGTGCCACTGGATTGGAAAAAAGCCAATGTATACCAATATTCAAAAAAGTAGTCGTTCACAGCCTGGTAACTTAGACCTGTAAGCCTAACATCAGTGGTAGGGAAGGTGATGGAAACTTTGTTAAGGGATCATATCCTTGACTTTGTCTCCAGAGATTTCTTATTAGTATGTCAGCATGGATTTATGAGAAATAGATCATGCCAGACAAATTTAATTGGTTTTTATGAAGAAGTGAGTAAGAAGTTAGATTCAGGCACAGCTGTGGATGTGGTATATTTGGATTTTGCAAAAGCCTTTGATACTGTGCCATATAGGCGACTAATGTATAAACTGAGGACTGTTGGCCTTGAAGAAAACATTTGTTCATGGATAGAGAACTGTTATTGGACCGCAAACAGAGAGTGGTGGTTAATTGAGCTACATCTATGTGGGTTAAAGTTCTAAGCGGAGTTCCTCAGGGTTCTGTACTGGGGCCGCTTCTGTTTATCTTTTTTATAATGACTTAGAAGGGGGCATTGAGAGCAAGGTCTCTGTGTTTGCTGATGACACTAATTATGCAGAGCTTTGGAAACTTCCAATGAGTGCAGTGCTGCAAGCAGACCTAGATAGTTATCAAAATGGCAGCAGAATGGCAGATGAGATTCATGTTGATAAATGTAAGGTGTGCATTTGGGATTTAATAATCCCTGTGCCACCTACACCATAAATAACTCTGTGTAAGTGATCTGAAATGGAAAAAGATTGGGGGTTCTGGTAGATAACAGACTTAGCTTAGCAAACAATGCCAGGTAGCAACACTAGAGCTAGCAAGATATTGTCTTGTATAAAGAGGGAATGAAATCAAGAGAGAAAAATATTTTCTCCCTCTTTACAAGGCACTGGTAAGGCCACATTTGGAATATGCAGTGCAGTTTTGGAATCCCATATACAAAAGGACATCTTGGAAATTGAGGCAGTTCAGAGAAGGGCAACTAAATTAATAAGGGGAATGGAGGGGCTTGAATATGCAGGCAGATTAGACAAGTTAGGGCTGTTTACATTGGAGAAGCGGCGGTTGCGTGGGGACATGATAACCTTATACAAATATATTAATGGCCCATACAGTGAACTCTCTGGTGCATTGTTCACTATAGTTCATATCAGAGGACTCGTGGACATCCTTTAAGGTTGGAAGAAAAGAAGTTTCATCTTCAAGTTAGAAGAGGTTTCTTTACAGTGAGAACGGTGAAACTGTGGAACTGTCTTCCAGCAGAGGTGGTAATGGCAAGTTCTTGAATAACTTTAAAAAAGGCCTGGATAAGTTTCTAAACTAAAAAATATTGAGAATTACTGGTATAATGCTATAATCTGGTTGATCCAGGGATACTTTCCGATTGCCGTTTGGAGTCAGGAAGGAATTTTTCCCCCCTTTTTTTAACTGGGGTTTTTTGCCTTCCTCTGGATCAACTGTTAGGTGGGTTAAAAAAAATAAATTAAAAAAAAAAAAAAAGTGAATAGGTTGGACTTGATGGACAATGTCTTTATTCAACCTTAATTACTATATTTATGTTATGTGTATAATATTCTTGTTAACAATATTACTTTAAAAGGTTTTGCACCATATATTTTAAAATGTTGTTAATAAAAGCTGTGACCCCTTTTGACTAGAGTCATGTGAGTTTTGTCAGGGGGTATGTAAAAAGGGTCAAAACATTACAGGGTAAGAAGGTAAGGAGGTGGGCACAGTTGGGAGAGGGTGGTCAGTTGGTCCCTCTGGATATCCCTCATATGGCAGCCATGGAGAGCACCATGGGAATGAAGGACTGAAAGTAGCTTTCTAAATCTTTTAACAAAATGACACAGCTACTCTAGATGGATGGCCAGCCATGGATGGATCCGGATGGTGGACAGGAGGAGGGGTGGGGGCTCCCCTGTGCTTGCCGCTATCCTCTCAGAGGACAAGGGAGGAGGCAGAAACTTTATGGACAAGAAGACAGACACTATCCTTCAGTTTCCTGGACTTTGGATAGACATTGCAGGAGAACCATTTGGAGCAGAGAGATAAGGTAAGGATTTTTTTAAACTATACAGAGGGGCCAGTAGTTGGTTAAATTTTAGTTTGGGGGTGGACATACCCTTTAATGTAAAATAATGATATCACCACAGTAACAACAAGATCATTATTCTACACAGGGGATCTTATTTTACACATCAATCACATATTGTTTTGCCGTGATTAATGATTGTTACTTGATTATTAAAATTAAAGAAGTACTTCGTGCCCTTACTATTTGACATATATGGTATTAATCAAAACCATAAATGCCATATTGAAGCAAAGCCAGCAGTACATATGTTAAACATATGTGTAAAATAACTAGATGTGTTGTTATTGCGGCAATATCGCTATTTTACTAACAATTTTTTTTTTAATTCTGTCCTTAATGTTGACTCTACTTTTTTTTTTCTTCTTTAGGACATCTGCTAAAAATCTGGAAAAAGAGGTCTACAAATTCCTATGGAAATTCTATTTGTAATTTTTCATGTATAAAAGAAATAAAGGACCCCGAAATAGGTTCGGTTGATTTGTTATGGATATTTCACACATAAAAGGGTTACATAGTTTGAAAGGTTAAAAATGTCCAAATTCGGAAAAGAAAAATAATTGAAAGAACTTTTTTTTAAATGTTAGAATTATCTGTATCTTAACTAGAGATGGACCCAAACCCAAAAAACGTTCTGAGGCAAATTTCACAAATCCGCCGGAACTTGGACTTTGCAGACTTTTTTTCTGGCTTTTTCGGAAAATGCTTAGAAATCTCGAAAAATTACTACATGGAATGCCAAACAGGAAGCACACGAGGTGCTTTTTTTAAAAAAGATTTTTGGGCATTGGTGTGTCTTCCCAAGACCATTTCCCAGGTCCCTGAGCCATTTACAGTAAGTTACCATTGCTATTTATACCTTAATTTCATGGTGGAACTTCAAAACAAAAAAAAATCAGTCTTTCCTGAACAGAAAACCATTCTATTTGCTGAGACTCAGAGTTTTGTAACAATAACATTTTTGTTCTGGAAAAAAAAAAAATTACCAAAATCAATAAAATAATAAAACTTTTATTTTTCCACTTAAAAATACAGTAAAGGGTATCTAACTGGATTGTTTTTTGTTGATCTGTCACATATTACTTTAGATATTGAATCTGGAGCATCTTACATACAGCTTCAATCAAGTGACATTATTATAAAACTGCTTGTGTACAGTTAGGGGGACAGTTGGTGTATGTAAAATGCATTGTGGAAAAATCACTCTCCCTGTGCTGGCTCATTGTGATTGCTGAGCATGCTTGCCCTCACAGAGAGTTGTGCCTGATAAAGGTAGATATGGTTGCACTGTTGTTTCCAGGGGAACCTTCCAATAATATGTGTACTGTTGATCAATGTTGATTAGAGTTTTAAAAACAGTTGTGTATTTATTTTAAAAGGTTTTGCACCATATATTTAAAATGTATGTAATAAAACTGTGTGACCCCTTTGACTAGAGTCATGTGAGTTTGTTCCGGGTTATGTAAAAAGGGGTCAAAACATTACAGGGTAAGAAAGGTAAGAGGTGGCAAAGTTGGGAGAGAAGGGTGGTCAGTTGGTCCCTCTGGATATCCCTCATATGGCAGCCATGGAGAGCACCATGGGAATGAAGGACTGAAAGTAGCTTTCTAAATCTTTTGACAAAATGACACAGCTACTCTAGATGGATGGCCAGCCATGGATGGATCCCAATGGTGGACAGGAGGGGGGTGGGGGCTCCCCTGTGTTTGCCACTATCCTCTCAGATGACAAGGGAGGAGGCAGAAACTTTATGGACAAGAAGACAGACAAACCAGGCTATTTGCTGAGACTCAGAGTTTTGTAACAATAACATTTTTGTTCTGAAAAAATTTTTTTTTACCAAAATCAATAAAATAATAAAACATTTTATTTTTCCACTTAAAAATACAGTAAAGGGTATCTAGACTGGATTTGTTTTTGTTGATCTGTCACATATTACTTTAGATATTGAATCTGGAGCATCTTACATTTCAGCTGTCAATCAAGTGACATTATAAACTCTTCTGCTGTGTACAGTTAGGGGGACAGTTGGTGTATGTAAAATGCATTGTGGAAAATTCACTCTCCCTGTGCTGACTCATTGTGATTGCTGAGCATGCTTGCCCTCACAGAGAGTTGTGCCTGATAAAGGTAGCATTGGTTTAGAGTGGGGATGGGAAATACTTGTATACTTGTAGCCTAAGTAAAACATGTACTGGATTGAAGGTATGCACCAACACACACACCTCAAAATATGCGCTACTTACATGTTTTCATTTATGTTTTCAAGTAATTGTTTTTAAGTTTTACCTTTAAATCTCTAGGAAAGTTGGAAAAGTGTTTGTAATAATGTCCATTTTATGCCATAAAATCCTAAAATAATGTTCCCTACTTATTAAAAGTCACTATACAAACACCCCTAACCAAAAGAGTGCTGAAAATTCTTCTGGCACAGAACACAAGGAAAATAGGAAAATCTGCAGGCACTGATAGGGTTAAAGAAAGCTGTTAAAGGGTGGAGTAGTAAAACTCTTCTATATTTATTTATAATATGAAGCTGCTAGTATCCAATGCTGCAGAGTTGGTGTATGGTTTCTTGATGCCATTGTACTTGGCATATGTAGCTTGTGATATGCAGCCCTTGTTTTTCAATATAAGTAAAATATCCCTTCTAAATGTAACCCCAACAAAGGCATAAAGAACAGGGTTGAGACAACATCTAGTGAAAGCCAAGCTACTGGTTATAATCAGAGCAACATCTTTTTTCTTTCTTATCTCACAACTCATCTGCTTGCTCTGCAATAAATCTGCAGTTTCCAGGAAAGTAACAATACTGTATGGAAGTTGGAAAATGACAAACACAACCACAACACAGATGATGACTTTGAGTGCTTTATGCTTCTTGAAGCTTCTGTTAGATAGAAGAGTCTTGACTATAACAGAATAGCAAAACAACATGACCAAGAATGGGATGATGAATCCAAGCATAATCTGCGAGAAATTGCTGATCCCTTTCACTGTAGTGGTGACTTCCTCTGGGAATATCATCTTGCAAAGGTACAGTCCTTTAACAAACTCAGAACAGCTATAAATTAACTGAGGTAAGCTGAGTAAAATAGATGACACCCAGACAACTATGGAGATCCACTTGCTGTAATAGATAGACTTGCTGCGCCATCTATAGGCTTCTACTGCTTGAACAATCTCAAAGTATCTGTCCACACTGATGCATGTGAGGAAGAGAAATCCACTAAAAAAGTTTATAGAGTAAACGCCTTGTACAATCTTGCACATTCCATTTCCAAAAATCCAACCTTTTACAGCACTAATGGCTATAAAGGGAAGGCTCAGGACCAGGAAGAGATCTGCCAAGGCTAAATTGATCAAGTAGATATCTGTCATTGATTTGATCTTCCTGCAAAGCAAGTAAGTGAGTAGAACAAGACTGTTACCAACTAGGCCAATAAGGAATAACAAAAGGAATACCACTGGCTGATATATTTGAATAAAATTTTGTATTTCATTCTTATGACAAAGAATAGGGACTGCATTATAATATTCCTGAGAAAGGTAGTCATCAGTTGGTGATACGGAGACATCTTCATTGTACTGCCAGCTCTGAAAAACAGAAACAAACAGAGAAATTCATTTTGTATAAGATTTCTAAAGTATTACTGACTTTTACAAGAATGGCTGCATAGGTGGACACCTAATGCACTGCAGAGGCGCAACTACCAGGGGAACGGGGTGCAGCCATAGGGGGGTTAAGGGGGGACACATATAGCCTACTCCCAGGAAACCACTGTGGATAAAGCACGGATAGGGGCCCCATGATAGTTTTGCTGGGGGACCCAGTGAATCCAAGTTATGCCACTGATGCTCTGGTTGGGTAGATTAACTAGTTGTACACATTTTGCTATTAAAGGAAAACTGTGTTTAAACTTCTTACAACTAGTCCCAAAAAATAACATTCTGTAAAATAACTATCAATTTCTCTAATAAATCAAACATAATGCTGTTTTAAGTTGCAAAAAATACTAGTATTGTTGGCTTTGGGCAAAATACTGTGCAGTATTGGTATTTTGCAAAGTTATCACTATTTTGAGACATAAAATAACAATATAGCCTCTTTGTACTTGTGCTCCTCTCTGAAACAATATTGGGAGGTAGGAATTAACAGTCCTAACTTCCTGCCCAAGGTCCTTTTCATTTTGACTGTTTAAAGAAAAAACCACTATAGTTCTTCTTTAAGAACCTTAAGGAAAAATAAAGAGGCTGGTAAACATTGGGAGGAATAGTCCTCAGGAATGTTTTTAACAACCTAGTGTGTGTACTGATGCCCCCTGATATAGTTTAATGATCCAGATGACAGATTTGATATTATTATTATTATTGTGGATTTTTATAGCGCCAACATCTTCCATAGCGCTTTACAATTACATATATACATTCACATCAGACCCTGCCCCAAAGAGCTTACAATAATGTCCGGCAACGATAACTTTTGTTCTCCCCAGATGTGGGGTGTCTCCACCAAGGACGCCCTTTCCCTCGGTGATGGGAGGTATAAAAAGTTGTAAAAAGTCTTTTAATAATAATAATAATAATTGCAATTCACCTTGAAGGTATCAATCCCTATCAAATAATACAGACAACATTCAATTCCCGTTTGTTTTATTAAAGGAGAACAAAAGATAAAATGTAAATGAATTACTCTCACTTCTGAAATTAGCAACATTATGGAGAAATAATCTGTAAGATTTGTGGGTTTCTGTTACAAGCAAATTTAAATAAAAAACTGATTGCTCTTTTTGATTACAAAGAAATAGTTTACTAGGGTTAATGTACTGTACCAGATAACATTTACAATTATAATCAATAGTTGACCAGCCATAAATGGCCATACTTTTTTTTATCATAATTGTTGACTAAGATCTTGATATATTAACCAGTAGAGATGTCCGAACTTCGCAAAATCCGGTCCGCTCGAGGATCCGCGAATTTTCGAAAATACGAGAAAACTAGTATTTTCGAAAATATGTATTTTCGAAAATACATGTAACCCTCGTAATTTCGAAAAATTTCGAAAATATTTATTTAGGGAAATAAGATAAATCCTTGTATTTTTGTCGTTTTTTATCGTATTTTCGAAAATTCCCGAAATTACGTGAAAACTCGTAATTTCGAAAATTTTCGAAAATACGAAAAATTCGCGAATCGGAAGTTCGGAAGGCGGAAAATCCGGAAAAATCCGCCGTTTGCGAATGGGATAAATCCGCAGCGGATCCGAGTTCGGATCCGCGAACCGGCCATCCCTATTAACCAGTGACAGATTACCAATTATATGGTAATTACACTCAGATGTCAGTGACACACTATAATACAATTTTCGTCAACCCTGAAACTGATTTTTAAAATTATGTTTTACTTGTCTTTCTAAGTTTTTCTTAAAGGGTATGTCCACCCTCCAAAAAAAACTTTTGATTTTTTGTTAAGTACCCCCAAAAACCTCAATGTCCTGCTGAGACGTGTACATTGTGCACGGAAAAGGCACGAAAGCAAGCAGAAGAATGCTGAAGGAACGAAGGCTGGTAAGTAGTGTTACCAGCATCTTAGAAAGGTAAAAACTTCACGAGGTCGAGGTTTTGGGGTTTATTTAACAAAATATCAAACATTTTTTGGGGGTGGACATACCCTTTAACCAAAGAAGATATACCGTTTTAAAATTAAATAAAATCAAGAAAATAATTTACTATAAAAAGTCTTCTAGTTGCAATTTTACTTTCCACGTCCCCTTAGTGCTGTGAGTTGCACAATAGGATAAGATAATTATTAATTATTAATTAATTCACCACTCTGTCCCTGGTTGAATCATACTGAGCATGCCTGAACTCACTGAACATACTGCTGTATGGGCAGTACAGCAGTTATTGCATTTCATTGTGTTTTTAGTTAGAAATTGCAAAACAATTGATACATTGTCTTACAAACAATATGCAACTTCAGTAAAAATGTAAGAAATCAAGTTGATTTTTTAAGTAGCTGATGAGAAAATGTGGCACAGTATTAGTATTAAAGTAGCAAATCAAAACAACTCATTGTAGATATTATTCATGCCTTTCCTCATTCAGAGAATGAAAAATTCTACTTACCTTGTTTGATGCCCCTTTCATTGGATCCTAGTAGCGGTTTGACAATTGGCAATATCAGACCCCAACTTTGGTAGTAAAAGAGAGATAAACTCCTGGGATTGGTCCCTATTACCCACAACCTATAAATAGTTTGTTAGGTGCAAGTATTTATCAAGTACAAAATTGGTGCCATATGTTCTTCTTTAATAAATACTTTATGCCACAAAAAAAGTTTGATGAAACATTTGATGACACTGGAATGTAAATTAAGATTTGTTTCTTACCTGATCATAGTGATGAGTTGCCATTAGAGTAAAGGCAGTGATGAAGTGAGATGAGGCTTGTCAGGTACACTCTTAATGTCAGTTAAAGGATGTTCTACCAGATCAAGCTCTGTCTATTAATGCTACCACCTAAGAAACCACAGTCGCGTGAGGAAATTAGAATTCTTCATGTTCAGAGAAGCATGCAAATCATTTCTCTTAAAATACAAGTTCATGTTTGCAAAATAACACGGTCAAGGTACGGTACAAGTAGGACAAAAACTATTTGCAGTATGAAAAGATGTTACGATAGGCGGCAAAGTGGCAGATGAGATTTAATGTTGATAAATGTGAGGTGATGCATTTGGGGTTAAACAATCCTGGTGCTTGTTCCTATAGATAACAAACCACTAAAAAAATTGCTAGGCTCTTTACACAGGCTCTTTACACAGCACTGGGCTAATTTGTTAGATGTTTGTTTGTTACAAAAACGGATGGAATCAGTTCAGAGAAGCCAAATAAATTAATCCTTTTACCAGTCTCAACTTTGTTGCTATTTCACCAGTTTCAGTTTGCAACCATTTCACTAGTCTTAAGGTCCTTATACACATGGGACTACCATAACATATACAGTATGCTGACTCATTCCACTGAAATCTGTCATTTATATATATTTATATACACAAACCTGGTCAACCTCCCAAACCTTGTATGGGAACAAGTTGATTGTGTCCCTGTACACATAACAATCTTATCGTCTCTCTCTAAAAAAAATAAAGGGAGCCAAAACCGACTGAGAGAAATGTTCTGTTGGTACAAACCACAATGTTGACTGCAGTAGTTTGCCTGCTTTGTGTTTGGTAATTCTAGCCTGTTCTCCTTGCCCATATTAGGCAAATCCCTTCAGATTTGATGGTATTTGGGAAATATTGGCAAGGTGTATGGTCAGCTTTAGTTTTGCTGTACATTTTAGCAGTCTCAGTTTGAGATGAGAACAGTTTGAATGGGCCCCATTATAGTTTTGCTTGGGGGCCCAGTGATTCCTAGTCACACCACTGAAGGAAGGGGTGGATTTGAGCCAGACCGATGAGCGATCTAAGGTAGACCCTGTACACCCTGAGGACATAGTGGTCCTCATCTTGGGTATTTATTGGAGGTAAAAGGGACAGATGGTAAAAAGTATTTTGCTTTGGTTGGGCTCCAATAAAAAATATAAAAATGAATTAAGATCAGTTGTTTTAAAAGTACTTATCTACATTAAAATCTGATAAAATGTATAAAAGTGTATTTTTAAAAAAAAACAAACTATTAATTACCATTCAGGGTATATGACTAAAATGCAATATGCAATAAAATCAAGATCACCTTTAAAATTAATTCAAGTGTACTGTGCCTTTAAATAATAATTTTCGAACACACTGTTGGTAGATTATTTAATAGAACAGTTCACTAAAAATAATAACTGTAACAGAGACTGTTTCTACCCTGAGGCCAAGGCCACACTACAACTCACCAAACCGAAATTGCGATTGTATGTGCGATTCTTGTTCGGAAATGTACGTGCAATCGTTTGCACATCGGAAATCGCAGGAATTTCCATTTTTTTTAAAAACGCATGTGCAATCGCATGCGCAAAACAAATCGCGCTAATGTGGCCTGGCCCCTAAGCCCAGATATCAATGTTTACTGAACCACGATCCTGTGCCTCTGCAGTGTCTCTTCTGTCATTTCCCCCACTCTCCCTGATACTGGATACCTGGCCTTAGGGGCAGAAATGGGACACAGAAGCGAGTACTCTTGTCTTCATTACAATTATAATTTTTAATAAGACAGGATCTTTTTTCATTGAAAAAACTTGAATGACTCAATATTCATTTGCGGCAAGACACTTGCTCCCTCTCTCTCCCTCACTTTTAGGAAGACACTTTATGTCATTTTGGTCCCTTTCCTTCAATGCCATATATTGCTCTTTGGATCATAAGAGATTAATATATTTAAACAATCTTTTACCTTTTTGCTCATAATGATAATAAATGTGTTAGGATGCTTTTAATGGTTTTTATTATTATCATTACACCATATGTAAGGTTCTGCCTCATATGGAAAGAGGCATACGCCCACCCCGCCCTCGACCCCCCGCGGCGGCGACCAACCCCTTCCCCGCTCGCGGCAATCTCGGAACAGAAGGCTAGGAGGGGCTGCCGGGAAGGGGCCGCAGCAGGTGGTCGCGACCACCCACCGCGCACCCTCTTCCCCGCAGCCCCTCCAAGCCCCCTGCCCTGCCGCTGGCAGGGAGGGGAAGGGCCTGCTGGGAGGAGTGGAGGCACCCTCCAGCGGGGCCCTGAGAAGGGCCTTTTGGGGCTTAAGGGGTCCGCAGCGTGAACCGGTACCCCCCTCCCCGGCCCTTGTACCGGTTAACCAATCAGATTTCTAGAAATTTCTGAAACTTGTGCCGCAAAGGCCCTTACAAGGGCCGGGGAGGGGGGTCCCGGTTCGAGCTGCAGGACCCCTAAGCCCCAAAGGGCTCTTGTCAGAGCCGCAAGGGCACTTGTAAGTGCCGCACAGGCCCTCCAGCGGGCCCTTCCCTTCCCCTCCCTGCCAGCGGCGGGGCAGGGGGCTTGGAGGGGCTGCTGGGGAGGGGGTGCTGCGGCCCCTTCCCGGCAGCCCCTCCTAGCTTTCTGTTCCGAGATTGCCGCGAGCGGGGAAGAGGTTGGGAGGGGCTGCTGGGAAGCGGGTGGTCACCGCCGCCGCGGGGGGTCGAGGGTGGGGTGGGCGTGCCTCCTGGGGCGGGTGCGGCCACCCGCCGCGGGTTGCCTGCCCATCCCCGCCGCAGGGAGGCTAGTATCGGCTGCGAAGCAAAACAGCCGATACTAGCAGTGCGAAACAGATACCGCCGCATTATAAATAGAAGCAGCGGTAACAGGTAAGTATCAGCGCGAAGGGTTAACGCCTCGTTAACTTTTCACGGCCGTTTTCGGACATCAATAAATTGCGTTAAACACGATTTATGCGGAAATGTCAGGGAAAACGTCCGCAAAAACATAACAAAGCTTTATAAATATGCCCCTAAGTCTATGAGTAAGGGTCGCCTGACCCGAAACACGTCAGACTCTGGTGCTAATTTTCTCCTCCATACTATCTGACTGATTTTAATATGATGTGCGAATAAAGAATTTGTTTTTAATCAAACGGGCTGCTGGAATGTTGAATCAGGAATCGTGTTAAAGTGGTGCCAAGCAAGGACCGTAGGATAACACTGTGAGATTATTTAGTGGAGGCGTGAATAAGCCCCGGGCAGTGAGAAAACTTCCGAGGAGTACTGACTCCTACCGCGAGAATTGGATCACGTGACCACGTATCAAGACGCTGGAGACGCAGAGACCAGCTTTGGAGTGGGTGAGAGCGGAGAACAGGGGAGGTTTAGAGCCACTGACTGTTTTTTGTTTATGTTAGCAAGACATCAAGACAGGAAATGCTCCAGTTTCTAAAAAAATGATTGTGCAACCAGTAATATCAATGCAGTAATGTGACTGTAGCACCTTTGTGTGTTTATTTAATGCCAATTATTTGCTGGACATAAATATTTAAGGGCAAGTCCATGCCCAAAACTAAAATTTGACCCACTGCTGGCCCCACTGTGTAGTGTTCAAAAATCCTTACCTTTCTCTTCTGCTCCTTATGGTTCTCCTGCCCTGCCTATTCAAATTCCAGAAAAGTGTGGAGTAAATACCTTCCTGTGTAATCTGGTATCTGTATATTATAGTATAGTATTTGAGGCTGAATAAAGACATACGTCCAACCAGTCCAACCCATCTAGCAATATCCTCATTTCCTGCCTAACTGTTGATCCAGAGGAAGGCAAAAAAAAAACCCACCAAATTTTGAAGGGGAAAAATTCCTTCACGACTCCAAGTGGCAATCGGAAATTACCCTGAATCACTTTTATGTATCAATACCAGTAACTTGCAACATTCCTTGTTTGCAGAAACTCATCCAACATTTTTTTGAAACTGACCAATGAACCTGCCATAACAACATCCACTGGAAGACAGTTCCATAGCTTTACCGTTCTCACAGTGAAAAACCCTTTCCGAGCTTGAAGCCTAAACCTTTTTCTTCAAGTCTTAAGGGATGTCCTCGTGTCTGACATGCTCTGTTGGTGAACAATGCCCCAGATTTATTGTATGGCCCAAACAAGTGCCTTTTTTCCAGCGTACATAATTGTAACTTTTCCAGTCTCTCTTCATATTCAAGCTCCCCCAATCCCCTTATTAATTTAGTTGCCCTTCTCTATACCCTTTCCATTTCGAAGATGTCCTTTTTGTACACAGGATCCAAAATTGCACTGCATATTCCAAATGAGGCCTTACCAATACTTTGCAAAGAGGGAGAATAACATTTTCCTCCCTTGAATCCATACCTCTCTTTATACAAGACAATACCATGCTGGCTCTGGCTGTTGCCGTCTGGTACTGCTTGCTACCTTTAAGTCTGCCTTTACCCTATCCTCCTGGAGGACTCTGGCATGCACAGGGGAGCCCTCCCCACCTCTGGTTCCCTCTGCGCTGCCTTAACCTTTTTAAAAAAAGAAACTTTTCTGTAGAGTAGGGGATCCCCCTCCAACAAAGAGCTGCAATCTTTTTCTTACATCTTATAAATGGGGGCAGTACCAAGCAATGGCGACTGTAATTATATTTCCCACAAACTAATAATATTTTGCCCAATTCTGCAGAAAATTGAATGTAGTCACTGCATCTTACATATTTTGATATTGTGTAAATATAAATATAATATATTTCAATATTAAGTTAATAGCACCAAGATCACTCCCTGTAACAATATAGCATAGCAATATAACAAACTAACATGTATTGTGGGTATTGTTTACTGGTGACTGCTGGGTTACATCTTTTCTTATCTTTTAGATGATAGATGAGGCAAGAATCCTTAAAACCACACTGAAAACCACACAAGATATCCAATATTACAACACATCCCAGATGATGAAAATAGCCAAAGGCATATGTGGGTGTGAAACACTGGTTTCTTGTTGTATGAGTCACTAGATTGTTTTATTCATCTGCAGTTCATCTACCACCAGCACAGTTAGCAGTCAGCACCACAACATGGCATTATCACTGTCAATTAAAATATAGATCTATATGCTGATTACACAGAATACTGAGAAGGCAAATATATAAAAAAAATGTGATTGACATCAATGATTGGCTGCTTCTTTTTCCTTCAGAGTGCGCATTAAGGGGCGGGGCCAGACTGGACCGGGACTTGAAAACAGCATAGAAGCGTTAGAGAGTGAGAGGACATCACTGGAGTGTGGCTGCAGCTTCCTTCTTCAGATTGAAGGAAGCCTGAGCCACCTCACTTAGGCTAAGGCCCCACTAGAACGCACCGAAGCGTGCTGGTAATCGCGCACATTATTGCATTGTGCGATTCTGGTGCGCTGTTACGCGTTGCGCTATTTTCCATTATGCCAAAAAAAATGTTGATCACAAAATGGAAACAGATGTGCAATCGCATGCACAGTGGAAATCATGTGAATTTTTGTGTTTCCCCTATTTCCACTTTAATCAAAATCACATTGCAATCACAAGCGAATTGTGTGCGCAAACACGTCAAAAATGCATGTTGTCCATGCCATAGCCCTTGCTCTGCAGTATATGACTGTGGGGGTAAATGAATGGCCAGTAATGCAGCTGCTGGATGCTCTGGGTACTTTCTTAAGTAAACCTTTGACAGTGTGATGTGAAACTGTCAAAAGTTAATTAAAATCAAACCCAGAGCCGAATTTGCCATTATTCCTGGCCATGCTGCAAAACTCAATGTCTGATAGATCTATATATTTGACCTATTTTTGGAGGGTGGGTGTGTATTTGCACTGTACACTAAGATACCAGTAATGTCTAGGCTCTCTGGATGGGGGACAGTGAGGAAGGGGGGTAGCTGGGGGTGGTGGTGGATGTGGTTGTACTGGATGTGGTTGTACCGGACATCAATTATTTTAATCATGTGTCTGTGGGGGGTTGGAGAAAGTATAGTATGTGATAGTATGCTTTCTCATCTTTTTGTATGCTACAAGTGCACTAATATGGCTACAATCAATTTAACTTTTGGGGGGGTGAGGGGCAGGGTTGCACTAGATATCAATGTGTCTGGTGGGTCGGAGTTGGTGAGGGTGGAAGTCACAACTGCACACTGGACTGCACAATCGGATCATCTCCCTCTACTTAAAGGGTATGTCCACCCTTAAAAATATTTTTTAATATGATGTTCCCCCATGTCTGCCAGCCCCAACCGCATATATTTTATTTTCCAAAAGCCCCCCAAACTCTTACTTACCTCCCCTCGTTCCTCCGCCGCACTGCCGGCCCTCTGCTTGCAAGAATGCAAGCAGAGGGGCGGGACCGGCAGTCGCATCTGTGATTGGCTGAGCGGCAGCCAATCACGGACGCGGCTGCCGGTCATTCGTGCAGAGAGGAAAGCGGAGAGGTAAGTAAGAGTTTGGGGAGCTTTGGAAAATAAAAAATATGCGGTTGGGGCTGGCAGACATGGGGGAACATCATATGAAGAGGGTTTAATGCTAGGGGAGGGATAGTAGAACGGGAGGAGAGGGAGGGAGAGGGAGGGAGGGGGAGGGAGAAGGGCTGCAGTACGCATGACAAATATCTACCGGAGGCAAGGTAGCAGGCAGAGTCCTGCTAGCCTCCTGGTGGACATTTTTGGGACTTTAAGGGGGGTCTACAGGAGAACCATATGGAGCTGGGATGTGAGGTAAGGATTACACTACACTACATGGTGGGGCCATTACTGGGGGGGATTATAGTTTTGGGGGTGGACATGCCCTTTAAAGTGTATGTATACTGGAAAAATAACTTTGCCTCATCTTAATCTATAAATAAATACATGTAAGTAGCACTTACTTTGAGGTGTGTGTGTTGCTGCCTTCGATAAAGTACTTTTTTCCCTCAGGCTCTGACCACTGATCTGACTTTTCCCCCCCATACCAACTGTCAATACTGCATACAGCACACCAACTGTCAAACCATTCCAGCTACAGCAAAACTGCTTACAGAAATTCTGAAATGTAAGATGTTTCAGATTGGATATCTAATGAAATAGGGGCAGATCAACATGAAAACGGTACAGTGCTAGTTGGGATGAATTATAGTTTCCACTAATGGGCAATTTAAAAAAACAAATTTGCCAGTGTACATACCCTTCAAAGTAAAGGGAGCCAATACCGACCAACGTAAATTTTCTGTCATTCCCGATCGATCTACGTGCTGACTACATTCGTTCATCAGCACTCCAATTGATCGAGAACAGCCCCTACACAGGAACGATAATAGGTTACTCTCATCGTTCCCCAACGGGATTCGCCCATTATCGTTTACCTTTAGGGCTCTGATCCAATTGTGCCAGTGCAAGCACATGCCAGTTCATCCAAGCGCTATTGGAGCATACGCAGTCACCATTTTTGGTGCATATTTCATGCACTCCCTGATAGAGTTAAATTAGTGGGGCCATGGCCTTACACCAGCCCTGACACCTTTGGTTAATATAAGGTTTTGTAACAGTAGTATCCATGTGTTCACGAACTTCCATCCCCTTCCCCACCCCAGCCATCTATCTATCATCTATCTTTTGATGAATATAAAATTTGGTAATGGTGGTCTTTAAAATGGGCATAACATAAACAAAGTGTGCAGGTCCTTTGAAAAGTGGGCCTGGCCAAAAAAAAATTTGTGCACTTACACGCGCATAGCAGCCTTTCGTTAGTCATTGTTAGTTAGCACTCCAGTTCATACCACGTAGTAGCACGCTGATTATAACATTTAGGAAGCGTACTAACCTTTTTGCCGCTCGTTTGTCTACCCTCCCGGCACTGCTGTGACTTCTGCTGAACTCTTGCACGATCACTCCTCTTTTACTGCAGGAAATCAGCAGCTGGCAGACATTGCACAACCTGCAAAGTCAATGTAAGTATTTCCGTACTTACATTTATTTTGCAGGGCTGCTGACTTCTTGCAGTAGAACAGGAGTGGTCGCGCGAGAGTTCAGCAGAAGTCACGGCAATACCAGTAGGGTAGAGAAACAAGCAGCGAAATTGTCAGTACACTTCCTGAATGTGTGTGTATGTGTGGGGGGGTGTTTGAGGTGTGTAAGGCATGGGGAGTGTCGGGGGGTGGGGGGGGGGGAGGGTGAAGGCATGGCCAGGCCAGTATCTGTGTGTGTGTGTAAAAGGGGTACAGTATAAAAGATAATGTACCCCCTACTTTATATTATATGGATATCAGATGTCCCTCTGAGTTCTGTGCCCTTTATAAAAGCACTCTGCCTGCAGCCTCGTGCTTCTATATGGTCACGGAACTTCTCTGTAAAATCTAATATCCTTATAATTTACAGTAGGGGGTACATTATCTACTATATAAAAAGGTGCGTTACCCTTAAAGTGGGTGTGGCTTCTGGAACGTGGGCGTGGACAAAAAATGCACACACACCTTGCTTTTGTCCTCTGTTTTGCATTTTAAAATCTGGAAACCCTAAGCAGTGCTGATATTTGGGGGGCCCGTGTTCTGTACTAAAAAGAGACGCCCCTGATGTTTACTGGGCCCTAGACAAGTTAACCTTTATTCAGACCATTATAACTTGTTTCTCAAATTAGCAAAGTACTGCAATTTAAATATGCCAAATGGTTATAGCACTACAGGCTATTTGATTAAAATGTAACCCTATACTGGCAGTGTAGTGTTCAAAAACCCTTACTATATATTTCTGCTCCTTATGGTTCTCCTGCAGTGCTTGTTCAAAATCCAGGAAACTGAAGAGTAGGAGCTGTCTTCGTGTTCAAAATTTTTTTGCCATCTCCTTGTTCTCTGAGAAGACAGTGGCATGTGCAGAGGAGCCCTTTACCCCTCTCCCTTCTACCCTCCTGATCCCTCCCTGGCTGCTCTTCACCTAGCATTAAAAGCATTTTCTGTAGTGTAGGGCACCTCTGCCCACCCCCCAACTGCCATGTCAGATTGTTAAAAAAAGAAGCAGAACTCTACTTACAGACCTTCTCTCTCGCAGCATTGCATCACAGCCGCAGCAGCCAGTCAGGCCCCTTGCTAGTTTCGGCAAGCAGGGACCTGGATCAGTGTGCTGCAGGAGCGAGGGACTGTAAGAAGCGTTCAGAATCTTTTTTTAACAATCTGACATGGCGGTTGTGGATGGAGATGCCCTTTAAAGAAAAAAAATGTTTGGCCCATTTTATTCTACCCTCCTAATGTAGGTATTTTATTAGAGAAACAGGAGTAAAGAGATTTACATGTTCAACATTTTGAAACAGTAATTGTCAGCATATAAAACACAGTCAGGGTTATTCAATAAAAGTTCTTATCATTTAAAGTAGTGCTAATTTTGTCCCAACCAATCAGATGGTAGCTTTCAAATGTTAAATAAGAAATGATTGGTTGGGGCAAAATTAGCACCATTTTAAACGATAAGAACTTTTATTGAATCTCCCTGAGTGTTTTGTCATCTATTTTACAATTATCCATGTTATTGTTTCCATGTGATTTTGTCAGATTTATATCTGTTATTTAAGCTTGATTTATTTTTCCACCAGAGAGAGAAAATTAACAATATACAATAATTCTTTAAACCGTTAACCAAGGTATCCTTTATTTCAAGAAATAAACACTAAAATGGGTTTCCTTTTCTAGGGAGATGTACATTGTGGCATTTATTATATTTCAGGTCATTAGGTAGGAAATGGAATAAATTATTCCTATATGATACGATCTGGTGTCTATGGCAGGTCTTTCAGTCATTGCATGTTACTATTATTATTATTATTGTGGATTTATATAGCGCTAACATCTTCCGTAGCACTTTACAATTACATGTATACATCCCATCGGGCCAATACTTTTTTATATTTTTGTGGGCATCCCATATGAGTGTACATCAGTTTTTTTTATATGGTAGGGATGCATGTATTCTTTGTTTCCTTTGGGCAGGGCAAGAGGGCAGGAGTTATAATTATTTTATAGAATTTATCCACCATTTAGTGGTCAATTATATTCAGTGGACAGACTTTGGGGTCTATACCCACGAGGGATACCATATGGTTGTGAAGGAATGTACCAATCTGTTGCCCTGAATATACGGACACAAACATAGCATATGGTAGAAAGAGCCCTCAGCTCACTGGCATTTTGGGCACCGATTTTTAAGTCCAAAATGCATCACCTTACATTTATCAACATTGAATCCCATCTGCCACTTAGCAGCCCAATGTGATAATCTATCTAGATCCCCCTGCAACGATTGCACATCCTCTGAAGTTTTTAATGGTCGACAAAGTTTAGTGTCATCAGCAAACACAGAAACCTTGCTAACAATACCCACTTCCAAATCATTAATAAATAGATTAAATAGAAGCAGCCCCAACACAGAACCCTGTCGCACCCCACTTAGAACCTTAGTCCATAATGATGAACCCCCTACTCTCTGCATCCAATTCAAAAAGTGCCAACCCTTAGCTTATACATTAGTCACCCATGGGGGACTGTATCAAAATCCTTAACTCCCAAACCTGGCTCCACAAATAGGAATCCTTCCTCCTCGTGACTTGCTTGCACGCCAGAAAGCAGGACGGACCTGGCGATATGGACTGTGCCCGCTGTCCATATCGAGTGAGATCCATCCATTTTTTGTGCACTATATGACTGATCAGCCTATGTATTGTACCGTAGTGGGCCGCTAGTGTGTGCTTTTTTGGCCCGGTACACCTGCACCATATGAGTTTTGGAACTGACCTACTAATTAACCTCATTTATCTATTTTTTCACATAAGCTTGTGACCCTGTGCCACGCTCGTGTTTATATATGTGAGGATACATAACCACTGGATTCCTATCCCATTGCTGTGGCCCCCACTATATATATATATTTTTTTATTTTTTTTTTCGCCACAGCTTTGAACTTGTCAGGCCACATGGTCTTTTTTTTTGAGGGAGTTCACTGCGCAGTGATTTTATTGTTTTATTTTTATGCTGGTTGGTTTCTTTTCTATGCTGAATAAAGGTGATGTTGTGTATTACCTTTCATACACTTCTGTTATCAGTGTCTACCACGGGGGTCTTTTACTTTATTTATAGAGGCGATTTGTCCTCACAAACGTTCTATTTTTGGTGCCTTATATGCAGACTTGAGTGCCCTGTGGGCTTTGGGCCCCTTGTCTAAACCTGGTCCTTTTTTTCTTTTCTACTTTTTCTTTTTTGTTTCTGCTCTATTTCTCTTTCTTATTATATTCCTTCTTTACTTTATTTCTGACTTTATACTATTTTTACATCTAGTGCTGTACCAGAGTCTAAATTTCTACTTTAAGCAAGTTAGTTTGGCAAGATCTTTTTCTCCTAAATCCATGTTGATTATTTCTTATAAGGTCAGTACTTGAAACATACTCTTTCCAGTATCTTCCCCATCACTGAAGTTAAACTTACAGGCCTGTAATTACCCGGCTGGGAACAATTTATCATTTTTGAATATTGGAATAACATCAGCCTTTTTCCAATCCAGAGGCACACCACCGGACATGAGGGACTCTGCAAAAATAAGAAACAATGGCCTAGATAAAACTGAACTTAGCTCCCTAAGGACCCGAGGATGTATTTTATCCAGTTCAGGAGATTTATTAATATTAATATTTATTAATATTAACCTTATTTAGTTGTTTCTTTACCATATCCTTAGTTAACCGAAATGCACTTGAATCTTTTACACCATTATTGCTACTATACTCTATGCAATCAGTACTTGGATCTTCTATAGTGTATACAGAGGGATAAAAAATTTTCAAGACATTTGCTTTATAGCCATCCTCCGTAACTAACTTATCCTCATTAATTAATTAATGGTGCCATTTTTTCAGCCGCTCATGGGATAATTATCAAATGTTCGAACGCAAGAGCTCGAAAGTAGCGCGCGTGAGAGTATAATCGAGTTTTCGAGAGTCCTGGATATTCTAACATGTTCCCCAGACCATTTCCCAGGTCCCACAGCCATTTACATTAAGTTACCATTGATATTTTAATTGTATTTTCGGCCATCTCTAATTATAAATAGTGTAAAACTCAAAAAGGCAAATTTACACTTTTTTATTAATAGGATATGATAAATAGTGTAAAACTCACCCAGGTGAATTGTCTCTATTTTATTAATAGGATATGATAAATAGTGTAAAACTCACCCAGGTGAATTTTCTCTATTTTATTAATAGGATATGATTAATAGTGTAAAACTCACCCAGGTGAATTGTCTCTATTTTATTAATAGGATATGATAAATAGCGTAAACCTCACCCAGGTGAATTGTCTCTATTTTATTAATAGGATATGATAAATAGTGTAAAAGCTTCCCATGCGAATTGTCCTCTATTTTATTAATAGGATATGATTAATAGTGTAAAACTCACCCAGGTGAATTGTCTCTATTTTATTAATACACTGTGTAGGATCGGACCCTGCACTCCTCAACCAGTATATGCAGTAAAAAACTGCAAATTGTTTACATGCTGGGTGCTCCAGTTACTGTAGCCAACAGTCCATATATGCAATATAGATAATCACCGGGCACACCAGTCTTAGGTGCAAAACAAATTTATTGTGACGTTTCGGATCACAGCGGTCCCTTCTTCAAACAAACATAAATGACAAACAAAGTGCCAAGTGCTATTTATAGATAAACATCTCCAATTGTTGAAGTGGCCGTCTAGTGGTCAATCTGTTAACTAAAGTGCCAAATACAAAGTGTCAATGCTGATAAAGTGCTAGTGTGTTGAAGATAAATACAACTTTGTAAAAGTAGATACAGCATTGTGCAAGTAGATACAGGCATTGTAAAATTGTAAATTTTTGATAAAAAAATGCTAGGGATACATAAAAAGTTAAAAATATCTAGTTCCACATTAAATATATACAAAATGAAAGAATCGCATCAATAGATCATTAGACCTATGGTAGTGATATATGTATAACACAAGACAGAATACTCATAAGTGAGAAATACACCAGGAATAAAACATACCCGCATGAGATATCTAAAATTTCCTTCTCATTTTTTCTCAGAGACTACCTCCATTTTTAAGTGCTACCTACATTTGGATCTAGAATGTAAAGATATGTCAATTAGAATATTGTACACCAGACATGTAACTACTGTGTTTGTTCTCCAGTTTTATCTTTTTGGTAAAAAACAAGATAATCCCATATTTGTGTTTAAACCTTTAGGTTGAACTGCGTCTAATTCATATATCCACCTAGCTTCCCTCCGTAGAAGGGTGTTATTCCTATCGCCCCCTCTTGGATCTACCGGGATTTGATCTATGACCATGGCCCTGAGGTCAGAAACCTGATGTTTCATCAGGCAAAAATGTGCAGCAACTGGGGGGATATCCCCTTTTGTTGCATTTGTTTCCCCCTTTGTTAGGGCAATTCTAATGTCACTCTTGTGACGCTGCAGTCTCCTTTTGAATTGTCCAATGGTCTTCCCGGTGTAGATTAAGGAACAGGGGCATTTTAAAAGATAAATACAGTATTCAGTATTGCAATTATAGTATCCTTTTATCCTGTACTTTTTACCCGAGTACGGATGGGAGAAGGTATTCCCTGTAATCAACGAGTTGCACATGTTACAATTAAAGCATTTGTAACAACCTGTTTTTTTGTGAAAACGTAAAGGTTTTTTGTTTATATTTATGAATGGGATCAGCCTGTACCAGAGAATTACGTAGTGTTTTTCCCTTCTTGTAAACAGTAAATGGTTTGCGTCTGGTGATGGGGTCTAATGTTGGGTCATCTTGTATGATGGGCCAATATTTGTTTAAATTTTGCTTGATGTTATCAGAACACGTGGTGTACCCTTGAACAAAAGGGACACCCCTTTCTTTGGTAATCTTTGGGGACACCCTATCGATCTCCGCTCTAGCTTTCTCTGGTGTTTTTGTATGATGTCCCCTTACCTTGAATTTGTTCATCATCTTATCAAGCTGATCGGATCTGTCTTTGCTGTTCGAACAGATCCTATTGACCCGCATCAATTGTGATCTGGGAAGTCCCTGAATCGTATGTGGGGGATGAAAGCTCCTTCCATGTAGTAATGCGTTGCGGTCCGTTGGTTTGCTATACACAGATGTATTCAGACCCTTTGTGGTAATATCCACCTGCACATCCAGATAATGGGCCCGAACCTGTGAAAAAACAGCATTAAATACAATTTTCTCATCCAATGTATTACAATACTCAATAAAATCATGTGCCTGTTCTAAATCTCCCTTCCATATAATGAACAGATCATCAATGTATCACCAAAATCTGATACAATGTTCTTTAAATGCAATATTATTGAAAATCTCCTTTTCTTCTAGATATCCAATGTATAGATTGGCATACGAAGGTGCTGCAGGACTGCCCATGGCAGTCCCAACCTGTTGCAAAAAAAAGTTATTTTCAAATTTAAAATAGTTATTTTGTAATATGAATTGCATACAATCTGTTAGAAAGGTGCTAGGGGGTGATGTACATGTTCTCTGTATAAGAAAGTGTTCTATAGCACATAATCCTTTTGAATGTTCAATGTTGGTGTACAACGAACCAATGTCAGCGGTGATGATAATCCAATTTTTATCCCATGGTCCAATATCATGTAGTTTAGATAGAAAGTCTGTGGTGTCTTTGATATATGAGGGAAGTTTCTGTACAAGCGGTTTCAAAGTATAATCCACATATTGTGAGAGTGGATGAGTGACCGAGTCTATTGCAGAGACAATTGGTCGAAATGGTGGTGTATGGATGTCTTTATGTATCTTGGGTAAACCGTATAGAACGGGTTTCCTGGGATGTTCCTCTAAAATGAAATTAAATGTTTGTTCATCGATCCAATTCGCTGTTAATGCTATTTCCATCATGGATTTTAATTGTGCCACGATTTTCCAAGTTGGATCTTGGTCCAAACTTTTGTATGCCCCAGATTCTAACAGGTGTTTCCTCATACTGTTACTATAAAAAGTATAGTCCATAACAATTATGGATCCACCCTTGTCCGCTGGTTTGATTATAATTGTATTATCCTCCCGTAATGCTTTCAAAGCATGTGTTTCAGCTGTTGTAAGGTTAGAGTATGTTTTCTTATCACTAGTTTTATGACAGTTCGTCCTCATAAGTTCCATGAAATGATCTATACCGTGTAGAGCCCCCTGTGGAGTAAAATTACTTCTACTTTTAAATGGAACAACTATACTGGTGGTGGGGAGGTGTTTGAAATATTCCTTCAATTTGAGTGATCTTTCCAGTTTGAAAATATCCACCTCAAAATCAAATTTGTCAAATCCCTGTGTCGGTTGAAATGATAAACCTTTATTAAGCAGTTTTATTTCACTCACCGTCAGTTGTCTGGATGATAGATTAAATATTAGGTTTTCTTCTGTCCCGGTAAGATCGGGCGTTTTGTGCCTCCTCCCCCTTCTAATCCGCTTCCTTCTCCTAAAAAAGGTACTTTGTGTGAGGCTGACCGGGTCATAATCTTGTTGCCTGTGTCTCGAGTATCTCCCATCATTTCTCCATCGGTGCCGGAGGAATCTTCGGTCAGTTCCCCCGAGCCGGAAGTGTCTGCTAGTTGCTGTGTCTGCTTCCGGTTGACGCGACCACGTGGTTTTCGGCGTGGTCTCCATGGAAACCGGGGAAGCTCTCTCCTGGTGTTGCCGGACAGCCATGGATAGACGGTACCTTCGATATAGTCGCTGCAGACTCTTTTAAATTTTGATCTTTTCTACTGCTGTAATTCAGAGGTAAATTTTTCAATTTGTATTTGTAGGGTTCTTAATTGTGTGTCTTTGTCAGCATCTGGTTCTTTAGAGATCATCTCCTCAATCTTGTTGATCTCTGTCTCCACTCTATCCATTTGCTGTCTTACTTCTTCAATTACTAACAATATCAGGTCAAACGAGCATTTGTTCAGGATGGAACACCATTTTTCACAAAATGTTTTGTTCCCACGGCCTATTGTTGGCTGGTTATGTATCCTGAAACCTCTGGGGATCCGGCGAACCTTGTAATATTCAGAAAGGGTAAATCCATGGAGTTTAAGTTCCGAACTTTTTCTTTTTAGGCGTTTCAGTTTCAAAATGTAGTCCTTCATAGTGTCCTGTCCAAATGTCTTGGTGGTATCAGTGTTAAAGAGGATGCGTTGAGCTTCGTCCTCTGAAAAAGTAAATGTGGTAACTGGGATCGTTGTATCCACTTCTAAGCCCATAAATGGCTCCATCTTCACAGTTGAAGAATCAATATCAGTTGGGTGCAAACGAGGTCCGGGTGGCTAGCCAAAGTATACACTGTGTAGGATCGGACCCTGCACTCCTCAACCAGTATATGCAGTAAAAAACTGCAAATTGTTTACATGCTGGGTGCTCCAGTTACTGTAGCCAACAGTCCATATATGCAATATAGATAATCACCGGGCACACCAGTCTTAGGTGCAAAACCAAATTTATTGTGACGTTTCGGGATCACACGCGGTCCCTTCTTCAAACAAACATAAATGAGCAAACAAAGTGCCAAGTGCTATTTATAGATAAAGCATCTCAAATTGTTGAAGATGGCCGTCTAGTGGTCAATCTGTTAACTAAAGTGCCAAATACAAAGTGTCAATGCTGATAAAGTGCTAGTGTGTTGAAGATAAATACAACTTTGTAAAAGTAGATACAGCATTGTGCAAGTAGATACAGGCATTGTAAAAGTGTAAAATTTTGTGATATAAAAAATGCTAGTGATACATAAAAAGTTAAAAGATATCTAGTTCCACATTAAATATATACAAAATGAAAGAATCGCATCAATAGATCATTAGACCTATGGTAGTGATATATGTATAACACAAGACAGAATACTCATAAGTGAGAAATACACCAGGAATAAAACATACCCGCATGAGATATCTAAAATTTCCTTCTCATTTTTTCTCAGAGACTACCTCCATTTTTAAGTGCTACCTACATTTGGATCTAGAATGTAAAGATATGTCAATTAGAATATTGTACACCAGACATGTAACTACTGTGTTTGTTCTCCAGTTTGAAACCGCTTGTACAGAAACTTCCCTCATATATCAAAGACACCACAAATTTTCTATCTAAACTACATGATATTGGACCATGGGATAAAAGATGGATAGTGTAATTACCTTCATAAATAATGGTATTACCTCCTTTTATAAATGATATACATGTACCTATATGGTAATGCTTTATTATGTATGTTTTCATTTTTGGTAAAATTGCCTGTGAACCAATCCTAGTGTTTCCGACTGTCTCTTGTGAATAACCATGGAATGGTTATTTTTTTCTTGTTCCATATTGTTCTAGAATATTGCTAAGTAAGAAATGAAAGATCTGGTTTCCTCCTCTAGCAACAAGTCCTTTAATGACAGATGGAACCGATAAATTTTCAAGAAAAAATTAAAGGTAAAGCCTTGATTATTACAGGACAG
>JAACNH010000342.1:0-30830 GCA_019447015.1 Hymenochirus boettgeri
CTGTACTCATCAGTTAATGTAGAGTACACTACATCAGTTTATCTAGAATGTACCTACATCAGTTAATGTAGACTGTACCTACACAGTTTATCTAGACTGTACCTAATCAGTTAATGTAGACTGGACCGACATCAGTTTATCTAGACTCAGCCTACATAGTTATGTCTGACTGTACCCTACATCAGTTAATGTAGGACGGTACCTACATCAGTTATTAGGATGTCCCTACACAGTAATGTAGGATAGTACCACATCAGTTAATCTAGACTGACTACATCGTTATCTAAGTACCTACATCATGTAATGTAGACTGTACCTAAAATCAGTTTATCTAGACTGTCCCTACATCAGTTAATGTAGACTGTACCACATCAGTTATCTAGACTGTCCTAATCAGTATGTAGAATGTACCTACATCAGTTTATCTAGATCGTACTTACATGTCTTCAGTCTTTATGACGACCACTCAGTTATCTAGATTACTACATCAGTTATCTAGACTCAGCTACACAGTTTATACTACTGACAGCATTATCTAGAACAGTTATATCTGTACCTAGTTGATCTAGACGTACCTGTACATCAGTTTATTAGGCTACCTATCAGTATCTACCTGTACCTACATAAATGATGTAGGCTGAGCCACCTCCGTCTATAAAAAGAAATGACTATAGTGCCTATTGTCCACACCCATTCGCCGGCTAACATACACAGTGTGTAATAAAGGGCACACAATCCCCTGCTACTCTAAAGTAGTTGATTTTGACGCCCTGGTCTCTCTTCTGCACAAACAAACAACGCATATGTGAAATAACATTAAGAATAAAATGCTACAGACAGGTCCTACTATGACAGGGGCCCTTTTAAAAATCCAAGTGGGTGTTAGAATTGTGTCTTGCTCCTTCTCTCGTCTGTCTGACTCGGGTGTAGCAGCGTTTTCAGGGTAGGAGAGCTATGTTGGGAGAATGAACACACGGCTAATTATAGTGCCCTACAAGATCTACTCTCCGACTGAGTCAAATCCAACCACGCGTGTCTCACTGTAGACAGGAACAGTCTACAATGCAGGAATATGATAGGAAGGGACCTAGGAGCTAGTAACTGTCAGGACGTCACTTACCCTTCTATGAGTCATCGGATGGGTTGCTACCCGTCATGGTCCATATATCTAGATGAGTCTAGATAAACTGATGTAGGTACAGTCTACATTAACTGATGTAGGCTGAGTCTAGATTAACAGATGTAGGTGCAGTCTATTTTAACTGATGTAGGTACAGTCTAGATAAACTGATGTAGGTACAGTCTAGATAAACGGATGTAGGCTGAGTCTAGATAAACTGATGTAGGTACAGTCTACATTAACTGATGTGGGTACAGTCTACATTAACTGATGTAGGTACATTCTAGATAAACTGATGTAGGTACAGTCTACATTAACTGATGTAGGTACAGTCTAAATAAACTGATGTAGGTACAGTCTACATTAATTGATGTGGGTACAGTCTAGATAAACTGATGTAGATACAGTCTAGATAAACTGATGTAGGTACAGTGTAGATAAGGTGATGTAGGTACAGTCTATTTTAACTGATGTAGGCTGAGTCTACATTAACTGATGTAGGTACAGTCTACATTAACTGATTTAGGCTGAGTCTACATTAAATGATGTAGGTACAGTCTCATTTAACTGATGTAGGCTGAGTCTACATTAACTGATGTAGGTACAGTCTATTTTAACTGATGTAGGCTGAATATAGATTAACTGATGTAGGTACAGTCTAGTTTAACTGATGTAGGCTGAGTCTGATTTAACTGATGTAGGTACAGTCTAGTTTAACTGATGTGGATATAGTCTACATTAACTCATGAAGTTACAGTCTAGATTAACTGATGTAGATACAGACTAGATTAAGTGATGTAGGTACAGTATAGACTAACTGATGTAGATACAGAATAGACTAACTGCTGTAGATACAGACTAGATTAACTGATGTAGGTACAGAATAGACTAATTGATGTAGATACAGAATAGACTAACTGCTGTAGATACAGAATAGACTAACTGCTGTAGATACAGACTAGACTAACTAATGTAAATAAAGACTACAGTAATTGCTGTAGATACAGACTAGAATATCTGATTTAGATACAGACTAGACTAACTGATGTAGATACAGACTAGACTAACTGATGTAGATACAGGCTAGAATATCTGATGTAGATACAGACTAGACTAACTGATATAGATACAGACTAGACTAACTGATGTAGATACAGGCTAGAATATCTGATGTAAATAAAAACTACAGTAACCGCTGTAGATACATACTAGAATATCTGATTTAGATACAAACTAGACAAACTGATGTAAATACAGAGTAGAATAACTGATGAAAACACATACTAGAATAACTGATGTAGATACAGACTAGACTTACTGATGTAGATACAGACTAGACTTACTGATGTACAGTAGATACAGACTTGACTAACTGATATAAATATAGACAAGACTTACTGATGTAGATACAGACTAGACTAACTGATGTAGATACAGACTAGACTTACTGATGTAGATACAGACTAGACTTATTGGACTAGAATTATTGATGTAGATACAGACAATACTAGGATTTAGATAAGACTAGACTTACTGATATAGATACAGACTAGACTTACTGATGTAGAGTACGACTAGACTTATTGATGTTAGATACAGACAAGACTTACGATATAGATACAGACTCGACTTACTGATGTAGAACAGACAAATTACTGATGTAGATACAGACAGACTACTAGTAGATACAGCTAGACTTCTATGATGTAGATACAGTGATACACTAGACTTACGATGTAGATACAGACAAGACTTATGATGTAGATACAGATAGACTCACTGATGTAGATACAGACTAGACTTACATTGATGTAGATACGACAAGACTTACTGATTACGATACAGACTAGACTATTACTGATTAGATACGACTAGGACTTAATGATGTAGAACAGACTAGACTTACTGAGTAGATTACAGACAGACTTACTGATATAGATACAGACTAGAATACGATGTAGATACAGACTTCAGACTAAGCAGAGGTAGAGATACAGACAAGAACTATCGATTATATGATACAGACTAGAATTACTGAGTGTAGATACAGACTAGACTTACTGATGTAGATACAGACAAGACTTACTGATGTAGATACAGACTAGACTTTCTGATGTAGATACAGACTATACTTACTGATGTAGATACAGACTAGACTTACTGATGTAGATACAGACAAGACTTACTGATGTAGATACAGACTAGACTTTCTGATGTAGATACAGACTAGACTTACTGATGTAGATACAGACTAGACTAACTGATGTAGATACAGACTAGACTTACTCATGTAGATAAAGACTAGACTTACTGATGTAGATAAAGACTAGACTTACTGATGTAGATACAGACTAGACTTTCTGATGTAGATACAGACTAGACTTACTGATGTAGATACAGACTAGACTTACTCATGTAGATAAAGACTAGACTAACTGATGTAGATACTAACTAGACTTACTGATGTAGATACAGACTAGATTAACTGATGTAGATACAGACTAGACTAACTGATGTAGATACAGACTAGACTTACTGATGTAGATACAGACTTGACTAACTGATATAGATACACACTAGACTTACTGATGTAGATACAGACTAGACTAACTGATGTAGATACAGACTAGACTTACTGATGTAGATACAGACTAGACTTACTGATGTAGATACAGACTAGACTAACGGATGTATCTAACTAGATAGATAGATGATAGATCGATAGATAGATAGATAGATAGATAGATAGATAGATAGATAGATAGATAGATAGATAGATAGATAGATAGATAGATAGATAGATAGAGAGAGAGATAAAAGATAGGGAGAGATTGATAGATGATAGATAGAGAGGTGATAGATAGATAGATAGATAGATAGATAGATAGATAGATAGATGTTAAAAAAGATGATAGATAGATAGATAGATAGATAGATAGATGAGATGATGGATAGATAGATAGATGATAGATAGATAGAGAGATGATAGATAGATGAGGATGGATGGTATGATGGATAATGGATGGATGGATAGATAGATAGAGTAGATAGATAGCTAGTAGATGATGGATGATGGGATAGATAGACTGATTGAATGGATGGATGGAATTGGGTAGATGGATGATGGATGGATTGATGGAGGGATAGATAGATAGATTAGAAGTTAGATTCAGAATAGATAGATAGATAGATAGATTAGTAGATAGATAGATGGGTAGAGGGCAGGATTAATGAATTTATAGAGGATGGATGGATGGGAGGATGGATAGTGATGGGATGGATGGATGAGAGATGGAGGAGTGGATGGAATGCGATAGATGAGATGCGAAGTGTGATTGGAGGATAGATAGATGATAGATAGATAGAAGATAGAGATAGATAGATCAACAATTAGGCAACAGTGTGCACTCTTACTCGTCAATGTAGTATAATGCCAGGGCTACGCAGACCTCTAAAAGTTTAAAGATTTTTTTCAACAAGTCCTGAGGTGCTCATCTATGTTCTATGGTTGGATAGATAGATCAGATAGATAGATAGATAGATAGATAGATAGATAGCTATGATAGAAGAGAGATAGATAGATGAGATGGTAGGATCGGAAGATAGATAGAATCGAGATATAGCTGATAGATGATGATAGATAGCTAGATGCATAGATAGATAGATAGATAGATAAGATAGATGATAGATAGAAGATAGATAGATAGATAGATAGATGAGTAGATGGATAGATAGATAGATAGATAGATAGTATGCTAGATTAAGATAGAGAATAAATAGACTAGCAAGATAGATAGATAGATACGATAAGATCGATAGATGATCCTAGATAGAATTACGATATGAGTAGATAGAAGATAGATGCATGTATAGATGGAGATAGATAGAGTAGAAGATAGATAGATAAGATAGATAGGATAGGGGGGTGCTTTAAAATTCATTGGGGGTACATGTTTCCACCATCAGTTGCTCGTGTGCAATTATGGGTAGGTGGATGTCACTGGTAGTTTATTGTGAAGGGATGTTTAGTGGTAAGGAAGAACAGGACTGAGGTTTGAGATCTTTTTTTACTGATCATGTCTATGTATCCTGTTCCATTGATTTAAAGGGCATGCTACATAATGAAAATGTACCAGTTATTGAGTAACCTTCCCTACCGTGATTTCTCGATACCTAACTTACCACAAAATGTTCCACTACTAACATTACTCTGACATCAGTCCCTAACCATGTGGCTGGGAGAAGCCTTTCGCTGCTTGTTACGTGGTTCTACCATGCAGCCCAAACTTCTCCTTAGCAGCACTTGAGAATGGACAGTCGTGACTGCCGTGATGGATGGATGGATGATGGAGGAATTTTGGATAAGGATGATAGATAATAGTATAGCTAGATAGAAGATAGGCATAGATATGGATGGATGGTGGAGATGGATGGATGTGGTGATGGATGGAGGTGGATGGATGGAGGATGCGATGGGGATGGATGGGATGGATGGAGGATGGATGGATGGAGTAGATGATAGATAGATAGATAGATAGATAGATAGATAGATAGATGAGGATGGGATGGAGTGGATGGATGGATGGATGTGATGGATGGATGGATGGATGGTGGATGGATGGAATTGTGGATGGATGAGATAGATAGATAGATAGATTAGGCTGTCTCTTTGAAGTGTACATCACACCTGTTGGACCTCAAGTCTTATCGGATTGCCGACTAAACCTTGAGGTATATGAAACATTGTTTTGTTAGTTATAACATCAAACAGATTTTTTCATATGTCTTAGATTTTAAGGCTTTGTGGGTAGCTGTCCCACAGAACTACAATCTAAATGTTAATTCTGTTGTGCTATATGATTGTTAAAAGGGGAGTGTGTTCCTGTTAGTCACAAGGTATTAAAGATGGATCGAGAGTAAGAGAGATATGTCATCATTATTGTTCCCGTGGGGTCTCTCCTTTCTACTTGGCCATTAACCCTAAATACTTGTTCTTGCTTTCTATACTAAGCTTTGCTTGAATAGCTGGGAATCAGGCTCTGATAGTATAATGGTAGGGGGGAGGGGAGATAGATCTCAAGTAAGAACTTATGTTATGTAAATGCCTTGTGGATTTATGGAGAAGATATGACCGTTAAGGACAGCTCCAGCTTTATAGCCATATACTTGTTCGTTTTTAAGGACCAAGCTGCACACGACCTCAACCCCAAAATCATTGCTCCTGAAAAATCGCTTGCATTCTGGGCCAGAATGCAGTTTCAATTTACTAAATAAACCATGATAGTAATATCTTTTGCCTATTTTTGCCATTAGACCCCAGTTGTCTTAGATAACCACAATGACTACTTTCCGTGTGTCTGTGATACATTCGGTAAGTCTGACACCGGTGAAGGTCACTGGTTAGGTAAACACAAGGCAGCCAGACCCACAGCCAGTTATTTACTGGCTTTCTCTGGGTTTTTACACAAAAATACACAAAAAAATTCTCTCTGCTCTGACACAGGTGAAAAAAACTTAAAACAAAGGGTTTTTTTTTTTAGATAAAGGGGATAGTCAGTTCAGTGGAAATTGATCATATTTGTTAAATTGATAGTTTGTGTAATGCCTTAGTTAGTTATTTCACAATTCTCTCCATGAAAAATCCAGTGATTCATGACCCGTCTTCTTTCCACTGCGTTGACATTAGTTGAGCTGGACATTGGTTCTAATTGGTACTTCTTCTTCCAGAATGTCACTCTACCTGGATGTTTTATGTTGCTAAACAGGGTTTATTTTTACTGATTGGTGTTAGATGACTACATACCTCAGATGACCACATGCTCAACCCAGGCGCTGGGTTCAAGGGCCAAGACCCATAATGGTCTCTATTAGGGGTCCTGCAAACAGGAGTCAGTATTTCGGTTGCATTTATTTATACACAGACACAATGCTGAATTGGCAGATTGAAGGTCATGGGATGAAAAACGACTGCTCTTTATGTTGTTCTGAAAAGTGTACATGTTATTTCCCACTGACTTCCCTTAAGGCTTTAAAAAATCTAATTAGTAAAACAAATTCTATTGTTAGCTGTTATCCATGTTGCCAATCCATGGAGTCCACTTGGCTCATTTTACCAATATGATGTAATATTTCCCGCCTGCCAAATGAGATGTACACCACTAGCATAGAGGACAGTGAGAGGTGTCAGTGGAGCATAAATGGGATGTAGGACACATAATTGATCTAACAATATCCACCATTATAGTGAATTCCCCCTTATGTACAATAGAGACACTAAGGAGCAGGACAGGGCATTAAAAATGTACACTGTGGTGTGGCAGTGGTTTAGGTCCACTAGGGGAAATTCGGGTGCGTTTTTGCGCTCAGTCACTTTGTCAATGCAATGCTACCGGTTGTTTGCGTTCGATCGTTATTAGAACACAGCGTGTACGACTTTTGCACGTATTGCAGTGCATCAGACTGTTATAACAGTAGATAGTAACAGCGGTCACAGCGTCATAGGATATCAACCTACCAGCTGCCATTGACAATGGCCTTTAAACAGGAACAGTGATGGGAACGCAATTATCCGGGACTGGGAACTGTGATGGGAACCAGTGCAGGGAAGGAATTTTCAGGTGTTAAGGTCATTGTATAGGACTGACCGTGGTAACTTTTATTGTAAGTGCCAAAGCGTCGTTCATGACACATTTCAGACTTGGGCTTTTAAATTACAGGCGGATTTTGTATTGACTTCCCTTTTAAAGGATCCTGATGTGGATCGTTTATAACCACGTAAACAAGTGATTCGTTTTGATTTCACCTAGGACGATACGCCATCATAGCATATATAATCTCTAATGCAGGACTGGGACTGGCTGAAATAAATAAAACTCCCAAATAGAAGCGGTCAGCTTTGCTACTATTGTCAGTGTTGATCCCATCTGTGGATTAATCTTCCCACCAACTGGTATACTTTGCCTTTGTTATGCTGCTGAAGGTATTCTTTCGAAGAAGAAGAGTGTGCTCAGTATGTGATAGTTTTAACACTTGGTAGGTCATGGGATCAGGTCCAAACAGCACCACTAGGTGGAGAATATATACCATGCCAAAGTGTAATGGAATTTCATTGAATTTCAGATTTTTACGTGTGATAAAAGCATATGGTAAAAAGGAACAGTTATTGGAATAGATCTGTGCACACGACACAAACAAAGTTTGTTTGGTCCTGGAGGGGTGGGTGAGTGGGGTGGTGTGTGCTAAATTTTGGTTCTACTATGGATCTCGTGTGGTCAGCGGACAAACTGTCAGCTGCTATGATCCGTCAGTGATTCTACTAGGTGGTATTGTGGTCACTCTGCGACAAAGAAGCCGTTATCAGTGTCGTATTTATAATAAGGCCTGTGATTGCATTTGTTGATGACCATGCGTTTTGAACGATTATCGCCGTGATTGTAAATGTTGTTACATTTTATTGTCGCAGTACATATCCTCCCGTGAATTTTAAACCTTGTAGATGAAACCATTTTGCATTTTCTTTTCTTGGCTGGAAATAGTTTTTTTTTTCGTTTTGTTTTTGTCTATTACTTTATTAGTCATTTTAAAATAAATTGTCATGGTTTAAGAAAAAAAATTCTATTTTTACAAAATAAAGCTTTTATATAAATACGGTGTGAAAATATCTTGTCTAAATTTCTGGAGTATTAAAAAAACTTTCACCCAAGACCAATTTTTAAATTTTCAAAACAAAATGGTGTTGGTGTCGCTGTTTGTTAGTTAAATGGTTGATGGAGGAACATATCATATGACGCCAGAAGACCAAGGCTCGGTGCTAGTTCATATTTGTTGGGTGGAGTGGTGTAGGCCAGCGTCGCTGGTGTATGTGTGTGCAGATAAGGATTAGAAAGGGCTGGCTTTCAATGACAGGTCTTGGCGTTTGTACCGACCGGTGTTGAACTGCAGATTCTAACAGAGAATCCAAAACCCAGCCCTACTGGAATCTATACAGCACCAGAGCCAAGTCATACAGGATACAAGTTAGGTGTTTATCTGCAGTGCCAAGGAGAATCGAGATTTGGACTCGAATTTACTTACCTGTAACAGAAAGAAAAGTCCTTTGGTGGTAAATTACAATGTGTGATGTCATGTTTTGATAAACTAAAGAAATACAAATCCGAGACCAAACCTGTTTTTTTTGGGGGGGGGGGACATAGGCAGAGGTGTGAAAGTGTTGTAAAGAGATATACAGTGGTCAGTGGCCAGCTAGAGGTCCAGTGATGTGATTGGTCCCTATGCGTTGTGTGTAGTGATGGATGTTCTTTTGTTTTCTTATAATCTCTCAAAAATGAACAGATTAATGAAAAATGGATAGGGTCATCACTTTCTAAAAGAAATCTTTATCATGTGTGTAATTAATATAATTAGAATGTAATATAAATACCAAATTAGATCAATAAATGCAGTACATGAGTATAAAAGAAGTGCACAGTTCATTATTAAGAACTCTCGATGTGATGAAACGTTGTGTAAGTGTTAAAAGGTTCAAAGTGTTACAAGGTCAACTAACAATTACAAATACAATGATGAGGAATGAATGATGAGACAATGAATGAACATGTAGTTATCATCTCCCTACCCAGTGCAACGCAGGGACAACTGCCTCTGATCAGTATAAACACAATAATAGAATTTGGACTATTGTTCCCCTACCCAGTGAGGTTGTGCTGTAGATATGTCACCAACTTTACTTTTTCTGTTTACTACTATGGAAGTTGAGTCCTGTTTTACTATTTATCCCATTAAATACTTCTATTATAGTGGAGAAAGAAATAGAAAAATGGAGAATTGGAAATCATTAAAATAAATTGAGCTGGACTTGGAGGAACCATCTGTTCGGTGTGGAGAGTGAGTTAACAGCAACCTAATGGTTGATGGTATTATATGGCAATTTAAAAAATCCAAAGGGATACTTATTAAAGAGGGTCAAGGGAAACATATGAGGTTTAGGTTGATAGAGGGTCAGTTTATCTTGAATTCTACTCATTGGTTGTACTACACAGACCTACAGTGTTATTGCACACCCCACCAGCCTTTCATTATTGGATTCATTCCATGTGTAAGGTGGTGGTATTTTTGGTGTCTATCTCTAGTGATAAGAACAATTTGGTCTGTAGATACCTGACTATCAATGGAAGTGAACCCACCTTATGATAATGAAAAGATTGTAACACTACTTAAGGACCCTGGTTGGGAATCTAAATATTAAAGGAACTAGTATTTGGGGTAAGGAAGGTTGTATTTCTTTTTAAATAGGATATGTTACACGTTTTCTATACTATATAACACATGGATAGGTCAGGTGTTGGTGATGTATGGCATGTATGATGTATATAATTTTATTATAAAGTGACCACTTGGGTACGCAGCACTGTACATAATAAAATACAACGGGAGATTCGAATAAAAGTCTTATGTGTTTAAAATGGTGCATAATTTTGCCCCAACCAATCAATCAGGTGAGCTTTCAAATGTTAAATAAGATTTTGATGGGTTGGGGCCACACCACTGGCACCATTTTAAAACGATAAGAACTTTTATGAATAACCCTGATAGGTACAACAAACGTAGGGGGATAAGTGCCTTATACAGATAAAAGATATATTACTTACATAAAAAGTTTCAAAGTGTTAATTAAATACAATTAATATTTATCTGCCTATATCAAATAAGTGAGTATGACACTATTAGCAATCCCTTGCCCCATAGAGCTTACAATCTAAGTGGGGGGACAACATACACGATACAATGGTGCTAATACCATTTCAAGATAGTTTTTCAAAAACATAGCGTGCATAGTGGGGCCTTGCACATCACTACCATTAGCACACAGAAAGGGCACGTGGAAAACGCACTAAATTAATGGTAGTTGGGCCTGCTCCATAATAACGTTGTAGCACAAGAGAAGTTGAGTTAATCTCCCGTCTAAGTTTTCATTGAGCACCGTGGCAAGTTTTTTTATAAGGTGATTGATACAGAATTGATGAACCCCCAGTCAGTTGTGGATCTGTACAGTTTGGTGGATTGGTCGGTTTATGTATAAAACTGGCTGTGTAGTAGGGAATGATTTGAGTGTAAAACGAGGAATTTTTATAGATGTTATTTTGATTTGGACAAGTAATAGTTCCTCTAATGAGTTTGATGGACATGATAAGTGCTGGGTACATACTATATAATCATGTATACCGGTTGGCCACAAACATTGTATGGTTGTTCTTAGGGATTGTCCCGGCCACCAACTGTGTAGTGGCGAAACTGTCAGTGGGCCAATAGTTTTTGCTGGTATGTTACACAGCCTACAGCACATCTACACAGGTTCTACAATGCATGGACTCCGCACACAATGACGTGGTCTAAAACAGCCGTTCCGGACAATCCACGTGTGTGGACCATTGGCTGTCCATTCAGGTTGGAAATGTGTGTTGGTTGTATTCCTGGTTTTAGTTTTGTTTTCTGCAGGGGACGGACAATATAATGTCAGTTAAACTCCTAGAGGCCCGTGACGTCTGTCGAGCTTTCTAGATATTTTTTTCTCCTTCACCTGTGTTCAGCTTCAAATCTTAGTAGAGAATTCCAAAAAGCTGAAGTTCGGTGGTCTAGAAGTCCCCATGATGTAACATCCGCATGGCGGGGAATCCCACTTTGTGATCGAGAGAATGGGTCAATGCGCATCAGAATACGATAAAACACTCGGGACTCCATGTTCTAGTGCTTCGGCTGCTTGGTTATGTTCTCTAGATCTAGTGGCCTGATACAATATTACGTATATCAATACGGGCTTCAGCTATCCTGTCCTACCAGTGTCTTACAGGGTCAGATGATCTGTTTGATCCATTGCAGTGCCAAGGCTCCAGTCTTAAGCTTATACAAGAAAACATTGCGTACGATTTTAAGGCATAATAAAAAGTGTAGAGTTTCACGTGGCTAAGACCCTTTCTTTCGCAAGAAGTCATTGCTGTAAGAGTCTTTCAAAACTTCGATCTCAATTAACAAAATCCAAACAAAACGTGTCTTGTCCATTAAAATAGCACTGAAGATCCTTTTAAGTCTCGTTTATAAGTGATAGCAATATTCTAGTAAGGTTGCACATATATAATATGTAAGACGATAGAGTTTTATAGTTTCATGAGTTTTTTGTACAAATAAAACTGAAACCAATGTAAACATTGAATTATGAACTCATTAAAAAAGAATATCCTTAACTATGATTATCTAAATAGTCCAGAAAAAATAGACGTATACGTACGTAAAATTTGTAGTTACTCACAAAAAAAAACCACAATCCTCGACCACCGAAACACCTCCTGGTCTGTTAACTCGCTTCGTATAGGTCTCTCTGGAAGCTCACTGTTTGGTTTGCTCGCTAGTACCTAAGCGCAATGAGAAGAAGGGTAAGCAGAGCAAACACCTTTTCTTTTAGATTGCCTTCATACAGAAAGACCTATTTATATCAACACACAACATAATATTTGTCTACAAATGACAGATTTAGGTACTAATAAAATTATTTTGTAACAGTATATAGATAATCATTATCCTTACTTCGTATTTAGGATATAGGATCATTTATAGATGTTTGATCAATACTGGTTGGTAGTCAGGTCGGATGAGGGCTTTAAATGGTTACATCGGTATTTTTTAGTGGGTACGATCACTTGGCCTATTAGGAGCACCAGGATCGGTTGGAAATTAAAACAATACGATCCCTTTTTAAATTGTGCTGACCTGTTGGTGGGAATTTTTCAACAAATTTGGAAGACAGTTTGGAATAACATAATACCTTTATGGCTAATAAAATAATTTAAAGCCAATTAAGTGAGGTACACACCATACTATAATTTGTCACGACTGACCGATATTTCAGAGTTCGGTTTTGATTATTATTGTTCTAACGTCTCGACACTATCGACGACCCTTTTCTGAGTCCGATAGGACGAAAGCACGACGGGACAGTCGGGAAAACCATGGGCAATTGTGGGCGGTGTCAGTAGCCTCGAACGGTCAGTCAGGAGGAAAGATTGCAAAAATGTGTACCTCCTTTAGGCTTCTTTATCAGGAATGATCAAACTGAATATTTTATTATAAAGCACTCAGTTTATACTACTAGAACAAAGACTAACTGACATTACATGATGTATATTTGCACCATGCCGGCAACAATGGCTGTCGTAAATTAGGACAGTAATACACATTCATGCATATTTTCGTTAATAAAATGTTCATTTATTACAAGATGTGTTCACTTTCATCAATGGCCAACGTGGTACAATTCTCTATCACTACTTTGTTACAATTTGGTGTGAGAAGTGTAGTTGTGTTGAAAATTGCTGCAAATATTCGACCCGATCACAGTCGATTGAAAGTTTAGTTTTAATATACATTTTTCTAACGGGGTGTAAACACCAGGGGGGGGAGCAGGGGGGGGGGAGTACCGCAGTGGGCCCCGCACGACAGGGGGCCCCATCTTTCTTTTTTTCCCTATGACAGATATAGCCTCTTCCCAGGAAAACAACTGTGGATGAAGCACGAATAGGGGACCAATCATAGTCTTGCTGGGGGGGGTGGCCCCAGTGATTTCCCTAGTTACGTCGTCTTGATTTTTAAAATTATTAAATTTCCTTTAAGCTGTAGATGTGTCTACTGGATTTTGACCCAGTGTGACTGGGGCAAGATGGTATTATTTCACATAATAGCGTCCAATAGAAATAATTAAAGTGGGTGAGCAGCAGTTGTAATGTTATTTAAAATCAGTTTCATGGTCATTCATCCTAGATGAAGGATCTACGGCACACATACCCAAGGAAGAGGCGAGTCAGGGACAGAATATCATCCATTCCGGTTGACGGGAACGATCGTCAACTATTTGTTCACCGGCAGCTGCTGACACAAAGCAAAGCACAGGCACTAAACGGGTATAAAGGTCACAGGGCGAGACTGTTGGGGATTTCTATTTAGGGCGACAACCTCCAAAAACGACTTGACGGATTGTGTCCTTTAATTGCACCATGATGCCCTACAAAGGGAGAAACAAAGAAATAATAGAAGGGACATAGCTACAATGTGTGTGTGTGAGAGAGAGAACAGACCGACAGGGGACAGACAGAAAGACAGACAGACAGACAGACAGACCGAACAGATAGAGAGTAGATAGATAAGACAGGACAGACAGTAGATAGAAGAGATAGATTAGATAGATGGATAGATGGATAGATGGATCAGATAGATAGGTAGATAAATAGGTAGGTAGATAGATGGATAGATAATGAGATAGATAGAAAATAGATAGATAGATAGATAGATAGATAGGTTGGGTAGGTTGGTAGATAGATAGTTGAGATAGATAGATAGATAGATAGATAGATAGATGTAGATAGATAATGGATAGAGAGATGCGCAGCCAGAGGATTAGATGGATAAGGATTAGATTAGATAGGTAGATAAATAGGTAGGTATAGATAGTTAGATAGATAGATAGATAGATAATAGATAGATTAGAATATAGTAGATAGATACGATAGATAGATAGATGATGGATAGTGGATAGATAGATAGAAGATAGGGAGATAAATAGGGGTAGATCGATAGAAGATTATAGATAGATAGAAATATGATAGATAGATAGCTAGATAGAGAGGTGGTGTAGGTTGTTAGGTTGGTAGAAGAAGATAGATAGATAGATAGATAATAGATAGATATATAATAGATAGATAGATAGATAATAGATAGAGATAAATAGATAGATAGTAGATAGCATAGATAGAGAGATAGTGATAGATAGATTATAGATAGATAGATAGATAGAAGATAGATAGATGATAGATATAAGAGATAGATTACGATAAATAGATAGAAGTATAATAGAAGATAGATAATAGATGATAGATAGATAGATAGATAGATTTAATAGATATATATAGCTTAGATCGATAATAGATAGATAGAAAGATAAGATAGATAGGATAGATAGATAGATAGATAGGGGTAGGTTGGGTAGGGTGGTAGATGATAGATAGATAGATAATAGATGATAGATAGTAATAGATAGATATATAATAGATAGATAGATAGAGAGATAGAATAGATAGATAGATAATAGTAGATAGATAAATAGATAGATAGGTAGATAGAGAGAAGGATAGTAATGATAGATAGATAGATATAGATAGATAGATAGATAGATAGATGGATAGATAGATAATAGATGTAGATAGATAATAGATAGATAGATAGATAGATAATAGATAGATATATAATAGATAGATAGATAGATGATAGATAATAGATGATAAATAGATATATAAGATATTGACTGATTAAATGAAGAGAAGATAGATAGATAGATAGATAGATAGATAGATAGATTGATAGATAGTAGGGTAGATAGATAGATAGATTAGCTGGGGGGTGCTTTAATTTCAGGGTACATGTTTCCCACATCAGTTTGATCTGTGCATTATAGAGGTAGTAGTCGACGAGCGCTCACTGGTCTGGTTTTTGTGAAGGGAACCCCAGGCTAGTGGTAAGACAGAACAGGACTGAAGGTTTAGAAATCTTATGATCTTGTCTGTCTATGGTATCCTTTTCAGCGACGATTAACGACCTCAAAGGGCATGTCTCACTCATGAAAAAGTACCAGTTATTGCAGTCACCTCACAAATACCGATTTTTCTAATACTTACACCTTTACAAAAATGTTACCCTTTACTAACAGTCTCAAAAACAGTCCTACCCTTGCCTGGCTGGTAGAAGAAGCCTCTTCTGCTGTGGACTTGTTTTCTACATCAGACCAAATTCTCCTTGCAGCATTGAGAATGGAAATCAGTGATCTGCCGTTGATTTCAGCATCACCAGTTGTAGATAGAAGAAAGAAATACAAGCACAGACTTCAACATTGTCTTTAGTAAAAGTAAAAACGTCCCTTATTTATCTAATATTGGGAACAGCTTAAAACATCTAAAAGAACATATTTACAATGATATCCCGACCTATATCTCCCTGATTGTCACATTAATAGGATAATATCATTATCTAAAGATAAATGGGTCAACCGATGCAGCATATTACAAACCAGATATCAAATATGGGTATGGGGTCTAGGTCAGAGAAAAAATATCGCCAGCAAAGGGTGGGTGACACAGATGTGACCACTGCCATGAGGGTTTTTGGGCGTGTGGTAGTATAATGATAAAAGGGCTTTGTTTAAAGGTAAGTTCATAAAAAGTTGTATGGGGGTAATGGGGGGGTCCTTAATAGATTTTTCAATTCTGTGGTGGACATGCCTTTTAATAAACTAACATGATGTATTGCTAAAGCCTTTCTTTCTTTCATTTAGATATTTGGGAAAAACTAACAAGAGGAAGGTGACCATTCCTCACCTACAATCTGCTACTAACTTGGCATGCAGTGTCATTAAATGTGCTGACTTCTGACCAAGAAACTAAAGTAGGTTAAATTAGACTATGGCATAAATAATGAAAATAAAAATGTCAAACAAGCTACAACACTAAGATATGTAGAGTACGTTGCAATGTGGAATATTGTTGATTCATTTATTTATTATTATTATTTGATTATATTCTACAGTATAAGGGAAAGGGCCCATTTATTTAACAATCCACACATATTTATAATCGCTTTTAGCGATTGGGTTAAAGAGGACTAAAATGATTGCAAACTTACGATGGTCTTAATAATTACGATTTACCGATTACCGCGCGTATCGCTAATGGACCGCATTATAAATGTGGACTTGGGGGGGATTATAAAGGACCGATAGCGGTTTTAGCCATTTCGATTCTTTTAACTGTATTATGAAGGTTTGTTATCATTAATGCCCACGACGAAACCTTTATAGGGGTTTATAGAAGTGGGTTGGTGTTTTCACCAGTAGATAGATAGATAGAAACACACCATAAGCTTTCTAACCCATTAAGCTTTTGTTTGGATTTGGTGTGTTTTAACAGAGAAGAATTTAACATACGACTACATACAATGACACGAAAACATGTTGCTGTGAAGTGGTGTTTGGCAGTGGCCTTTTATTGGTATGTTCAATTAACTTCTCCGATAACGCGCTTTAAGTACGAACACTTTTTGGAAACAATGGAACGTGAGAAACTAAGCCACATATTTGCTGTTTGAACTGGCAGATAACAGGCCACGAGTATCAGTGAAAGATGTCGGGGAAAAAGGTCTGACTGTGAAATGGAATTGCCTCCCACACCAACTTCTGGACTCGCAACACACCAAACAGCAGAAGCAGAAATCAAGAAAGAATTATTATGCCTTACCTCCACCCACGGAATCATTTCAAAAATTTTACGAACAGCGCCAAGTAAATGAATTAAAAAGGCTTTACCGCCACATGCACCCTGAATGAGGAAAAAATCTAGGAACATTTCGGTCAACAGTGAGATTTCTGATCTTTAAAAACCAGATGATCCAGCCAAACAGGCACCTGTAAGTCTTGGATAAATCCCTAACGGTGAGGTGCAGCCATGGTTGGATCTTTGGAGAGAACGGGACTTGCGATGCAATTGGGGACATCAAGGCAGTAAAAAATCACAGAAGAAGACGAAACCGTTCTTGGGGAATGTAAAAGATAATCATGAGGTTTCAAGGTCAGAGAATAAATGTGGGCAGTGATAAACCTTGAATCTATTGGGAAGGGTACCAGTCAAAGGGCGATGTAACAGACAGCTGTGTGGTTATTGAGACACAACACTTGACTCCATGAACCAAAAATATACCCTGGCCATGCAGACGGCATGCAGTAGTACTCAAAGATCCATCGAAAGGGGAGATGTTAAAGGCACAAAATTTCTGTTGGAACATGTTCTTAGAGGAAGTAGGTCGTTGCAACTCAGTGGAAGAACACAATATTCTTCAAGATAAAGTCCGGGGGGTAAATCCAGGAATTGAAAGGCGTGTCAAGAAAACAGTCAAACTATTCAGACAGAGCATCTGTGTGCACTCAGGAGATAATTCTGGGAAAAATTCACAAAATAAAAATGTCTGCAGAGAGGAGACCGAGAGGAACCACGTAAACACACCCAGGTGGCTATTGAAAACAAGGCCCTTGGATACAATTCACAAGGATTCATAATGTTCGATTATTAGAGCGGATTTACTTAGACGATATAGAAAAGGGAGGAGTAATGCAAAAAAAAGTGGATTATTTGAAACACAACCTTTTTTAGACACTATTAAAGAACTTACTGATGAAAAGTGTTTTTAAGGCCGCTCAGATACTCATGATAAAGATCGTTCTAGCAAGGGTTCAATTACCACAGATGAAGCACTGTGAGGTGATGTAATAATCAACACTGTGGTTGTTCGAAACGCAACTCAAGGGGACACTTAAAGGCAATTTTGAAGTAGGCCAGTAAAGAGATGTGACACTGCTGAACGAAGAAAAGAGGCTGAAACAAAAGGAAACAAATCATTTGAAACGCGTTCCATGGATAGAATTCTAATGGGGATGGTAGATGGAGGCTGATAAAAATCAATCCACTGATTAACACAGAGATTTTAAAGGGCGACGGTCAAATCTTTCAAAAACTGTTTGAAACTCTCCCTTTGATGACTGTTAAGAGGAAGAGTAGACGTTGTATTGGATTGTGTCGCCAACCCAAGAAATATAAGGGAGGGAAGTTGTAAAACAAATCAAACTTGATTTGAACTGTGACCCCTTTATGCCTGGGAGGATAGTCTGGGGGAATTTTCAGGAAGTGACCTGTTACGTCAGCAGTCGAGAACAAGTAGAAAAGAGGCGCAAAGTAAAAAAACTACAATGGATGTTGAAACACAAAAACCATTAGACCAAATTAAGATATTAGCCCCCAAAAAGGTGATTGTCATTCGGGCATTACAAGCGGAATAGTGTCTGGGGAACGTGGTACACAGCAAAATGGATGTTTGAGGACACAACCCATTGATGTTTATTAATCAGGAATCTAACTCAAAGAAAACACTCGTCAGTCCAAAAGGAAGGGTTTTACAAAGAGGAGGATGTTAAAAAATGTCGGTGGCTGGGTGGCTATTGAAACGCAGACCAATGGACAGGCTAGGGCGATAATCAGAGCAAAAAAAGAAGAAGGACACCCCTCTTCATGGGCGATGTGAAGTCACACATGGATGTTTTGAAACCCAAAACATCAGATTCAATTAGAGATGCAGAGGAACGGCTATATAAACCAGTTACAGGACAAACTCCAAAGATCCAGCCCAGGGTAGTTGATGTAAAAACAACGCAAAACCTTTTTGAAAACTGAGCCCACTAGACAACGTGTCTTCCCACAAGAAAGTAATGAGATATCGAGCCGAAACCGAATAGGAGATACCATCAGGGAGGTTTCCCGGGTGAAGGAAATTTTGAATTAAACCAAAGGAGGAAATTGTGCCAAAAAATGCTCATATCCCCCAAGAAGAAAACATTGAGAAGGTTCTGTGAATAAATGTTTACGTGGTCTTTGAAAACTGTCATCTTGAACAGTATGAACAACAGGAAGCTGAGGGGTTCCAAGAATGCCCAACGAGAAAGATGTCAAAGTGAGATTGTGTCAGTAGTGGGGACGAAGTGCGTTTATGTAGATACAGACTAGACTTATTGATGTAGATACAGACAAGACTTATTGATTTAGATACAGACTAGACTTACTGATATAGATACAGACTAGACTTACTGATGTAGATACAGACTAGACTTATTGATGTAGATACAGACTAGACTTACTGATATAGATACAGACTAACTTACTGATGTAGATACAGACTAGACTTACTGATGTAGATAACAGATCTAGAACTTACTGATGTAGATACAGACTAGACTTACTGATGTGATCAGACAAGACTTACGATATTATACACAGACTTACTGAGGTAGATACAGACTAGACTTATGATGTAGATACAGACAAGACTTACTGATGTAGGCTACGACTAAACTTTCTGATGTAGATACAGACATATTACTGATGTAGATACAGACTAGACTACTGATGTAGATAAACAGTACTGATAGATACAGACTAGACTTTCCGAGTGTAGATACAGACTTGACTTCTGATGTGATACAGACTAGACTAACTGATGTAGATACAGACTAGACTATACTCCTGTAGATAAGACTAGACTTCCACTGATGTAGATAAATGACTAACTTACTGATGTGACAGACTAGACTTTCTGATGTAGTATACAGAGCTATAGCTTACTGACCTGTAGATACAGACTAGACTTACTCATGTAGATAAAGACTAGACTAACTGATGTAGATACTACTAGACTTACTGATGTAGATACAGACTAGATTTAACTGATGTAATACAGACTAGCTAACTGATGTGATCAGACTAGACTTACTGATTGTAGATACAGACTTGACTAACTGATTAATAGATACACACAGACTTATGATGTAGATACAGACCCTAGACTAACTGAATGTAGAGACAGACTAGGACTTACTGATGTATATACGACTAACTTACTGATTAGATACGACTGATACGAAGTATCTACTAATAATAGATGATAGATCGATAGATGATAGATAGATAGATAGATAGATAGATAGATAGATAGATAGATAGATAGATAGATAGATAGATAGATAGATACGATAGAGAGAGAGATAAAAGATATGGATAAGATTGATAGATGATAGATAGTAGGGTGTAGATAGATAGATAGATAGATAGATAGATAGACTAGATAGATAGAAGATGATGATAGAAGATAGATCTTCGCTCGCTCGCTCCTAGTGGCTGGCTCTCTCTCGGCTCCGCTTGCTCGCTCGCTCGCGGCGCTGCTCGCTCGCTCGGATGGCTGGCTGCTGGCTCCTGGCTGGCTGGCTCGCTCGCTCGCCGTTCGCTACGCTCGCTCGCTCGCTCGCTGGCTCGCTGGGCTCGCTCGCTTCTTGCCTGTCTTGCTGGCTGGCTGGCTGGCTGGCTGGCTGGCTGACTGTCGGGCTCTCTCGCTCGCTCGCCGTTCGCTCGCTCGCTCGCTCGCATCGCTCGCTCGCTCGCTCGCTCGCTGGGTCGCGGGCGGCTGTCTGCGGCTCCGCCGGGCTGGCTGGCTGGCGGCTGGCTGGCTGGCTGGCTGGATAGATAGATGGAGAGATGGATGGCTGGATAGACTAGTGGAGAGATGGATCGATGGATCGCCTCGATTATCGATACGACTAGCAACTCTCTAGCTAGATAGATAACCAATTCGCACCCGTGTGCACTCTACCTTCATTAGTCTCATGCCGCAGTGGCTACTGCAGAGCCTCAAAAGTTAAAGATTTTTTTCAACAAGTCCTGAGAGTGCTCTACATGTTACTATGGTTGGCTAGATTCATAGCATGACTAGCTTCGCAGCTCGATCGACTAGCTCATCAGTCGCTCGATAGCTAGTCCCTCGATGGATGGCTGCGATCATCGATCGACTAGCTACTATAGTAGTCGCTTCATCGCTGCGCTCGCCTGCTCGCTCGCTCGCTCCTCGCTGTCGCTGCTCTCTACGCTAGCTCGTCGCTGCTCGCCTCTCGCTCGCTCTGTCGCTCGCTCGCTAGCTCCTAGCTCGCTGCTCCTCGCTCGCTTCCCTCGCTCGCTGCCGCTCATCTCGCTGCTGCTCGCGTCGCTCGCTCGCTTGCTCTCTCTCTCGCTCTCTCGCTCTCTCGCTCGCGCTACGAGCACGCTCGAGATAGCATAGATCATATATAGATCGATCATAGATAGGGGGGTGCCTTTAATTTCATGGTACTGTTTCCACCTCATTGATCTGTAGGCCTTATGGGTAGTGAGATGTCACTGGTATGTTTATTGTGAAGGGCATGTAGTGGTAAGAAGAACAGGACTGAGGTTTAGAATCTTACTGTCTGTCTATGTATCCTGTTCATATGGATTAAAGGGCATGTCTACTCATGAAAATGTACCCAGTTATTGAGTACCTTCCCATACCTGATTTTTCTAATACTTAACTTTACCACAAATGTTACCCTACTAACATTACTCACACAGTCCTACCCATTGCTGGCTGGTAGAAGCCTCTTCTGCTGCTGTACTTGTTATCTACATGCAGCCCAAACTTCTCCTCTGCAGCCTTGAGAATGGAAGTCAGTGACCTGCCGTGATGGATGGATGGATGGATGGATGGATGGATAGATGATAGATAGATAGATAGATAGATAGATAGATAGATAGATAGATGGATGGATGGATGGATGGATGGATGGATGGATGGATGGATGGATGGATGGATGGATGGATGGATGGATGGATGGATGGATAGATAGATAGATAGATAGATAGGCTGTCTCTTTGATGTACACACACCTCGTGGACCTCACAGCTCTTATCGGATTGCCGCCATAACCGGTATATGAAACTATTGTTTGTTAGTTATAACATCATCAGATTTTTTTCATATGTCATTAGATTTTAAGGCTTTGTGGGTAGCTGTCCCACAGAACTTACAATCTAATGTTAATTCTGTGTGATATGTATAGTAAAAGGAGTGTGTCCTGTAGTCACAAGGTATTAAAGATGGAATCTATGAGTAAGAGAATGTCCATCATTATTGTTCCCGGGGTTCTTCCTTTCTACTTGGCATTAACCCTTTAACTCCCTGTTCTTGCTTTTCTAATAAGCCTTGAATAGCTGGAATCAGCGCTCTGATAGTTACTAATGGAGGGGGGAGAGAGATTCAAGTTAAGCACTTATGTAAAATGCCTTGGATTTTTCCATGGAGAAGATATGACCTGTTTAGGACAGCTGTCCAGCCTTATAGCCATATACTTGTTCCGTTTAAAGGACAGCTGCACACGACCTCACCAAAATATTGCTCTTGAAATAATCGCTCTGCATTCCTGGGCCAGAATGCAGTTTTTCAATTACTAAAATACCCTGAAGTAATCTCTTTTGCCTATTTTTGCCATAGACCCCAGTTGTCTTTAGAAACCACATGACATACTTTCCTGTGTTCTGTGATACATACCGGTAAGTCTGACACCTGTGAGGTCACTGTTAGTAAACCACAGGCAGCCAGATCCCACAGGCACGTTATTTACTGGCTTTCTCTGGGTTTTACACAAAATACACAAAAAAATTCTCTCTGCCTAGACACAGGTGAAAAAAAACTTTAAACAAAGGGTTTTTTTTTAGATAAAGGGACAGTTCAGTGGAAATGATCAATATTTGTTAAATTGATAGTTTGTGTAATGCCTTCTTAGTTATTCTACATATTCTCTCCCATGAAAAATCAGTTGATTTCATACCCTTTACTGTTCCCTGCTGTTGACATTAGTGAGCTGACATTTCAGGTTCTAATGGTACTTCTTCTTCCCAGAATGCACTCTACCTTGGAATGTTCCTAACAGTTATTTCTACTGATTGGCTGTTAGATGCTAACATCTCAGATGACCCATGCTCAACCCAGGCGCTGGGTCAAGGGCAAGACCATAATGGTCTCTATTAGGGGTCCTGCAAACAGGAAGTCAGTATTTCGGTTGCATTTATTTATACACAGACACAATGCTGAATTGGCAGATTAAGGTCATTGGGATGAAAAACGACTGCTCTTTTTTTCTGAAAAGTACATGTATTTCCACTGAACTTCCCCTTTAAGGCTTAAAAAATAACTTAATATAACAAACTTCTATGTTTTAGCTTTATACATGTTGCAATCAAGGAGTCCACTTGGCTCATTTTACCCATATGAGTAATATTTCCCAGCCTGCCAAATGAAGATGACACCACTAGCCATAGAGGACAGTGAGAGTGTCAGGTAGCATAAATGATGGTAGGACACATATTAATAACAATATCCACATTATATTGAATTCCCCCTTTTACAATAGAGACACTAAGGAGACAGACAGGGCAATTAAAATGGTACACTGGTGGTGGGCAGTAGGTTTAGGTCCCACTAGTGGGATTCGGGTCGCGTTTTGCGCTCCAGTCCACTTTGTCAATGCAATGCTACCGGTGTGTTGCGTTCCGATCCGTTATTAGAACACATGCGTGTACGACTTTTTGCACGTATTGCATGCATCCGTATAACATAGATAGGTACAGGGTCACAGCGCTCATAGAATATCACACTCAGCTGCCATTACAGATGGCCTTTAAACAGGAACAGTGATGGGAAAGCATTATCCGGGCTGGGAACTTGATGGGAACAGTGCAGGGAAGAATTTCTCAGGTGTTAAGGTCCTTATAGGACTGACCGGTAACTTTATTGTTAAGTGCCAAATGTCCTGACACATTTCAGACTTGGGGCTTTTAATTACAGGCGGATTTGTCTTGACTTTCCCTTTAAAGGGATCCTATTGGTCTGTTTATAACGTAAACAAGTGATTCGTTGATTCCCTAGGACGTAGCCATTACATAGCATAATATATCTCTAATGCAAGGACTGGACTTGCTGAAATAAATAAACTCCCAAATTAGATGGTTCAGCATTTGCTCACTATTGTCAGTGTCTGACCATCTGTGATAATTCCACCACTGGTAACTTTGCCTTTGTTAGTGCTGCTGAGATCATCTTTCAGAGAAGTAGCTGTGCTCAGTGATAGTTTTAACACTTGGTACGGTCAATGGGATCAGGTCACAAACAGCACCACCTAGTGGAGAATTAATACCATGCCAAGTGTAATGAATTTATCATTGAATTTCAGATTTTTACTGTTGTGATAAAAGCACTATGTAAAAGGCACAGTATTTGGAATAGATCTGTGCACAAGACACAAACAAAGTTTGTTTGGCCACTAGGGGGTGGTGTGCAAATTTTGGTTTCTCCTATGGATCTCGTGATAGGTCACGGCAAACTGTCAGCTGCTGTGACCGTCAGTGATTCACTAGTGTTTATTGGTCACCTGCGACAAAGAAGCCGTATCAGTGTCGTATTCATAAAGGCATGGTATTGCCATTTCGTGATACCATGCGTTTAACGATTATCGCCGTGATTGTAAATGTTCGTACATTTATGTTCGCAGTACTATCTCGCCGTTAAACCTTGTGAAAACCATTTTGTTTTTCTTTTCTTGGCTGGAAATAGTTTTTTTTTTCGTTTTGTTTTCTTATTAACGTCATTTTAAAATAAATTGTCCTGGGTTTTTAAAAAAAAATTCATATTTTTACAAAATAAAAGCTTTTTATAAATACGGTGAAAAATTCTAAAATTTCTGGAGTTAAAAAAACTTCACCCATAGACCCATTTTTTAAATTTTCAAAACAAAATGGTGTTGGTGTCGCTTTTGTTAGTTAAATGGTTGATGGAGGAACTATCCATTATGACGCATAAGACCAGTCTCTTGTCTAGTTCATATTGTCTGGGTGGGAGTGGCTGTAGGCCAGCGTCACGCTTGTATTGTGATTGCAGATAAGGATTAGAAGGGCTGGCTTTCAATGACAGGTCTTTGGCTGTACCACCCGGTGCTGAACTTGCAGATTCTAACAGAGAATCCCAAACACCAGCCCTACTGACTCTACTACAGCACAGAGCCAAGATACAGGATACCAGGTAGGAGTCTTTATCTGCAGTTGCAAGGGAGAATCTGAGATTTGGACTAGAATTTACTTACCTGTAACAGAAAGAAAAGGTCCCATTTGGGGTAAAATGTGATTCATTGAAAATAAAGAAATACAAATCAGACCAAACCTTTTTTTTTGGGGGGGGGGACATAGGCCAGAGGTGAAAGTGTTGTAAAGAGATATAAGTGTCAGTGGCCAGCTAGAGAGTCCAGTGATGTGATTGGTCCCTATGCTGTGTGTATGATGATGTTCTATACATCTCTCAACAATGACACAGATTAATGAAAAATGGATAGGGTCCTACTTTCTAAAAGAAATCTTTATCATGTGTGTAATTAATATAATTAGATATTAATATTAATTACACATAATTAATTATATCAATATAAAGTGCAGACAGGTCATTAATTAAGAGAACTTTTTCTTCTACGATAGTGAATTATAACGTTGTGTAAAGGTAAAAGGTTCAAGTGTTACAAGGTCAACGTAACAATGTACAAACTACAATGAATGAATGAATGAATGAACAATGAATGAACATGCTAGTTATCCTATTCCCTACCCAGTGACACAGGCAGGACAACTGCCTCTGATCAGTATAAACAAAATAATAGAATTTGGACTATGTATCCCTACCCAGTGAGAGCTTGTGTTAGATATGTCACCAACTTTACTTTATCTGTTTACCTATATGGAAGGTTGAGTCTGTTTTTACTATTATTCCCATAAATACCTTCATTATAGGTGGAGAAATAGAAAAATGGAGAATTGGAAACATTAAAATAAATGAGATGGACTTTGGAGACCTCTTGTTCTGTGTGGAGAGAGAATCCAGCAACCTGGTTGATTTATTATATTGGCATTAAAAATAATCAAATGGGATCTTATTAAGGGGTCATGGGACAATATGGTTTAGGCTGAAGAGGGTCAGTTTATCTTTGAATTCCTCATTGGTGTCTACACAGACCTACAGTTTATCTGCACCCACCCCCAGCCTTTTCATTATTTGGATCATTCCATGTGAAGGGGGTATTTTTAGCTGTCCTTATCTAGTGATAAGTAACAATTTGGTCTGTAGATACCCTGACTATCACTGGAATGTGAACCTGACACTTCAAATGATGTAAAACAAACACCAGGACCCTGTGTGGGAATCAAATATAAATGAATAGTATTTTGGGTAAGAAGGTGTATTTCTTTAAATAGGATGTACACGTTCTATCATATTATACACATGGAATAGTCAGGTGTTGGTGTATGTATGTATGTATGTATGTATAATTTTATTTATAAAGTGCCACTTGGGTACGCAGCACTGTACATAATAAAATACAAACGGGAGATTCAATAAAAGTTCTTATTGTTTAAAATGGTGCTAATTTTGCCCCAACCAATCAGATGTTAGCTTTCAAATGTTAAATAAGATTTGATTGGTTGGGGCAAAATTGGCACCATTTTAAACGATAAGAACTTTTATTGAATAACCCTGATAGTGTACAAACCAGGGGATAAGTGCCATTATACAGATAAAATATATTTACATAAATAAAGTTTCAAAGGTTAAAAATACATATATATATCTTTATATAAAATAAGTGAGGTCTTGACACATTAGCAATCCCTGCCCCAAAGAGCTTACAATCTAAGTGGGGGGACAACATACAGATACAATGGTGCTAATACATTTTCAAGATAGTTTTCAAAATAGCGTGCATAGTGGGGCCTTGCACATACACTACCATTAGCAACACAAAAGGCACGTGAAAACGCACTAAACTTACATGTAGTTGGGCCTGGCCCATAATAACTTGTACGCAAAGGAATTTAGTTAATCTTCCCTCTAAGTTTTCATTGACCGTGCAGTTTTTTTTTAAAGTGATTGATACAGAATTGATTGAACCCCAGTCAGTTGTGGATCTGTACAGTTTGGTGGATTGTCGGTTGATTGTATAACACATGCTGTGTAGTCGGAGAATGATTGAGCGTAAACGATGGAATTTATAGATTTATTTTTGATTGACAGTTAATAGCTTCCTCTAATGAGTTGATGGACATGTAAGGCTGGGTACATACTATATAATCATGTATACCGGTCTGCCCACAAAATTGTATGGTGTCTTAGGGATTTGTCCCGGCCAACCACTTGTTAGTGGCGAACTGTCAGTTGGGCCAAAGTTTTTGCTGGTATGTACCCAGCCTACAGCAATCATACACAGGTACAATGCATGTGACCCGCACCACAAATGAGTGGTCTAAGAACAGCCGTTCCGGACAATCCCACGTGTGTGGCCCATTGGCTGTCCATCAGGTTGGAAATGTGTGTTGGTTGTATTCCTGGTTTTAGTTTTGTTTTCTGCAGGGGACGACAATATAACTGTCAGTTAAACTCCTAGAGGCCACGTGGACGTCTGTAGAGCTTTCTAGATATTTTTTTTCTCCTTCCACCTGTTGTTCAGCTTCAACTCTTAGAGATTCCAGAACAGCTGAAGTTCGGTGTGTCTAGAAGTCCCCATGATGTAACATCCGAATGGGGGAATCACTTTGTGATCTAGAGAATGAGGTCAATGGCATCAGAATACGATAAACACTCGGGGACTCCATGTTCTAGTTTCTTCGGCTGCTGGTTAATGTTCTCTAGATCTAGTGGCCTGATACAATATACGTATATCCATATACGGGTCCTTCAGCTCTCCTGTCCTACCAGCTGTCTTCACTGTTCATCTGATCTGTTTGATCCATTGCAGTGCCAAGGCTCCCAGTCTTAATATTATACAAGAAACACATTGCGTACGATTTTACGGCATTAATAAAAGTGTCGCGTTTCACGTAGGCTAAGACCCTTTCCTTTCCAAGCATTCATTGCTGTAAGAGTCTTTAAATATCCTTCGATCTCAATTAACAAAATCCAACAAAATCGTTGTCTTGTCCATTAAAATAGCACTGAATATCCTTTAGTTCTGTTATAGTGATAGAATATTCTAGTAAGGTTTGGCACATATATAATATGTCAGACGATAGAGTTTTATAGTTTCATGAGTATTTTTAGTACAAATAAACACTGAAACCAATGTAAACATTGAATATGAACCTCATTAAAGAATATCCTTAACTATTGATTATCTAAATAATGTCCAGAAAATAAGAATTATAAGTACGTAAAATTTGTAGTTCTACAAAAAAAACACAATCCCTCTGCACCGAAACACCTCCTGGTCTGTTAACTCCGCTTAGTATAGTGTCTCTCTGGAAGCTCACTGTTTGGTTTGCTCGTCTAGTACCTAAGCGCACTGAGAGAAGCGGGTAAGCAGAGCAAACACTTTTAGATGCCTTATATACAGAAAGACTATTTATATCACACACAACATAATATTTGTATTACAAATGACAGATTTTATGTACTAATAATAATTATTTTGTAACCATTATATAGATAATAATATCCTTCTTCGTATTTAGGATATAGATCATCTATATATGTTTGATATATGGTTTGGTAGTCAGTCGGATGGGGCTTTAAATGGTAACATCGGTATTTTAGTGGGTCCGATCACTTGGCCTATTAGGAGCACAGGATCGGTTGGAAATTAACACATCCGATCCATTTTTATAATTGTGCTGAAATGTTGGTGGGAATTTTCAACAAATTTGAAGACATTTTGGATATAAAATAATACCTTTTATTGGCTAACTAAAATAATTTAAAGCACTTAAGCTGGGTACACACCATACTATAATTTGTCCCGACTGACCGATATTTCAGAGTTTCGGTTGATTATTATTGTATAACGTCTCCGACCTATCGCCGACCTTTTCTTGGTCCGAATCGGACGAAAGCACGACCGGACAGGTCGGAAAACCATGGCCAATTGTGCGGTCAGTAGCCTCGAACGGTCAGTCAGGAGGAAAGATTGCAACATGTGTACCTACCTTTAGGCTTCTTTCTCAGGAATGATACAATACTGAATCTTTATAAAGCACTCAGTTTTATACATACTAGAACAAAGACTAACTGACATTACACTGATGTTATCTTTTGCCCCCATGCCTGGCAATGGCTGTCGTAAATTAGACAGTAAATACACATTCATGCATTTTCGTTAAATAAACTGTATCATTTTATTTCCAAGATGTTTTCACTTTCATCAATGGCCAACGTGGTACAATTCTCTATCACTACTATTGTTAACATTTGGTGAGAAGTGTTAGTTGTGTTGAAAATTGCTGCAAATATTTCGACCCGATCACAGTAGATTTAAAGTTTAGTTTCATATACATTTTTCTAACGGGGTGTAACCACCAGGGGAGCAGGGGGAGCTACCGCAGTGGGCCCCGCAAGACAGGGGCCCCCCATCTTCTTTTTTTCCCTATGACAGATATAGCCTCTTCCCAGAAAACCACTGTGGATGAAGCACGAATAGGGGCCCATCATAGTCTTGCTGGGGGGCCCAGTGATTCCTAGTTACGTCGCTGATTTTTAACATTATTTAATTGTCCTTTAAGCTGTTAGATTGTGTCTACTGGATTGACCCCCGTGTGACTGGGCAAGATGGTATTTCCCATAATAGGCGTCCAATAGAAATAATTAAAGGTGAGCAGCGTGTAATGTTATTAAATCAGTTTCCATGTCATTCCTCCAGATGAAGGATCGTTACTGCACACATACCCAAGGAACGGCGTCAGGGGACAGAATCTCATCCCTTCGGTGAGGGAACGATCGCAACTATTTGTCTCCACCGCAGCTGCTGCACAAAGCAAAGCCACAGGCACTAAACCGGTATAAATGTCACAGGGCGAGGATGTTTGGGATTTCTATTTAGGGCGACAACCTCCAAACTGACTGACAGGATTGTGTCCTTTAATTGCACAATGTGCCCTACAAGGGAGAACAATAGAAATAATAGAAGGGAATATCTACAATGTGTGTGTGTGAGAGAGAGAACAGACAGACAGACAGACAGACAGACAGACAGACAGACAGACAGACAGACAGATAGATAGATAGATAGATAAGACAGACAGACAGATAGATAGATAGATAGATAGATAGATGGATAGATGGATAGATGGATAGATAGATAGGTAGATAAATAGGTAGGTAGATAGATGGATAGATAATAGATAGATAGAAATATAGATAGATAGATAGATAGATA
>JAACNH010000342.1:33424-143772 GCA_019447015.1 Hymenochirus boettgeri
TAGATAGAAGAAAGAAATACAAAGCACAGACTTCAACACTGTCTTTAGTAAAAGTAAAACCGTCCTTTATTTATCTAATATTGGGACACAGCTTAAAAACATCTAAAAGAACATATTTACAATGATATCCCTGACCTTATATCTCCCTGCTTGTCACATTAATAGTATACATATCATTATCATAAAGATAAATGGGTCAACCGATGCAGCATATCAAATACATGATATAAATACTGGTCTGGGTCTAGGTCAGAGAATATCGCAGCAAAGGGTGACACAGCTTTGACCCACTGCCATGAGGGTTTGGGCTGTGTGAGTAATGATAAAAGTGTCTTTTTTAAAGGTAAGTATCATAAAAAGTTGGTATGGGGGTAATGGGGGGGTCCTTAATAGATTTTCATTCTGTGGGTGGACATGCCCTTTTAATAAATCTAACATGATGTATTGCTAAAGCCTTTCTTTCTTTCATTTAGATATTTGGGAAAACTAACAAGCAGGTAAGTGTTGACATTCCTCACCTACAATCTTCTACTAACTTGGCATGCAGTGTCATTAAATGTGCTGACTTCTGACCAAGAAACTAAAGTAGGTTAACATTAGACTATGGCATAAATATATTGAAATAAAATGTCAAACAAGCTACAACCACTAAGATATGTAGATGTACAGTTGCAATGGAATATTTTGATTCATTTTATTTATTATTATTATTTTGATTATTATTCTACAGTATAAGGGAAAGGGCCCATTTAACATCCACACATATTTATAATCGCTTTTTAGCGATTGGTTTAACGATGACTAAAATGATCATAACTTACGATTGTCTTAATAATTTACGATTTACCGATAACGCGCGGTATCGCTAATGTACCGCATTTATAAATGTGGACTTGGGGGGTGATTTATAAAGGACCGATATCGGTTATTAGCCATTTCGATTCTTTTAACTGTATTTATGAAGGTTTGTTATCATTAATGCCCAACGACGAAACCTTTATAGGGGTTTATAGAAGTGGTGGTGTTTTCACCAGTAGATAGATAGATAGAAACACAATAAGCCTTTTCTAACCATTAAGCTTTTGTTTGGATTTGGTGGTGTTTTAACAGAAATGAATTTAACTACGACATACAGATGCACAAAACATGTTGCTTTGAAGTGGTGTTTGCAGTGGCCTTTTATGGTATGTCAATTTAACTTCTCCGATAACGCGCTTTAAGTACTAACACTTTTTGGAACAATGGAACGTGATAAACTAAGCACATATTTGCTGTTTGAAATGGCAGATAACATGGCAGAGTTATCAGTGAAAGATGTCGGGAAAAAGGCTGAAATGGAATTGCCTCCACCACCACTTCTGGACTCAGCACCACACCCAACAGAAGCAGAAAGTCAAGAAGAATTATTTATGCCTTTACCTCCACCCAAGGAATCATTTTCAAAATTTTACGAACAGCGCCAAGTAAATGAATTAAAAAGGCTTTACCGCCACATGCACCCTGAATTGAGAAAAAATCTAGAACATTCGGTCAACAGTGAGATTTCTGATCTTCTAAAACCAGATGATCCATGCCAACAGGCACCTGTAAGTCTGGATACATCCCTAACCGGTGAGGTGCAGTCCATGCGTTGGATCTTTGAGAACTGGAACTTGGATGCAATTGGGGAACATCAAGGCAGTAAAAAACTCACAGAAGAAGAAACCGTTCTTGGGGGAAATGTAAAAGATACATCTATGAGGTTTCAAGGTCAGATAAATGTGGGCAGTGATAACCTTGAATCTATTGGGAAGGACCAGTCAAAGGGCGATGTAAAGACAGCTTTGTGGTTATTTGAGACACAACCACTTGACTCCATGAACAAAATATACCCTGCCGATGCAGACGTCCATGAAGTAGTCCTCAAAGAATCCATCGAAAGGGGAGATGTTAAAGGCACAAAATTTCTGTTTGAAACATGTTCCTTAGATGAAGTAGGTCGTTGCAACTCAGTGGAAGAACACAATATTCTTCAGCTAAAGTCCGAAATCCAGGAATTAAAAGGAGATGTCAAGAAAACAGTCAAACTATTCCAGACAGAGCCTCTGTGTGCAATCAGAGATAATTCTGGGAACATTCACAAAATTAAAAATGTCTGCAGAGAGGAGACCGAGAGTAACCAAGTAAACACAACCAGGTGGCTATTTGAAACCCAGCCCTTGGATACAATTCACAAGGATTCCATAAATGTTCAGATTATTAGAGGGATTTCCTTAGAAGATATAGAAAAGGGAGGAGTTAATGCAACCAAGTGGATATTTGAAACACAACCTTTAGACACTATTAAAGAACTTACTGATGAAATGTGTTTTCAGGCCTCCTCAGATACTCATGATAAAGATCGTTCTAGCAAGGTCAATACCACAGATGAAGCACTTGCTGGTGATGTAAAATCAACACTGTGGTTGTTCGAAACTCAACCAATGGGGACACTTAAAGGCAATTTTGAAGTAGGCCAGTTAAAGAGAGTTACACTGCTGAACGAAGAAAAGGGAGACGTGAAACAAAGGAAACAAATCTTTGAAACGCGTTCCATGGATAGAATTTCTAATGGGGATGAAGAGGCTGATAAAAATCAATCACTGATTAACACAGAGATTTTAAAGGGAGACGTCAAATCTTTCAAAAACCTGTTTGAAACTCTCCCTTTGGATTCTGTTAAGAGGAAGAGTAGCGTTGTAGTCTCCAACCAAGAAAATATACAGGGAGGGAGTGTAAAAGCAAATCAAACTTTATTTGAAACTGTACCCCTTTATGCCATTGAGGATAGTCTGGGGAATTTTCATGAAGTTACGTCAGTCAGTCGAGAACAAGTAGAAAGAGGCAACGTAAAAAACTACCAATGGATGTTTGAAACAAAACCATTAGACCAATTTAACGATAGCCCCCAAAAAGTTGATGTCATTCGGGGCATTACAAAGCAGGAGATAGTGTCTGGGAACGTTGGTACAGCAAAATGGCTGTTTGAGACACAACCCATTGATGTTATTCATCAGGAATCTAACTCAACTGAAAAACACTCGTCAGTCCAAAAGGAGGTTTTACAAAGAGGAGATGTTAAAAAATGTCGGTGGCTATTTGAAACGCAGCCAATGGACAGGCTATGCGATAATTCAGAGCAAAAAAAAGAAGAAGACACCCCTCTTCAGGGCGATGTGAAGTCTTACACATGGATGTTTGAAACCCAAACATTAGATTCAATTAGAGATGCAGAGGAACGGTATATAAACGTTAGGACAACTTCCCAAGATTCCAGCCAGGTAGTTGATGTAAAAACAACCAAAAACCTTTTTGAAACTGAGCCACTAGACAACGTGTCTTCCACAAGAAAAGTAATGAGATACTCGAGCCGAATAGAGATACCATCAGGGGAGGTTTCCAGGGTGAAGGAAATTTTTGAAATTAAACCAAAGGAGGAAACTTGTGCAAAAAATGCTCATATCCCCCAAGAAGAAAACATTGAGAAAGGTTCTGTGAATAAATTTACTTGGCTCTTTGAAAACTGTCCTCTTGACAGTATGAAAACAAGAGCTGAGGGTTTCCAAGAAATGCCCAACGAGAAAGATGTCCAAGGTGGAGATGTAGTGGGGAAGAAGTTCGTTTTTGAGACATATTCATTGGATCAGATCCATCAAGATATGGATGAAACCGAGATCAAGAAAATCCAGGAATCCATAACAAGAGGAGATGTTAAATCCTGCACTATGTTATTTGAAACAAAACCACTGTATGCTATTCAAGATAAAGGAGGGGAATATCATGAAGTTACTTCCGTACAAAAGGAAGAGGTACTGAAAGACAATGTAAGAGGTGCAAAATGGTTATTTGAAACAAAACCTCTTGATAAGATCAACAAAGATGAGGAAGTTTTCATCATTAGAGCAGTAACTCAGGAAGATATTGAGAAAGGTTGTGTCAAGGCTGCTCGGTGGAGGTTTGAAACAGAACCACTTGATTACATGGCTGAAGAAGCTAAGCCTATCAGGAAAGAGCTTGATGATGTACAGAAAGGAGATGTTCATTTCAACAAGCAATTATTTGAATCCCAACAATTAAATCAAAAGAAGTATGTTAGACTGGTCAGTGTCAGTGATGTCCAAAAAGGAAATGTAAGGACTTCTTCATGGCTCTTCGAAAACCAACCTATTGATTCTTTAAAAGGGGAGTCTGAAGAGCATCCTGGCATTATAAAGGTGCAACGTCAAGACAACCAAAGGGGAGATGTTAAAAGGTGCACTTGGTTATTTGAGTCCCAGCCTTTGGATAGTCTCAGAGATGCTGAAACACCTGTGGCCAACCTAGACAAGGAAGTGGTTCCTCAAGCTAATGTTAGAAGCACTACATGGCTGTTCGAAAGAACGCCTCTAGACAAATTTGAACGAACATCCAGTTTGGAAGAAAATGAAATAAATGTGAAATATACATTAGACCATTTTTTGTCCTCCAAAATAATTGAGCACCAAGGAATCGTTATAGAAAATGTTGATGGGATTAATGTAAAAATGGTTAAATATCAGCCAGTTCAAACAACAGCAGAAATCCAAAAGGAAGAAGTTCTTGCAGGCAACATGCAAAGAATATTGTTACAGTTGCTTCATCGGGCGGATATACAACCGCACGGTTTGCTTGTTGAGGAAGATACCAAAGGGGAACTTCTTAAAACCAACGTTCAACTTCTACTTTTTGAGGAACAGGGACAAGACAAAGAAAGACTTGTGCAGGACAATTTAAATAAAGCTTTCCAAATCTTATTGAACAAAGATGAATTTGTAAAGACAGGTATCCTTATGGAAGAAAAAGAAGGAGGCTCGGTGAAAATTATAATCTTCTCTGTTTCCAAATATTTGAAGTCAAGTTTTGATAAAGAAAGTGCTGTCAAGGGAGACGTAAAATCAACCATTGGAAATCTACTCGCTTGCAGTCAACAAAGCAAGCGGAAAATTTCTGTGACGCGTGAGCAGAATGAAAAAGGCAACGTTCAGTTGTACACAAGCTGCATTGAAAAGGGAGATCTAGGATACTTAAGAAGCCTTCAGGATGAATCAGAAATAGAAGCTCTTGCTCTTTCCCAGAGTGACAATGAAAAACCTGCCAATCAAAACGCAAAAAGGTTTTGCGAGCAGCAGAATTCTGGGAACATGACTGAAAGCCAAAGTGTTATGGGAAAGAAATGTGTTTACAGGGCATCAGAGTCTACTGTCCCCTGGGTGCAGCCTGGAGATGAATCTAGTGTATTTGCTGATAGTACAACCACAAAACCTTTGAGCCCACCCAAAAATCATTGCCAGCTGCAAAAGAATACCACACAACAGGAAGAAAGAACAGCTACACACTTTGCTGCTTGTCGGGAAGAAGGAAGCCACATCAAACAGACAACCTCGGGCACATTGTCTAATGAGTGCAATGATCTTCAGACAGCCCTCCTGGATTTAAGACAGGCCACAGCAGATGCGAAAAGTATCCAAAAACAAGTTCAAGGCAAGTTTCAGAGAGGCAGAGATGAAGTTCAGTCAAGTCATGAACAAATTAAAAGGAAGGAGGAAGCACTGATTCAGTCCAAGACGCATTTTCAAGAAGCTGCAAATGTGAAGCAATCGGCCAGAACCAGTTCTTTGCTTGTAGAACCTCAGAAGTTGGGTTCAACATCAGCAACATCAACCAAAAAGGTCAGTGCCCAGGAGAAAGACTCTCAGCGTCAGCTATTATTGGAAGCTGGGCAGGAACTATTCAATAGTGCAGAGAGTAGCTATGAGGATGGTGTTGACTCTTCCAAGCACTTGAGAAAATATTTAAACCCTTTTATCACTTCCGAATATATGATAGAATCAGTTTCAGAAGTACGAGAGCAGGAGATTGTCAGGGGAGATGTGAAAGGAGCAATCAGAGCTTTGCAAAATGCCTCGTCAGAACAGAGAGACATAGAAAAAGAGGAAGTTGTAAGAGGTAATCTAACAACAGCCCTGCAGTCTTTGGAAAAATCTAATGTTAATGTTTCAAAGGGGGATTTTAAAACAGCTATGATATACAGAAATGCAGGGAAACCCCATTCAGTTTCTAAGACTGATAAGGAGCTTAGATGTCAGGCTGCTGTGAAAGGTATTCCACAGTTTGATAATGACTTTCATCCTTCTTCAGCTGCTGTGAGTGGACATGATGGTCACCAGCCTCCTCAACCAAGTAAAGGAGACGATTCTACAGAGTTGGTGCATTTGACCCCAGTCATCCCCGATTCTGATGTTGAAGAGGCAAGTGAAAGAACTCTTGATGAAAATGCTAACACTTTGCCAGCATTTCAGACATTAAAGACACAACGGAAAAAGCCAGTTCCACCACCAAAACCAAAGCATCTTCTCCCTGGTACATATCATCCTCCACTACAGAGTTCCAAAACACAAATGATGTCAGCCTTACCTGATAATGCTTCAAACATGAATGCCAGCACTTTTAACAAAGAGCAACCACATAGAAATGACAAACCATCTGCTCCTGTAGATGTAGCAGAACAAGACACAGACATTTATAAAGCCAACCAGATATGCCAAGGAAAAATGGACACATGCAGGAAATTAAATAGTGAAAGTTCTAAACAATCAATAAGTAAACTCGATGAGCCTATAGACTTTCAAACACAAGCTTTGGAGAATTCCACTGCTACTTATTTAGGGCTTAAAAGTGACATAACCTCCCAGAACAGGGAGACACAAGAGTTTGTGCAAAGTAAAAAAGGTGTTACTGTAACCAACCCAAACCAAAGTCTACAAAACAATGAAAACCAAGTTGTCATGAGGGTAAAGCAAAAAAGAGAAACAGAAGATGAAAAACGCAAAAGACTTTCTATCCACATGGACGAGATCATGAAGGGAAACATAAGGGCATCAATGGACATTTTTGACAATTTGAGAAAACAAGACGAGTTACAATTGTTTCTAAACAAAGTGCAAGAGCTTGAAGAGGAAACCAGTGCGGTGAATGTGAAGTCGATGAAGGGTCTTTTTGAGAGTGTTCCTGACTGGGTCGCAAAAAGTCCTGATGGTAAAAATGATAAAGATGAAAGTTCCGACCTCCTAAAAGATGACACTGAAAGTGTTTCGTCTGTAGAGCTCGCCTTTGAGGATCTTGAAAAGGCCAGTTCCGAAATCAAACATCTGAAAGAACAGACATTGGCCAGACTGCTAGACATTGAAGAAACCATTAAAAAAGCTCTATATTCTGTTTCCAGCTTAAAATCAGAATCTGATATTATTGGCCTTTCTGGACTCTTCCGTGAGTCTCTTGGAACTTCAGCAAACATGTCATCTGGTAATAATATCCGCAAAATTAGCATTGTTTCAAGCAAATTCAAACCAGAGAAGCCAACGCATCTTCCAGTACAGAAATCTGTAGAAGCTGTGGCTGGTCAACAGGTCCAGGAGAATAAAAGGATGGAGTTGGATGTGACCAATGTTTCCAACCGTGCCATTTCTCCTGCATCTCCATCATTCATTACTATTGAGTCTGCTGCAAGAAAGCCACAAAATGCCAACACCTTAGAAAAGGCTCAGAACTCAAAGTCTTTAAAAAATGGTCGGTTACCAGAAGGTGTGTTAACCAGAACTTCTCCCTGCACAGAAGAGTCTACAGGCCAGTATCATCAGATTGCCAGTGTTTGTGACAGTGGGACAATTTGTCATAATAATTTGAATAGTAGTGAAAAAACAGGATCCGTGGAACAAAATGCCCATTCTAATGTTTGCTCCCAGACAAGTCCTCTTAACCCCCAGAGACAAAAGAGTATCTTAGAGGTAAAAACAGGTCCAGAAAGTCCAAAACTAATTGGTACCACAATAGTGACTGAAAAATATGAGGAAAGCGACCAGTATGGCAATAAAATAATCCGATCGAAAACATCAACCACCGTTACAAAGCAGTCTGATACTCAAAGCTCATCAACATATGAGGTTGTATCTGCGCTACCTCGGTACTCGGTCACCAAATCTCCTCTGGTTAGAAGACACGGAATCCCTACCATTGAAAGTTCCAACAGTAGAGCTAATGAAACAGGAGTTGTCTTTGTTACCTTTGGAAACTCAAATGGAGCGAGAAAATAATATGGCAATAGAAGGGAATGTGTATATTCAGAACTAGTTCCTAAATGGATATTTTCAGATTGAGGGACAATTGCCAGAAGCACGATCGCCCGGGCTTAGGATACTCAATATAATTCCATGTGTTCAATATTCAACCTCCGTTTAAAACACACTATAAAGAACTAATCCTGGAATAAACAGCTGAACTCAGACAGATATTTAGGAATGATCCTACCATCACCGTTATGAAATAACAGCTAAGGGCTAAGTGATACTAGGTTAACGTAACTTTCTGCTACTTTGTTTTGCATTGATGAGAACATTGTAAGGTCTTTGTTGATGGCCCTCTGGCTAATCACCTATTGCGACCATTTTAAAGGGATTGTGAAGTTTTATAACACTTTCCAAAAAAACAATTTTAACAACTGAATTGTCTAAGATGTAAAACCACAATACAGGATCTTGTACCTATATATTGGTGTCCAATACAGAATAGAAGGTATTATTTGGGTTTTGGGTGCCGATATGTTGGTCTGAAGATAAAGGCTGGTGAGAGATCTGGTGACCACTTTTTGTGCCATATTCATAAAGGCACGGTATCACTTTTTAGCAATAACTCACCTTTAACGATCGTTGAAACCGAATGTTAATTTCTGATCCGTTTAGCGATCGATAGTTTACAGACATTATCGTAAATTAACAATAACGAACATAAATAACCAATAACGATAGTAAATTACCAATAACGATTGTAAATCTACTATTACCCCATAGAATACCATTGCAGTAGTTTACCAATGCGTGGTATTTTACAACCGAACGTTCATTAGTTAACGAGGGTTAGTTAATGACCATGTCTGTACAATTATCGCTAAAAGACGATACCAAGCCTTTATGAATATAGCCCTTTGTTTGTTAAAGTCTTTCTTTTACTGCTAACTTTCTATGTGTATCCAGCAGCTGCCTGAGAGCCAATGAAAAGTCACATTAGAAGATATTCGCTCTTAGTGTTAAATTCACGTGGATCCGTGCAATACCACGTGATAGTGTACATACTTACTGCATTCATGCTGCCTCTCTAAGGGGTCAGATGCCTTAGATGCCTTCCTATTATACTGTCCTTGGTGTTGTATGGAATTTGCTCTTGGACATTGTTTTTTTTTAAAAATTCCATGTAAGAACCACCATTTTGTGTTTTGTGATGATTATAAGAAAATATTTCTATATAGAAAAAAGTAAAGCCAAGTGAGCAAATATTTCTTAAAGGAGAATTAAAATTAGAATATAAATGAGCCTGAATTAATTCTATTATCCCCTACTAAAAGCTGTCACCTCTGAAACCAACAAAATTGTGAAGAAATCATCTGTAATTGGGCAGGTTTGGTATTTCCTGATTTCTGCAGCCCCTACTTCCTAGTGAATGCAAACCTTCCAATAATGGGAGTCCTGGGTGGGGCCTGTTGACGTTCCACCTCAGATCAGCTGGACATGCCCCTGCAGGACAATGCCGGTAGTTCCATCAAGGGCAAACTAGGACAGTTGAGAGTTATGTCCTAGTGGTCAGTCTTACTGAGTGGATACAGATTGGAAATAGGCAGGTAAACCCAATAGTTAAATAACACTGGTGGGGAGAATAAGAGAGGGGGAACTGGCTTGATTTATCGACAATGCTGATTTTAGAAACTAACAGGGCGATGACCCGAGAGCCGCGATGTTATATGCCGATATCGTCTCTCTGCTGTTTTTCTATTGGGCCACTGTTAACTTCTGCCGCAGCGAAGGAGTTTAAGTCCCGCTAACCGTGTCTTTTAACTCCACTTTCAACCGCTGCGTCTCGTGGTGCATCTGGCTGTATGTTGTTTCAGAATCACAGAAATAAACTGATTATTTTACTTCTCCTTTAATATGCCCGTTGATGTAACTTTGGTTTGAAGGATAAAATTGCTAATTATGAAAAAAAAATCAGCCTTGTGTTTGTGGAATAGATGCATTTAATTCACACTAGACTATCGTAATATTCCATATTAATAATTTATTGATCTTCCTAGAGTTTTTAATTGATTTTCCTTTCCTTACCGTTGTATAAAATTTCTTTTGATCAACAATAGCCTCTTTTTTATCTTCTGATCACGTCTGTCGTCTTCTCATTTCACTGTTTCGTATTAAAGATTTTACGTTCATGTTACAAATTCTTCCTTGTTTGGCCTTTGGTTCTTTGTTTTTGAATTTTGGAGAACATCCTTGTACTATCAAATGCATCTGGTCCTTTCACAAATACCTTCACAAACAAACAAAGATAATCATGGAGATTCCATAAAAGTTCTTATCGTTAAAAATGGTGCTAATGTTGCCCCAACCAATCAAATCTTATTTACCATTTGAAATCTAACATCTGATTGGTTGGAGCAAAATAAACACCATTTTTAACAATAAGAACTTTTATTGAATCTCCCTGATTATTTATTGTGATCTAACCTTTAAGTGCCCAAAAATTGTCCCCAAAAGATTTTGTAATTAGAAAGTCTCTATCCCGGGGACGTAGGAAATCTTATTCCTAGTTCTCCGAGTGGCCACATGCACAAGTGATCTCATTTGACAGCTCAACGATCATGCTTGGGGCCACCCAAGGAAGTCAGAATAGGATTTGTTACGTCCTTGGAATAAAGACTTTTTAATTTCAAGAAGTTTATTTTTTGCCTTTGCTCATAATATCACAAACATCCTGCTTTACAATAAGTTTCACAAGCTACAAAGGTTATAAGCACAATATATAGTGTCCTTGTGCAGGTGAGCCTTACATTGCTCTGTACACAGCCCTGGTAAGATTCAAGATTTAACCCTAGTTTGTGGTGTCTCCTAAAACAAATACTTTCCTTTACCCTGAAATACGTTAGACCTGCAGCTTCATGTAAAATTACCCTTGGCTTTGAGGTGTAACCTGAATTGTGGTTCTTGTCTGGGAACAACCAGGATAGTTGGCACAACAATGAACTACCTGGATCATCACCATCCTGCATATAGTGTATGCCACCATCTTCCATATTTCTCAGTGTGGCCAATTCAATACTAGTCACTATATATCATGTGGTACCAGGAGCAGAGATGCCAGTAAAGTATTCTCAACCCCCCCAAATAAATGAATCTATGGGATTTATTTACACTTCTGACAGTATTGAGTAGCTCACTAAGAAGTTATATAACCCAGCGATCTCAGGTGTCCTTATAACCACTTCATGTAGCCACCATGATATACTTTCTGGACAACAAGTAATCATGGAAAGATACAATATTTACAGGTAACCCAACTACTCACTGCAACACAATTTCTTCAATGGTAACAACAGTGCACCTTGTTTTTACTTTTTACAAATGTGTACAGTATGTGTGAAAGTAAATATATATCATCTGAATTAAACAGGATGTTATCACAATTTAACATGTTATCACAATTAAACAGGATGTCATCACAATTTAACATGTCATGACAATTAAACAGGATGTTACCACAATTTCACATGTGACATCACAATTAAACAGGATGTCATCACAATTTAACATATGTCATCACAATTAAACAGGATGTCATCACAATTTGAGCTCCTCCCCTAAGATCCTATGTAGCTGCACAGGGTAAACAACTGAAAAAATACAGAGTACCAGCATACTGCCTAAAGGGTTTACCCTGTCTACAAAGCACAAAGCTCAATAGTACACTGTACTATTACTGGTATTGATACATAAAGTAGAGTTGATCCAGGGAAATTTCCGATTGCCACTTGGAGTCAGGAAGGAATTTTTCCCCCTTCATAAATTTGGTGTTTTTTTTTTGCCTTCCTCTGGATCAACAGTTAGGCAGGAAATGAGGATATTGCTAGATGGGTTGGACTGGATGGACGTATGTCTTTATTCAACCTCAAATACTATACTATACTATACTATACATACAATTAGTAATCTAGTAAACTGTAGTCAAATAAGTCAAATAAGCAAATGAAAGCTAATTCTTAATTGGCTTCTCTAGCTTACTGTACTGAGAGTTTTTGCCAATGTTGCCCAGAAGAAGTTATATGGGGTATGGTGGTTAATAGGACTGTTACTCTATTTTTAGACCTTGCCCAATAAACAAGATGTTTGCTATATGTGCCTGAAACCAGTTTACTTGATGGAACGCATATTGTTTGACGAGATGATCCTGCACCGCTCCTGCTTCTGCTGTACTCGGTGCAAGCAGACACTAACGTAAGTATATGGCTAAGGGTATGGTGAGCGTGTGTTCACACTCACCTTATACTAATAGAAAGGACTGGAATATTAAAGGACATGTCCACCCTTAAATTAAAAACTAGTGACTTGTCAGTTATCTACCCACAAACCCAACTGCTATTTTTACTAGTTTATTACATGCATTTGTATTCAGATAAAGTGTAAAGATAAATTCTATTCCGTTCCGTATCTCCCTCTACTCAATGAGCTTTTTATAGGTTTGAGCATGTTCAGAGGTGGCAGCAGGGGAAACAGCAGTTGAGGGGAGGAGCCAGAGTACTCTGCCATAATGAAAGCAATAATTGTCCTTAAATATTTGGTTAATAATACATCTACTAATGTGCTGAATGTATCAGTTGGGGTTGGGGGCAGGTAACAGACATGTGACCAGTTTTTATCTTTAAGGGTGGACATGCCCTTTAAAGGCAACGCTGGAGTCTTCAGTAAACAATGTCTTAAAGATTCAGAATAATGACATATCACAACTGATTACCTTATGGGTCATCCTGGGATTAGACTGAACTGTAAACCATCTGTTTAAATAAGGTTTTTATTCTGCCATTTTTCCCTGTAAATCAATTAATTCATTTAATTAATTAATAAATCAATTAACTTTCAACCTGTTGAAGGGGGCCCAATCCAATATTAGCCTACAACTCAAAGTGCACACACGGACCTTATTTAATAAAAGGGTGCAAAACTTTTGCCCGTGTTGTTGATCTTCACTAACCAATCAAATACTATCAAATGTTGTCTAACTCCAGTAAAAAGGTAACATCTGATTGGTTAAGCCAAATTAACAGCTCATTTTGTACCTCTTATTCAATAAGCCCCTTTATATTTAGCAAATAGAACCATAAATGGAAACTAGCTGTTCACACATTTAAGCTGTCATTGTAAGCAGCATGCTGGTACCTACGACAATAAGCCAAATAGACACCTTTGTTTAGCATGGAGGACATTGTGTGATGTCATCCTTTGGGAGATGAGTTCCCAGGGATTACCTGAGGTAAAGGTTGTTTGCTATAATGGAAAAACACAAGATTAAATCTTCATTGGTTTATTTCTTCTTTTCAGTCTGAAAAACTGTTTCTCTGTGTTTGGAAGGCTGTTCTGTACCGTACATTATGATCAGATTATACAAGGAAAGAGTGAAGAACACAATGACAATGAGAAACAGGAAACAGTATTACAGAGTCACCCAACCAAGGCCAACAAGTCCACTGATGAAAACTCATCAAAACCCCAGGTGCAAGCTAAAGCCAGTCCAGTAAACAGCCATGGACACAATTCATGGCCTCATTACACTAATATCTCCCATTCATACAACCCTCCTTGCAAGTCAGGGAAGGGCAAAGCAATTTCTAGATGGAGTTGGCCAAACTTGCCAATGACCAACATGTCTGGTACAATAAAACAATGGGAAAAAGTAGGCCTATCTCATGGAGCCTTGCCTAGGGGTTCTTCTGTATATGAAAAGGACAAAGTGTTTCCCAAAGCTTATGAGAATTCCCAGAGCAGGGTGAAGCAAAACATTGTGTTATTTCAGTCATACAAAACGAATTTTGATCTTTCGAAATCATCCAAACGATCAAACAAATATGATTCATCAGGTATAAGAACAGCCATAAAGTCCTCTGATCAGTGCAATGCTCAGTTCACTGTTCCAGAAGGTCGGAGAAGCAATGAGATGTTGTGTAACACCTTGAATATATTCAAAACTCCATTGGTTGGACAAGATATGGGGGATTCAACTAAGTTACCACAGATTAATTCAGCAGTGGAAAACTCAAAAGTGGATATTTTCATCACCGAAAACCTCGCTACTGGGGAAGCAAGAGATAATATGGCACAAAGCAAGGGAGAGGACACTAGGACATCCCTCCATTTATCAAAGTAACAGAAAATACAGCATTTTCCAATATCTTATTGTGATGAAGAAGTGTCCATATTATTAGAAGAAACATCTTCAGATCATCATAAATTAGAAGTGGCACCAAGATTGGGTCTAAGTATAAAACATTAGATTAGCCATTTCATCTAGATTATTTCCACCAGTGCAGTATTCCGTAATAATGGCATCAAGATTGGGTGAGTCTACCCAACCTTCTTCCTGAAAATATAATGAGTATAAAACATTAAATTAGCCATTTCATCTAGATTTTTTCCACCAGTGCGGTATTCCATAATAATGGCATCAAGATTGGGTGAGTCTACCCAACCTTCTTCCTGAAAATATAATGAGTATAAAACATTAAATTAGCCATTTCATCTAGATTTTTTCCACCAGTGCGGTATTCCATAATAATGGCATCAAGATTGGGTGAGTCTACCCAACCTTCCTTCCTGAAATATAATGAGTATAAACATTAGATTAGCCATTTTGTGTATATTATTTCCCACCAGTGCAGAATTCTGTAATGGTGGCAGGTAGATTGGGTCTACCCAACCTTCCTTGATTAAAATATAATGAGTACTAAACATTAGATTAGTTATTTCATCAATATAACACCTGAATTATATTTCAACCTGCATTGCCAACAAAGGTCTGATTTACCTAAATTCCCATCTGAGATTTTATATGTTATAATATTATATATTAGTCCCATTATGAAGTGTGCAGTTCATTATATTATCTTTATTTTACGAGGAAGTTGTTAAATAGGAAACGTTATCTTACATAGTAAAACAACTGTGTGGTTGACATAATACTGGTGCCATTAACTAAAAATAATTTCCATTAGTGTAAAATACACCCAGCGTATAAATAACACCAGTAGTGTGAATAACATCTGGTAGTGAAAATAACACCCAGTAGTGTAAAATAACACCCCAGCAGTATAATAACGCCAGTAGTGTGAAATAACATCTGGTAGTGAAAATAACACCCAGTAGTGTAAAATAACACCCGCAGTATAAATAATGCCAGTAGTGTGAAATACCTCTGGTAGTGAAAATAACACCCAGCAGTATAAAATAATGCCAGTAGTGTGAAATACCATCTGGTACTGAAAATAAACCCAGTAGTGTAAAATAACGCCCAGCAGTATAAAATACGCCAGTAGTGTGAATACCATCTGGTAGTGAAAATAACACCCAGTAGTGTAAAATAACACCAGCAGTATAAAATAATGCCAGTAGTGAAATACCATCTGGTACTGAATAACACCCAGTAGTGTAAAATAACACCCAGCAGTATAAAATAATGCCAGTAGTGTGAAATACCATCTGGTACTGAAAATAACACCCAGTAGTGTAAAATCCGCCCACAGTATAAAAACGCCATTAGTGTGAAATACCATCTGGTAGTGAAAATAACACCCAGTAGTGTAAAATAACACCCAGAGTATAAAATAATGCCAGTAGTGTGAAATACCATCTGGTACTGAAAATAACACCCAGTAGTGTAAAATAACACCCAGCAGTATAAAATAATGCCAGTAGTGTGAAATACCATCTGGTACTAAAATAACACCCAGTAGTGTAAATAACCCCAGCAGTATAAAAAATGCCAGTAGTGTGAAATACCATCTGGTAGTGAAAATACACCCAGTAGTGTAAAATAACACCCAGCTTGTAAATAATGCCAGTAGTGTGAAATACCATCTGGTACTGAAAATACACCCCTTAGTGTAAAATAACACCCGTAGTATAAAATAACACCAGTAGTGTGAAATAACATCTGGTAGTGAAAATAACACCTAGTAGTGTAAAATAACACCCACAGTATAAAATAATGCCAGTAGTGTGAAATACCATCTGGTACTGAAAATAACACCCAGTAGTGTAAAATAACACCCAGCGTATAAAATAACACCAGTAGTGTGAAATAACATCTGGTAGTGAAAATAACACCCAGTAGTGTAAAATAACACCCAGCAGTATAAAATAACGCCAGTAGTGTGAAATACCATCTGGTAGTGAAATAACACCCAGTAGTTTAAATACACCCAGCAGTTAATAAAAACGCCAGTAGTATGAAATAGCATCTGGTAGTGAAATAATACCAGTAGTGTGAAATACCATCTGGTACTGAAAAACACCCAGTAGTGTAAAATAACCCCCAGCAGTATAAATAATGCCAGTAGTGTGAAATAAAATCTGGTATGAAAATAACACCCAGTAGTATAAAATAATGCCAGTAGTGTGATGTTAAAATCTGGTAGTGAAAATAACACCCAGCAGTATAAAATAACGCCAGTAGTGTAAATAACATCTGGTATGTGAAAATAACACCTAGTATGTGTAAATAACACCCAGCAGTATAAAATAATGCCAGTAGTGTGAAATACCATCTGGTAGTAAATAACACCCAGTAGTGAAAATAACACCCAGCATGTATAATAACGCCAGTAGTGTGAAATAACATCTGGTAGTGAAAATAATGCCAGTAGTGTGAAATACCATCTGGTACTGAAAATAACACCCAGTGTGTAAAATAACACCCAGCAGTATAAAATAATGCCAGTATTGTGAATACCATCTGGTACTGAAAATAACACCCAGTAGTGTAAAATAACGCCAGTAGTGTGAAATAACATCTGGTGTGAAAATAACACCTAGTAGTGTAAAATAACACCCAGCATGTATAAATAATGCCAGTAGTGTGAAATACCATCTGGTAGTGAAAATACACCCGTAGTGTAAAATAACACCCAGCGTATAAATAACGCCAGTAGTGTGAAATAACATCTGGTAGTGAAAATAACACCCATAGTGTGAAATACCATCTGGTAGGGAAAATAACACCCAGTAGTGTAAATAACACCCAGCAGTATAAAATAATGCCAGTAGTGTGAAATACCCTAGTACTGAAAATAACACCCAGCAGTATAAAATAATTCCTAGTATTGGAAAATAAAACCTGGTAGTGTAAAATACACCATGTAATGTACAATACACACCTGGCAGTGTAATATATACAAAGCATTTCACCAATGATTATTTGGTTTTGCAGTGCCGATTTGTGTTTGTGGCGGTGCTGAGGGCCCATGTCCAAATTTTTCATCAGGGCCCATAATTCTGTAGCTACACCACTGATACACCCTGTAATGTACAATAACACCTGACAGTATATATAACACCCAGTAGTGTGAATAACACCTGGTAGTGTAAAATAACACCAGCAGTATAAAATAATGCCGTAGTGTTAAATACCATCTGGTACTGTAAAATAACACTCAGTAGTGTAAAATAACACTAGTCGTGTAAAATATGCCCGTATGGAAATAAAACCCGGTGTAAAATGTTGTTAAAAGTTCTAGTGAAATAACACATGTAATGTACAATAACACCTGGAGTATAAATAGCACACATAGTGTGAATAACACCCGGTGTGTGAAATAAAACACACAGTAGTGTAAAATAACACCCTGTAATGTATGCCTGGCAGTTATAAAATAACACACAGTATTGTAAATAATTGACACCCAGCAGTATAATAACGCCCGGTATTGGAAAATAAAACCTGGTAGCGTAAAATACACACCCTGTAATGTATAATAACACCAGTAGTATAAATTAATGCTCGGTAGTGTGAAATAAAACCTGGTACTGTAAATACACCCTGTAATGTACAATAACACCCAGTAGATAAATGAACTCCTGGTAGTGTGAAATAAACCTGTAATGTAAATAACACCCTGAAATGTATAATAACGCCTGGCAGTATAAAATAACGCCCTGTAGTGTGAAATAAACCTGTAGTGTAAAATAACACCCTGAAATGTATAATAAACCCTGGCAGTATAAATAGCACCAGTAGTGTGAAATAACACCTGGTAGTGTGAAATAAACCCTGGTAAGTAAAATAACCCCATGTAGTATAAATTAATGCCCAGTGGTGTGAAATAAACCTGGTAGTGTAAAATAACACCCTGTAATGTACAATAACACCCAGTAGTATCATTAGCCTGGTAGTGTGAATAAAACCTGGTAGTGTAAAATAAACCCTGAAATGTACAATAACACCTGGCAGTATAATAGTCACCAGTAGTGTGAAATAACACCTGGTAGTGTGAATAAACCCTGGTACAGTAAAATAACACCCAGTAGTATAAATTAATGCCCAGTGGTGTGATAAAACCTGGTAGTGTAAAATAACACCCTGTAATGTACAATAACACCCAGTAGTATAAATTAACACCTGGTAGTGTGAATAAAACCGTAGTGTAAAATAACACCCTGTATGTACAATAACACCCAGTAGATTAACACCTGGTAGTGTGTAAATAAACCCTGGTAAAGTAAAATAACACAGTAGTATAAATTAATGCCCAGTGGTGTGAAAAAAACCTGGTAGTGTAAAATAACACCCTGTAATGTACAATCACCCAGTAGTATATAATTAACCCTGGTAGTGTGAAATAAAACCTGGTAGTGTAAAAATACACCCTGTAATGTACATAACACCCATTAGTTAAATTAACGCCTGGTAGTTGAAATAAAACCTGGTATTGTAAAATAACACCCTGTAATGTATATACGCCTGGCAGTATAAATAACGCCTGGTAGTGTGATAAAACCTGGTAGTGTAAAATAACACCCTGTAATGTACAATAACGCCTGGCAGTATAAAATAACACCCAGTAGTATAAATTTACACTTGTATTGTTAAATAAAACCTGTAGTGTAAAAAACTCCCTGTAATGTACAATAACACCCAGTTAGTATATTAACACCTGGTAGTGTGAAATAAAACCTGGTAGTGTAAAATAACACCCTGTAATGTACAATAACACCCAGTAGTATAAATTAACGCCTGGTAGTGTGAAATAAAACCTGGTAGTGTAAAATAACACCCTGTAATGTATAATAACACCCAGTAGTATAATTTAACGCCTGGTAGTGTGAAATAAAACCTGGTAATGTAAGATAACACCCTGAAATGTACAATAACACCAAGTAGTATAAATTAACGCCTGGTAGTGTGAAATAAAACCTGGTAGTGTAAAATAACACCCTGTAATGTATAATAACACCCAGTAGTATAATTTAACGCCTGGTAGTGTGAAATAAAACCTGGTAATGTAAAATAACACCCTGTAATGTATAATAACACCCAGTAGTATAAATTAACGCCTGTAGTGTGAAATAAAACCTGGTAATGTAAATAACACCCTGTAATGTATAATAACGCCTCAGTCAATTTAACGCCTGGTAGTGTGAAATAAAACTGGTAATGTAAAATAACACCCTGTAATGTAAAATACACCCCAGTAGTGTATAAAATAAACGCCTGGTAGTGTGAAATAAAACCTGGTAGTGTAAAATAACACCTGTAATGTATAATAACACCCCAGTAGTATAAATAACGCCTGGTAGTGTGAAATATACCTGGTAGTGTAAAATAACACCCTGAAATGACAATAACACCTGGCAGTATAAAATAGCACCTGTATGTGAAATAACCTGGTAGTGTGAAATAAACCCTGGTACAGTAAAATAACACCCAGTAGTAAAATTAATGCCCAGTGGTGTGAAATAAAACCTGTAGTGTAAAATAACACCCTGTAATGTTAATAATGCCTGGCAGTATAAAATAACCCCGGTAGTGTGAATCACCCTGGTTGTAAAATAACACACCCTGTAATGTATAATAACGCCCAGTAGTATAAAATAATGCCCTGTAGTGTGAAATAAACCTGGTAGTGTAAAATAACACCCTGTAATGTATAATAACGCCCAGTAGTATAAATAATGCCCGGTAGGTGAAATAAAAACCTGGTAGTGTGAAATAAAACCCTGAAATGTACAATAACACCTGGCAGTATAAAATAACTCCCGGGTAGTGTGAAATAAAACCTGGTAGTGTAAAATAACCACCTGAAATGTACAATACCCCCAGTAGTATAAAATAACACCCAGTAGTGTGAAATTAAACCTGGTAGTATAAAATAACACCCTGTATGTACAATAACGCTGGCAGTATAAATAACTCCCGGTAGTGTGAAATAAAACCTGGTAGTGTAAAATAACACACCCTGAAATGTACAATAACAGCCATAGTATAAATAACACCCAGTAGTGTGAATTAAACCTGGTAGTGTGAATAATAACACCCTGTAATGTACAATAACGCCGGGCAGTATAAAATAACGCCCGGTAGTGTGAAATAAAACCTGGTAGTGTAAAATAACACCCTGTGTGTAAAATACACCTGAAATGATAAAGTAAGCCCGATAGTGTAAAACACTGCCACTGTCATATAATAATACACTTTATTTTCCATACTGCATTTTATTACTATGTCTCGATGTCAGCGTGATCATGTGTTATCCTACAGATAGATGATTTGACACTGACCAGGATTTTTAGCTGGACCCATGTCCATCTACTTAGGACAGACTCATTTTTCTTCTTCTGGTGTTCACGGTCCACACGTCCGGTAACAGAATCATTTTAGGTTAGATATATATCATTGGTTGATTACATTTTATCTAAGACTGAATAAAATTATTAATCATTTTAAAGGAATAATAATTCTTTGATGATTTGTTTTACCCAGTTCATTTCGAATCAATTAAAAGAGGAAATATCTATAATGTGTCTTGGCTGGTTCATGACATGTTCCTCAAAAAGTCCACACGAGGTATGAGTTGGATGCTGCACCAGTCAAGGCAATGATAGGAATACTTGGCAGTTACTGTTTTTTGGGTGGGACATGTCTCTTTCAACTTTCTCTAATCTCTCTGTGGAACTTTTAAAACCAGTCACGTACTGAACCCAAAATAAGCCTGTAGTTTTGAGCCCAACAAGTAATGTGAATGGAAGTAGAGATGTCCGAACTTCATAAAGTTTGAAAACTAACCCATTAAAGCCAATGGGAGCTAAAGTTGGAAAAGTCCGGATGATTTACAGATAACTAACAATGAACTAGTTCATTGTTAGTTATCTGTAAATCATCCGGACTTTTCCACTTTAGCTCCCATTGGCTTTAATGGGTTAGTTTCAAACTTTATGAAGTTCGGACATCTCTACTTCCCATTCACATTACTTGTTGGGCTCAAAACTACAGGCTTATTTTGGGTTCAGTACGTGACTGGTTTTAAAAGTTCCACAGAGAGATTAGAGAAAGTTGAAAGAGACATGTCCCACCCAAAAAACAGTAACTGCCAAGTATTCCTATCATTGCCTTGACTGGTGCAGCATCCAACTCATACCTCGTGTGGACTTTTTGAGGAACATGTCAATGAACCAGCCAAGACACATTATAGATATTTCCTCTTTTAATTGATTCGAAATGAACTGGGTAAAACAAATCATCAAAGAATTATTATTCCTTTAAAATGATTAATAATTTTATTCAGTCTTAGATAAAATGTAATCAACCAATGATAATATCTAACCTATAAATGATTCTGTTACCGGACGTGTGGACCGTGAACACCAGAAGAAGAAAAATGAGTCTGTCCTAAGTAGATGGACATGGGTCCAGCTAAAAATCCTGGTCAGTGTCAAATCATCTATCTGTAGGATAACACATGATCACGCTGACATCGAGACATAGTAATAAAATGCAGTATGGAAAATAAAGTGTATTATTATATGACAGTGGCAGTGTTTTACACTATCGGGCTTACTTTATCATTTCAGGTGTATTTTACACACAGGGTGTTATTTTACACTACCAGGTTTTATTTCACACTACCGGGCGTTATTTTATACTGCCCGGCGTTATTGTACATTACAGGGTGTTATTATTCACACTACCAGGTTTAATCACACTACTGGGTGTTATTTATACTATGGCGTTATTGTACATTTCAGGGTGTGTTATTTTACACTACCAGGTTTTATTTCACACTACCGGGAGTTATTTATACTGCCAGCGTTATTGTACATACAGGGTGTTATTTTATACTACCAGGTTTAATTTCACACTACTGGGTGTTATTTTATACTACTGGGGGGTATTGTACATTTCAGGTGGTATTTTACACTACCAGGTTTTATTTCACACTACCGGGAGTTATTTTATACTGCCAGGTGTTATTGTACATTTCAGGGTGTTATTTCACACTACCAGGTTTTATTTCACCCTACCGGGCATTATTTTATACTACTGGGCGTTATTATACATTACAGGGTGTTATTTTACACTACCAGGTTTTATTTCACACTACAGGGCATTATTTTATACTACTGGGCGTTATTATACATTACAGGGTGTGTATTTTACAACCAGGGTGATTCACACTACCGGGGTTATTTTATACTGCCAGGCATTATTAACATTACAGGGTGTTATTTTACACTACAGGTTTTATTTCACACCACTGGGCATTAATTATACTACTGGGTGTTATTTTACTGTACCAGGGTTTATTTCACACTACCAGGTTATTTCACAATACAGGTGCTATTTTATACTGCCAGGTGTTATTGTCATTTCAGGGTGTTATTTTACACTACCAGGTATATTTCACACTACCAGGCGTTATTTATACTACTGGGGTGTTATTATACATTACAGGGTGTTATTTTACACTACCAGGTTTTATTTCACACTACCAGGCGTTATTTTATAATACTGGGCGTGTATTTTACATTAAGGGTGTTATTTTACATTACCAGTTTTATTTCACACTACCAGGCGTTAAATTGACTGAGGCGTTATTATACATTACAGGGTGTTATTTACATTACCAGGTTTTATTTCACACTACAGGCGTTAATTTATACTACTGGGTGTTATTATACATTACAGGGTGTTATTTTACATTACCAGGTTTTATTTCACACTACCAGGCGTTAAATTTAACTACTGGGTGTTATTATACATTACAGGGTGTTATTTTACACTCACCGGTTTTATTTCACACTACCAGGCGTTAATTTATACTACTTGGTGTTATTGTACATTTCAGGGTGTTATCTTACATTACCAGGTTTTATTTCACACTACCAGGCGTTAAATTATACTACTGGTGTTATTAACATTACAGGGTGTTATTTTACACTACCAGGTTTTTATTTCACACTACCAGGCGTTAATTTATACTACTGGGTGTTATTGTACATTACAGGGTTGTTATTTTACACTACCAGGTTTTATTTCACACTACCAGGTGTTAATATACTAATGGGTGTTATTGTACATTACAGGGAGTTATTTTACACTACCAGGTTTTATTTAAACAATACAAGTGTAAATTTATACTACTGGGTGTTATTTTATACTGCCAGGCGTTATTGTACATTACAGGGTGTTATTTTACACTACCAGGTTTTATCACACTACCAGGCGTTATTTATACTGCCAGGCGTATATACATTACAGGGTGTTATTTTACAATACCAGGTTTTATTTAACTACCAGGCGTTAATTTAACTAATGGGTGTTATTGTACATTACAGGGTGTATTTTTACACTACCAGGTTTTATTTCACACTACCAGGGGGTTAATTATATATACTGGGTGATTGTACATTACAGGGTGTTATTTTACACTACCAGGTTTTTTTCACACCACTGGGCATTAATTTATACTACTGTGTTATTTTACTGTTACCAGGGTTTATTTACAACTACCAGGTGTTAATCTACTGGGTGTTATTGTACATACAGGGTGTTATTTTACACTACGGTTTTATTCACACTACCAGGTGTTAATTTATACTACTGGGTGTTATTGTACATTACAGGGTGTTATTTTACACTACCAGGTTTTATCACACCACTGGGCATTAATTTATACTACTGGGTGTTATTTTACTGTACCAGGGTTTATTCACACTACCAGGTGTTATTTCACACTACTGGTGACTATTATACTGCCAGGTGTTATTGTACATTTCAGGGTTTATTTTACACTACCAGGTTTTATTCACACTACCAGGCTAATGTATACTACTGGGTGTTATTGTACATTACAGGGTGTATTTTACACTACCAGGTTTATTTCACACCACTGGGCATTAATTTATACTACTGGGGTTATTTTACTGTACCAGGGTTTATTTCACACTACCAGGTGTTATTTCACACTACTGGTGCTATTTATACTGCCAGGGTTTATTATACATTTCAGGGTGTTATTTTACACTACAGGTTTATTTCACACTACAGGGCGTTATTTTATACTGCCAGGCGTTATTATACATTTCAGGGTGTTATTACATTACAGGTTTATTTCACACTACCAGGAGTTCATTTATCTACTGGGTGTTATTGTACATTACAGGGTGTATTTACAGTACCAGGTTTTATTTCACACTACCGAGCATTAATTTATACTACTGGGTGTTATTATACATTACAGGGTGTGTATTTTACGCTACCAGGTTTTATTTTCCAATACCGGGCGTTATTATACGCTGGGTGTCAATTATTTACAATACTGTGTGTTATTTTATAATGCCAGGCATACATTACAGGGTGTTATTTTACACTACTGTGTGTTTTATTTCACACACCGGGTGTTATTCACACTACTGTGTGCTATTTATACTCCAGGTGTTATTGTACATTACATGTGTTATTTCACTAACTTTTAAAACATTTTACACCGGGTTTTATTTCCATACGGGCATATTTTACACGACTAGTGTTATTTTACACTACTGAGTGTTATTTTACAGTACCAGATGGTATTTAACACTACGGCATTATTTTATACTGCTGGTGTTATTTTACACTACCAGGTGTTATTCACACTACTGGGTGTTATATATACTGTCAGGTGTTATTGTACATTACAGGGTGTATCAGTGGTGTAGCTACAGAATTATGGGCCCTGATGAAAAATTTGGACATGGGCCCCTCAGCACCGCCACAAACACAAATCGGCACTGCAAACCAAATAATCATTGGTGAAATGCTTTGTATATATTACACTGCCAGGTGTTATTGTACATTACATGGTGTTATTTTACACTACCAGGTTTTATTTTCCAATACTAGGAATTATTTTATACTGCTGGGTGTTATTTTCAGTACTAGATGGTATTTCACACTACTGGCATTATTTTATACTGCTGGGTGTTATTTTACACTACTGGGTGTTATTTTCCCTACCAGATGGTATTTCACACTACTGGGTGTTATTTTCACTACCAGATGTTATTTCACACTACTGGCGTTATTTATACGCTGGGTGTTATTTTACACTACTGGGTGTATTTTCACTACCAGATGGTATTTCACACTACTGGCATTATTTATACATGCTGGGTGTTATTTTACACTACTAGGTGTTATTTCACACCAGATGTTATTTCACACTACTGGCGTTATTTTACACTACTGGGTGTTATTTTCAGTACCAGATGGTATTCACAATACTGGCATTATTTTATACTGCTGGGTGTTATTTTACACACTGGGTGTTATTTTCAGTACCAGATGGTATTTCACACTACTGGCATTATTTTCACTACCAGATGTTATTTCACACTCTGGCGTTATTATACTGCTGGGTGTTATTTTCACTACTGGGTGTTATTTACTACCAGATGGTATTTCACACTACTGGCATTATTTTATACTGCTGGGTGTTATTTACAATACTAGGTGTTATTTTCACATACCAGATGTTATTTACCACTACTGGCGTTATTTTATACTGCTGGGTGTTATTTTCACTACCAGATTTTACAATCACACTACTGGCATTATTTTATACTACTGGGTGTTATTTTCAATACCAGATTTTATTTCACACTACTGGCATTATTTATACTGCTGGGGTGTTATTTTACACTACTGGGTGTTTTTCAGTACCAGATGGTATTTCACACTACTGGTATTATTTCACTCCAGATGCTATTTCATACTACTGGCGTTTTTATTAACTGCTGGGTGTATTTAAACTACTGGGTGTTATTTTCACTACCAGATGGTATTTCACACTACTGGCGTTATTTTATACTGCTGGGTGTTATTTTACACTACTGGGTGTTATTTTCACTACCAGATGTTATTTCACACTACTGGTGTTATTTTATACGCTGGGTGTTATTTTACACTACTGGGTGTTATTTTCAGACCAGATGGTATTTCACACTACTGGCATTATTTTATACTGTGGGTGTTATTTTAAACTACTAGGTGTTATTTTCACTACCAGATGTTATTTCACACTACTGGTGTTATTTTATACTACGGGTGTTATTTTACACTAGGGTGTTATTTTCAGTACCAGATGGTATTTCACACTACTGGCATTATTTACAGCTGGGTGTTATTTTACACTACTGGGTGTATTTTCACTACCAGATGGTATTTCACACTACTGGCATTTTTATACTGCTGGGTGTTATTTACACTACTGGGTGTTATTTTAGTACCAGATGGTATTTCACACTACTGGCATTATTTTATACTGCTGGGTGTTATTTTACACTACTGGGTGTTATTTTCAGTACCAGATGGTATTTCACACTACTGGCATTATTTTATACTCTGGGTGTTATTTTACACTACTGGGTGTTATTTTCACTACCAGATGGTATTTCACACTAATGGCGTTTTTATACTGTGGGCGATTTTACACTACTGGGTGTTATTTTCAGTACCAGATGGTATTTCACACTACTGGCATTATTTTATTACTGCTGGGTGTTATTTTACACTACTGGGTGTTATTCAGTACCGATGGATTTCACTACTGGCATTATTTTATACTGCTGGTGTTATTTTACACTACTGGGTGTTATTTTCACTACCAGATGGTATTCACACTACTGGCGTATTTTATACTGCTGGGCGTTATTTTACACTACTGGGTTGTATTTTCAGTACCAGATGGTATTTCACACTACTGGCATTATTTATACTGAACACTACTGGGTGTTATTTTCACTACCAGATGTTATTTCACACTACTGGCGTTATTTTATACTGCTGGGTGTTATTTTACACTACTGGGTGTTATTTTCAAACGCCAGTAGTGTGAAATAACATCTGGTAGTGAAAATAACACCCAGTAGTGTAAAATAACACCAGCAGTATAAAATAATGCCAGTACAGTGTGAAATACCACTGGTAGTGAAAATACACCCAGCAGTATAAAATAATGCCAGTAGTGTGAAATACCATCTGGTACTGAAAATAACGCCCAGAAGTGTAAAATAACGCCCAGCAGTGTAAAATAACGCCAGTAGTGTGAGAATACCATCTGAGTGGAAAATAACACCCAGTAGTGTAAAATAACACCCAGCAGTATATAAATAATGCCAGTAGTGTGAATACCATCTGGTACTGAAAAAAACACCCAGTAGTGTAAAATAACCCCAGCAGTATAAAATAATGCCAGTAGTGTGAAATACCATCTGGTACTGAAAATAACACCCAGTAGTGTAAAATAAGCCCAGCAGTATAAAATAACGCCAGTAGTGTGAAATACCATCTGGTAGTGAAAATAACACCCAGTAGTGTTAAAATAACACCCAGCAGTATAAAATAATGCCAGTATGTGTGAAATACCATCTGGTACTGAAAATAACACCCAGTAGTGTAAAATACACCCAGCAGTATAAAATAATGCCAGTAGTGTGAATACCATCTGGTACTGAAATAAAACACCCAGTAGTGTAAAATAACACCCAGCAGTATAAAATAATGCCAGTGTGTGATAATACCATCTGGGTAACACAAGTGAAAATAAACACCCAGCAGTGTAAAATATACGCAGTAGTAGTGAAATACCATCTGGTACTGAAATAACACCAGTATGTAAAATAACACCCAGTAGTAATAAAATAAACACCAGTAGTGTGAAATAAACATCTGGTAGTGAAAATAACACCTAGTAGTGTAAAATACACCACAGTATAAATAATGCCAGTAGTGTGAAAACCATCTGGTACTGAAAATAAACACCAGTAGTGTAAAAAATACACCCAGCAGTATAAAATAACACCAGTAGTGTGAAATAACATCTGGTAGTGAAAATAACACCCAGTAGTGTAAAATAACACCAGCAGTATAAAATAACGCCAGTAGTGTGAAATACCATCTGGTAGTGAAAAATACACCCAGTAGTGTAAAATAACACCCCGCAGTATAAAAAACGCCGTAGTATGAAATAGCATCTGGTAGTGAAATAATACCAGTAGTGTGAAATACCATCTGGTACTGAAAATAACACCCAGTAGTGTAAAATAACACCCAGCAGTATAAAAAAAATGCCAGTAGTGTGAAATAAAATCTGGTAGTGAAAATAACACCCAGTAGTATAAAATAATGCCAGTAGTGTGATGTAAAATCTGTGGTAGTGAAATAACACCAGCAGTATAAAATAACGCCAGTAGTGTGAAATAACATCTGGTAGTGAAAATAACACCTAGTAGTGTAAAATAACACCCAGCAGTATAAAATAATGCCAGTAGTGTGAAATACCATCTGGTAGTGAAAATAACACCCAGTAGTGTAAAATAACACCCAGCAGTATAAAATAACGCCAGTAGTGTGAAATAACATCTGGTAGTGAAAATAATGCCAGTAGTGTGAAATACCATCTGGTACTGAAAATAACACCCAGTAGTGTAAAATAACACCCAGCAGTATAAAATAATGCCAGTAGTGTGAAATACCATCTGGTACTGAAAATAACACCCAGTAGTGTAAAATAACGCCAGTAGTGTGAAATAACATCTGTGTGTAGTGAAAATAACACCTAGTAGTGAAAATAACACCCAGCAGTATAAAATAATGCCAGTAGTGTGTGAAATACCATCTGGTAGTGAAAATAACACCCAGTAGTTGAAAATAACACCCAGCAGTATAAAATAACGCCAGTAGTGTGAAATAACATCTGGTAGTGAAAAAACACCCAGTAGTGTGAAATACCATCTGGTAGGGAAAATAACACCCAGTAGTGTAAAATACACCCAGCAGTATAAAATAATGCCAGTAGTGTGAAATACCATCTAGTACTGAAAATAACACCCAGCAGTATAAAAAAATTCTAGTATTGGAAAAAAACCTGGTAGTGAAAATAACACCATGTAATGTACAATAACACTGGCAGTGTAATATATACAAAGCATTTCACAAATGAATTTGGTTTGCAGTGCCGATTTGGTTTGTGGCGGTGCTGAGGGGCCCAGTCCAAATTTTTCATCAGGGCCCATAAGTCTGTAGCTACACCACTGATAACACCCTGTAATGTACAATAACAACCTGACAGTATAATATAAACACCCAGTAGTGTGAAACACCTGGTAGTGTAAAATAACACCCAGCAGTATAAAATAATGCCGGTAGTGTTAAATACCATCTGGTACTGTAAAATAACAATCAGTAGTGTAAAATAACACCTAGTCGTGTAAAATAATGCCGGTATTGGAAATAAAAACCCGGTAGTGTAAAAAACACCATGTAATGTACAATAACACCTGGAAGTATAAAATAGCACCAGTAGTGTAAATAAACACCGGTAGTGTGAAATAAAACACAGTAGTGTAAAATAACACCCTGTAATGTATGCCTGGCGTATAAAATAACACACAGTATTGTAAAATAATATGACCACCGCAGTATAAAATAACGCCGGTATTGGAAAATAAAACCCGGTAGCGTAAAAAACACCCCTGTAATGTAATAAAACACCCAGTAGTATAAATTAATGCTGCGTAGTGTGAAATAAAACCTGGTACTGTAAAATAACACCCTGTAATGTACAATAACACCCAGTAGTATAAATGAATCTCCTGGTAGTGTGAAATAAAACTGGTAAGTAAAATAACACCCTGAAATGTATAATAAACGCCTGGCAGTATAAAAAACGCCTGTAGTGTGAAATAAAACCTGGTTAGTGTAAAATAACACCTGAAATGTATAAAAACCCTGGCAGTATAAATAGCACCAGTAGTGTGAAATAACACTGGTAGTGTGAAATAAACCCTGGACAGTAAAATAACACCCAGTAGTATAAATTAATGCCCAGTGTGTGTGAAATAAAACCTGGTAGTGTAAAATACAAACCCTGTAATGTACAATAACAACCCAGTAGTATACATAAGCCTGGTAGTGTGAAATAAAACCTGGTAGTGTAAAATAACACCCTGAAATGTACAATAACACCCTGGCAGTATAAAATAGCACCAGTTAGTGAAAAACACCTGGTAGTTGTGAAAAACCCTGGTACAGTAAAAAACACCCAGTAGTATAAATTAATGCCCAGTGGTGTGAAATAAAACCTGGTAGGGTAAATAAACACCCTGTATGTACAATAACACCCAGTAGTATAATTAACACCTGGTAGTGTGAAATAACCTGGTAGTGTAAAATAACACCCTGTAATGTACAATAACACCCAGTAGTATAAATTAACACCCTGGTAGTGTGAAATAAACCCTGGACAGTAAAAATAACACCAGCAGTAGTATAAATTAATGCCCAGTGGTGTGAAATAAAACTGGTAGTAAAATAACACCCTGTATGTACAATAACACCCAGTAGTATTAATTAACACCTGGTAGTGTGTGAAATAAAACCTGGTAGTGTAAAATAACACCCTGTAATTACAATAACACCCAGTAGTATAAATTAACGCCCGCCTGGTAGTGTGAAATAAAACCTGGTAATGTAAAATAAACACCCTGTAATGTATATAACGCCTGGCAGTATAAAATAACCTGGTAGTGTGAAATAAAACCTGGTAGTGTAAAATAACACCCTGTAATGTACAATAACGCCTGGCAGGTATAAAATAACACCCAGTAGTATAAATTTACACCTGGTAGTGTTAAATAAAACTGGTAGTGTAAAATAATCCCTGTAATGTACAATAACACCCAGTAGTATAAATTACACCTGGTAGTGTGAAATAAAACCTGGTAGTGTAAAATAACACCCTGTAATGTACAATACAACCAGTAGTATAAATTAACGCCTGGTAGTGTGAAAAAAACCTGGTAGTGTAAAATAACACCCTGTAATGTATAATACAACCCAGTAGATATAATTAACGCCTGGTAGTGTGAAATAAAACCTGGTAATGTAAGATAACAACCTGAAATGTACAATAACACCAAGTAGTATAAATTAACGCCCTGGTAGTGTAAATAAAACTGGTAGTGTAAAATAACACCCTGTAATGTATAATAACACCCAGTAGTATAATTTAACGCCTGGTAGTGTGAAATAAAACCTGGTAAGTAAAATAAACACCCTGTAAGTATAAACACCCAGTAGTATAAAAAACGCCTGGTAGTGTGAAATAAAACCTGGTTGGTAATGTAAATAACACCTGTAATGTATAATAACGCCTGGCAGTACAATTTAACGCCTGGTAGTGTGAAATAAAACCTGGTAATGTAAATAAAACACCCTGTAATGTAAAATAACGCCCAGTAGTATAAAAAACGCTGGTAGTGTGAAAATAAACTGGTAGTGTAAAATAACACCCTAACTGTAATGTATAATAACCCCAGTAGTATAATTAACGCTGGTAGTGTGAAATATACTGGTAGTGTAAAATAACACCCTGAAATGACAATAACACCCGGCAGTATAAAATAGCACCTGTAGTGTGAATAACACCTGGTAGTGTGAAATAAACCCTGGTACAGTAGAAATAACACCCAGTAGTATAAATTAATGCCCAGTGGTGTGAAATAAAACCTGGTAGTGTAAAATAACACCCTGTAATGATAATAATGCCTGGCAGTAATAAATAACGCCCGGTGGTAGGTGTGTGAAAAACACCTGTAGTGTTAAAATAACACCCTGTAATGTATAATAACGCCCAGTAGTATTAAAATAATGCCCTGTAGGTTGAAATAAACGGTAGTGTAAAAATAACACCCTGTAATGTATAAATACGCCAGTAGTATAAAATAATGCCGGTAGTGGTGAAATAAAAACCTGGTAGGTGAAATAAACACCCTGAAATGTACAATAACACCTGGCAGTATAAAATAACTCCCGGTAGTGTGAAATAAAACCTGGTAGTGTAAAATAACACCCTGAAATGTACAATAACACCCAGTAGTATAAAATAACACCCAGTAGTGTGAAATTAAACCTGGTAGTATAAAATAACACCCTGTAATGTACAATAACGCCTGGCAGTATAAAATAAATCCCGGTAGGTGTGAAATAAAACCTGGTAGTGTAAAATAACACCTGAAATGTACAATAACAGCCAGTAGTATAAAATAAAACCCCAGTAGTGTGAAATTAAACCTGGGTAGTGTGAAAAATAACACCCTGGAATGTACAATAACGCGGGCAGTATTAAAATAACGCCCCCGGTTAGTGTGAAATAAAACTGGTAGTGTAAAATAAAACCCTGTGGTGTAAAATAACACCTGAAATGATAAAGAAAGCGATAGTGTAAAACACTGCCACTGTCAATAATATACACTTTATTTTCCATACTGCATTTTATTACTATGTCTCGATGTCAGCGTGACATGTGTTATCCTACAGATAGATGATTGACACTGACCAGGATTTTTAGCTGGACCCATGTCCATCTACTTAGGACAGACTCAATTTTCTTCTCGGTGTTCACGGTCCACAGCGTCCAGGTAACAGAATCATTATAGGTTAGATATATATCATTGGTTCGATTACATTTATCTAAGAACGATAAAAATATATTAATCATTTTAAAGGAATAATAATTCTTTATGATTTGTTTTACCCAGTTCATTTCAGAATCAATTAAAAGAGGAAATATTCTATAATGTGTCTTGGCTGGTTCATTGACATGTTCCTCAAAAGTCCACACGAGGATAATGAGTTGGATGTGCACCAGTCAAGGCAATGATAGAGATAGATACTGGCAGTTACGTTTTTTGGGTGGGACATGTTCTCTTCAACTTTCTCTAATCTCTCGTGGAACTTTATAACCAGTCACGTACTGAACCAAAATAAGCCTGTAGTTTTGAGCCCAACAAGTAATGTGAATGGGATAGTAGAGTGTCCGAACTTCATAAAGTTTGAAAACTAACCCTAAAGCCAATGGGGAGCTAATAGGTGGAAAAGTCCGCGGATGATTTACAGATAAACTAACAATGTAAACTTACTGTAAATGGCTGTGTGGGCTGGGAGAAATGGGTCTGGGGAACATGTCACTATCACCAAAACCTGTTGAAACACTTCTTACTTCATGAGCGTGCAATTGTCAGGTTTGCGCAAGCTACATTCCAGGGTTACAGGCAATTCAAGGGTTACCGAACGATACTTTCCAGGGTTACTGAAATCAAACTATAAATTCTAGCGTTAGCGAACTGTACATCTTAGGGTTAGCGAAAGATAGCATTCTAGGGTTAGCGACACTATGCATTCTAGGGTAGCAACTACTAGGTTAGCGACTGATTCTAGGGTTAGCGAAGATACTTTAGGTTAGGGACTTATCTAGGTTGTTGCGAACTATGCATTTTCTAGGGTTAGCGAACTATACATTCTAGGGTTAGCGAACTGTACATTCTAGGGTTAGCGAACTGTACATCTAGGGTTAGCGAACGATACATTCTAGGTTAGCGGACTATACATTCTAGGGTTAGCGAACTATGCATTCAGTGTTAGCGAACATACATTTCTAGGGTTAGCGAACTGTACATTCTAGGGTTAGCGAACGATACATTCTAGGGTTAGCGGACTATACATTCTAGGGTTTGCGAACTATGCATTCTAGGGTTAGCGAACTGTACATTCTAGGGTAGCCAACTATACATTCTAGGGTTAGCGAATGTACTTCTGGGTTAGTGAAACTAAATCTAGGGTTAGTGAACTATAATCTAGGGTTTAGCGAACTATACATTCTAGGGTTAGCGAACTGTACATTCTAGGGTTAGCGAACTATACATTAGGGTTAGCAAACTATAATTCTAGGGTTAGCAAACTGTACATTAGGGTTAGCGACGATACATTTGAGGGTTAGCGAACAATACATTCTAGGGTTAGCGAACTGTACATTCTAGGGTTAGCGAACTGTACATGTCTAGGGTTAGCGAACTATACATTTGAGGGTTAGGCGACGATACATTCTAGGGTTAGCGAACTGTACATTCTAGGGTTAGCGAAAGATACATTCTAGGGTTAGCGAACTATACATTCTAGGCTTGTGAAGGTTCTCATTCATCCAGGTCATGGTATATCTGTTGTATTCAATAGATCAACTGGCTTGAAATGTAGTTTATGTGAAATAGAAACAAGCCTAAATAGAGGTGGGGGGGGGTTCGACACCAACTGTCTGCATGTACAATGCTTGTTTAACACCTTACTCTGGACGTTCCTATAAACACCTCTTAGCACTATCTAATCCAACCCTTAAACACTGGCTGTGATATGCTAATTGGGATTCTCCAGGGTACATAATGCCACAGATTCAGAAGTCATTGAATGAGAAAGCCAGGCGGTATGCTAGCGAAACGTCTTCAAGAAATCACTTTCAAGTCCAGGTGATCTAATTGAATAACAAGATATACATTCCTAGGGTTTGCGAACGATACATTCGAGGTAGCAAACGATACATTCTAGGGTGTAGCGACTGTACATTTAGGGTTAGCGAACTGTACATTCTAGGTTAGCGAACAATACATTTAGGGTTAGCGAACGATACATTCTAGGGTTAGCGAACTGTACATTCTAGGGTTAGTGGAAGATACACTCTAGGGTTAGCGAACGATAACAGTTCTAGGTGCGCTTTAGCGTACTAATACATTCAGGTTGCGAACGTAAATTCTTCGGTTGTTAGCGAACGTTACTCTCGTAGGGTTTAGCGAAACGTAATTCTAGGGTTAGCCGAACTGTACATTTAGCGGTTAGCGAACTGAAACAGTCTAGGGTTAGCGCAATACATTTCTAGGGTTAGTCGAACGATACCATTCTAGGGTTAAACTGACAGGCGAAAGATACATTCTAGGGTTTTACGGAAAGACTATTCTAGGGTTAGCGAACGATACATTTAGGGTTATCGAAAGATTAACAATTCTAGGGTTAGCGAAACTGTACATTCTAGGGTTCGAACTACGTAGGTTGAAAACTTACATTCTAGGGGTAGGAAACTACATTCTAGGGTTACGCGACATAATTAGGGTTAGCGACACGATAAGTCTAGGGTTAGAGAATGATAATTCTAGGGTTTTAGCGAAACGAACAATTCCTAAGTGACTAACTTTCTACGAAGACTTCTAGGTTCAGCGAAACACGGTACGCATGACATTCTAGGGTTAGCGAACTTACATTCTGGTGTAGCCGAATGTACATTCTAGGGTTAGCGAACAATACATTCGGGTACACACTAATCCGGGTTGCGACTGTCTACATTCTAGGGTACGACGTATCAGGGTTTAGCTCATATTCTAGGGTTAGCGAACAAATGACATTCTAGGGTTAGCGAAGAAGATACATTCTAGGGTTAGCGAAGATACATCTAGGGTTAGGCGAACCATACATTCTAGGGTGTAGCGAAAACGTGAACATTCTAGGGTTAGCGAGATTAATCTAGGTAGCAATATTCTAGGGCTTAGCAACAACGATAGGTAGCAACTATCTGCTAGGGTTAGCGAACTATACATTATTACACTAACTAGGTTAGCGATATTAGAGCGAATGAGACATCTAGGGTTAGTGACACTGTAATTCTAGGTTAGCAAAGATACATTGTAGGGTTAGCACAACTGAACATTCTAGGGTAGCGAATATACATCTGTAAACTATTCTAGGGTTAGCGAAACTGTCATCAGGTACAATGCTAGGTTAGCGCAAAAACTAGTGGTTGGAATACATTCTGGGTTGAGGAACTGTACATTCTGGGTTGCGAAATATACATTCTAGGGTTAGCCGAAACTAGTACAACTGTAATTCTAGGTAGTGAACGAATATACATTCAGGTAGCAGAGACATCTAGGTAGACTAGCTTCTAGAGCGTTAGCGAACACTATGTCGATGATATTTCTAGGGTTACTACTGTACATTCTAGGGGTTAGTGAATTATACATTCAAGGGTTAGCGAATGATACATTCTAGGGTTATCGAACGATACATTCTAGGGTACAAGATACATTCTAGGGTTAGCGAAACTTACATTCTAGGAGTAGCAAACTATACATTTCGGGTTTAGTGAAACTATACCATTCTCGAGGTTAACAAAAGATACATTCTAGGGTTAGCGAACCTAATTCACTTCTAGGGTAGCGTACGATAACATCTAGGGGTAGCGAAACTGTACATTCTAGGGTTAGCGAACTATACTCATTCTAGGGTTAGCAAAACGATACAATTCGGAGGGTTAGCGAAACGTTACATTCTAGGGTTAGCGAACTAGTACATTTAGGGTTAGCGAACAATACATTAATAGGGTTAGCGATATGATACATTCTAGTATTATCGACACATTATATCTTCTAGGGTTAGCGAACCTATACATGTCTAGGTTAGCGAAAGATACATCTAATGGTTATAGCGAACCTATAGATTCTAGGGTTAGCGAACGTGATACTACTAGGGTAGTGAACATACATTCCGAGGTTATTGCAATGAATTCTAGGGGTTACGACAATCACATCTCACTTATAGCGTTAACAGATGGTTTCACCCCCTATGGCGCTACCCTTCAGACTAAGAGACAAGTTAATCGCATCGACGCGCTCACCGGCGGAAGGTCCACCCGTCCCACATGTGATAGGGTACTTCCCACGCCAGACCCAGTGATAGGGAGCAGTGAATGAATTAACGCGAAATAACCTATGAACGAACGATACATTGGACTGAGGGTTACCCAATGTACATTCTAGGGTTATCAAACGGATAGAAAAAGCCATCCTCTATAGAGAACAAGTTACGCGAAACTGTACTTTCTAGGATTCAGGCGGCCGAACTAAACATTCTAGGGTTAGCGAAACGATACATTCGAGGATTAGAAAACTGTACATTGTAGTTTCGAAAGTATAGTTCAATAAGTTTAGGATTATACGTACTTCAGGGTTCGCAAATTGTACATTCTAGGGTTAGCGAACTAACATTCTAGGGTTTAGCCGAATGTACATTCTAGGTTAGAGCGAATAATTCTAGTTCAAATCTAAGGTTAACATACATTCTAGGGTTAGCGAACTAACATACTAGGGTTAAGCAAAAACGATTACATTTATCTAGGGTAGCCGAACTATAATTCTAGGGTTAGCGAATGAGACATTTAGGGTTAGGGAACTAACTTCTAGGGTAGCAAATATACTGACGGTTAGCAAAACTGAACTTCTAGGGTTACGCACGAAACAATTCTAGGCGTAGCAAAACTGTAGCATCTAGGGTTAGAGCGAACTATAATTCTAGGGTTAGCGAAAGAAATTCGAGGGTTGGCGAACTGTATATTCCAGGGTTAGCGAACTATGTATTCTAAGGGTTATAGCACGATACATTCGAGGGTTAGCGAACGTTTTTACATTCTAGGTTAGCGAATTAACTTCTAGGCGTTAGCGAATGATGCCATTTACGGTTATCGAACAATACTTTTGGGTTGTCGAACTGTAAATTTCTAGCAAACGTACATTTCTAGGGTTACCGATATACATTCTAGGTTACGCGAACGTAATTCTAGGGTTTAGTGAACTAATACATGTCTAGGGTTAGTTGAATGATACATTCTAGGGTTATCGAACGATCATCTAGGTGGTTACATGCTAGTTAGCATAGGAAAACATTGTGGGTTACGGAACTGTATATTCTAGGGTAGGGGATCTTGGTTAGGACCTATACATTAAGTCAGGGTTGGAAGACGATAGGTAGCAATGCTACATTCTAGGGTTATCAAACGATTACATTTTAGGGTTGAGGAAACTGTACATTCAGGATTAGCGAGAACTCAAACCTTCTAATCGGGTTAGCGAACAATACTATCGATGGGTTCGCAATCTGTTACATGTTGGGTTAGCAAACTATAATTCTAGGGTTAGCGAAGTTACATTCTAGGGTTCGCAAACTGTAAACACGTTCTAGTGATAGTGTAATTTAGGGTTAGCAAACTAACATTCTAGGGTTGTAGCGAATGAGACATTCTAAGGGTTAGTGACAACTGGACATTCTAGTTAGCAAAGATACCTTGTAGGGTTTTGCACAACCAGACATGTCTAGGGTTAGCGAACGATACATTCTAGTCAAGAGACATTATAGCAGGTATGTCGGGTTCGAACTATACATTCTAGGTTAGGAACTATACGTCGAGGGTTAGTGACTGTATATTCGGGTTAGCGAACTAGTCGCGCTTGGGCAAGCGAGACACCGATACATCGGCCAACCCGGTTGCAGAACAACCCGGCGATGTTATATGGGTCGCGAGACGCGATGCGGACGATCGGACATATAACCTGTCGGTTCGATTTTCCGACAACTTTCAATGCAAGCTATTAGCTGGCGTTGAAATGACCGCAATAAAATGTCCATTTCGCATATAACATCCTTGCGGGCGGCTGCCGCTGTAACTATGCATTAGACCGTGCACGCCGCCCAAGGAAGGATTTATAAGTCGCTACCGATATAACAACGTTACGCGTGGACTAAACTATCCAAAACAGGAGGTGATGGCGCCCGTGGTGGCATCGCCCCCTATGTATTTAGGGTTTAGCAACGATACATTAGAGGGTTAGGAACGTTACATTCTAGGTTTAAGCGAACCTAATACTCCTAGGGTTAGCGAATGATGCATTCCTAGGTTAGCGAAGATTACATTCTAGGGGTTGGCGAACTGTACTTCTAGCAAAAACTACATTTCTAGGGTAAGCAAACGATACATTCAAGGGTACGCGAAAGATACATTCGAGGGTACCGAATCATACTTCTAGGGTTAGCGAACTATACATTCTAGGGTTAGGACGAACCTTCTAGGGTAGCGAACTATAATTCTAGGGGTTAGCGAACGAACATTCTTGAGGTTTAGGAACTGTACATTCTTGGAAGGTTTAGCAATGACAGTCTAGGGTTAGCAAATGTAAATTCTAGGGGTTAGCGAATGTAAACAGATTATTCTAAGGGTGAGCCAACTATCATTCTAGGGTGAGATCAAACCTATACATTCTGGGTTAGCGAATACAGTAGGTACGAACATCTCTAGGGTAGCGTACGAAAACACTTCTAGGTTAGCGAACGATACTATTCTAGGGTTAGTGAACTATACATTCTAGGGTAGCAAATGATACATTCGCGGCGAAGTCAATGTAACATTCTAGGGTTTTAGCGAGTAGATTCTAGGGTTAGCGAACGACATCAGGTTCTGAACGGTTAGCGAAGGTAATTCTAGGGTTAAGCGAAGTGGACATTTAGTTAGCGAAGGGGTGGTTTGGTTACACACATTCTAGGGTTTAGCGAACGATCCATTCTAGTGGTTAGTGACTATACATTCGAGGTTAGCAAATGATACATTCGAGGGTAAGTGAACTGAACATTCAGGGTTAGCGAACTGAGATTCTAGGGTTAGCGAACGACACATTCTAGGGTATGCGAATGTAAATTCTAGGGTTACGAAGTGTACATTCTAGGGTTCCAAGGTACATTTTGGGTTGCGACTATACATTCTAGGGTAGCGATGTAACATTCTAGGGATTACGAAAACTAATCATTCTAGGGTTAAGCGAACTTACATTCTGGGTTAGTGAAAACACACAAAACATATACATTCTAGGGTTAGCGAACTATCATCTAGGTTAGCAAACTTATACATTCTAGAAGTTAGAAAAAACATACATTCTAGGGTTAGCCAAACTGTACATTCTAGGGTTAGCGAAGTCCATTCTAGGTTAGCGAACTATAAATTCTAGGGTAGCCGAATGTACATTCTAAGGTAGTCCGACTGTAAATTCAGGTTGAGCGAGCGACTACCCTTCTAGGGTTAGCGAACGATATTCTGGTTTAGCGAACGATAATTCTGGGTTAGCGCAACGTTACTTCTAGGGTAGCGAACTATACTTCTAGGGTTAGCGACTATACAATTCTAGGGTAGCCAAACTATACTCTAGGAGTAGCGAACGACACACTTAGGGTACGACTGTACATTCTAGGGTTAGCGCAACTATACATTCTCGTGTTAGCGAACTATAACAATTCTAGGTTAGCAAAATTACTCTAGGGTTAGGAACTATACTTCTACGGTTCAGCGAACTGAACATTCTAGGGTAGCGAACTAATACTTCTAGTGTAGCGTACTAACATTCTAAGGGTTAGCAAAACTGTACATTATAGTGTTAGAGAACTGTACATTCTAGGGTTAGCGAAAACGCAACCAGACATTCAAAGGTTTTCGCTCTTATCGGAAATAAACCGAGAAATTTGGTCGCGGATCAGTTTGAGAAGTCGAGTCCGTTGCGGACTTGTTAGTGCGACGCGAACTCAGGTTCCAGTTCTTGTCCAGCTCAATGGGAAGTTGTGTCAGCCTCACATTGTTGGTCCTTTTCTGAAAGCTTCACTGATCAAAACAAGTACATATTGCCATAAAAAGTGTTTTAGACAAGATGGGCCCGCCTTTTTTGTTCAGGTGGACAGTTTGGTTGATGGCGTTAAAGAAATGAAACTACCAGAGTACAGGAATCATTATTCTATGTAGCCAGTACAATGCTTGTTCACATGCACTTCCCGTTCCTTTAAAAGTTACTGGTTGGGCTCGAACCATGGGGTCATTTTAGGTTCAATAAAACTGCAGTCAAATGCAACTAACGGACTGGTTAATAAAGTGCCTAAAAAGATTATAGAAAGTCCAGTTCTCTTTCTATGCTTGTTCTGGCCCGCAACAGCCAGAAATTGCCACTGAGTTACACTGCTGAACGAAGAAAGGGAGACGTGAAACAAAGAAACAAATCTTTGAAACGCGTTCATGGTAGAATAGAATTTCTAATGGGGATGAAGAGGCTGATAAAAATCAATCACTGATTAACACAGAGATTTTAAAGGGAGACGTCAAATCTTTCAAAAACCTGTTTGAAACTCTCCCTTGGATTCTGTTAAGAGGAAGAGTAGCGTGTAGTCTCCAACCAAGAAAATATACAGGGAGGGAGTGTAAAAGCAAATCAAACTTTATTAAACTGTACCCCTTTATGCCATGAGGATAGTCTGGGGAATTTTCATGAAGTTACGTCAGTCAGTCGAGAACACAGTAGAAAGAGGCAACGTAAAAAACTACCAATGGATGTTTGAAACAAAACCATTAGACCAATTTAACGATAGCCCCCAAAAAGTTGATGTCATTCGGGGCATTACAAAGCAGGAGATAGTGTCTGGGAACGTTGGTACAGCAAAATGGCGTTTGAGACACAACCCATTGATGTATTCATCAGGAATCTAACTCAACTGAAAAAACATCGTCAGTCCAAAAGGAGGTTTTACAAAGAGAGGAGATGTTAAAAATGTCGGTGGCTATTTGAAACGCAGCCAAATGGACAGGCTATGCGATAATTCAGAGCAAAAAAAAGAAGAAGACCACCCTCTTCAGGGCGATGTGAAGTCTTACACATGGATTTGAAACCAAAACATTAGATTCAATTAGAGATGCAGAGGAACGGTATAAAACGTTAGGACACTTCCCAAGATTCCAGCCAGGTAGTTGATGTAAAACAACCAAAAACCTTTTTGAAACTGAGCCACTAGACAACGTGTCTTCCACAAGAAAAGTAATGAGATACTCGAGCCGAATAGAGATACCATCAGGGGAGGTTTCCAGGGTGAAGGAAATTTTTGAAATTAAACCAAAGGAGGAAACTGTGCAAAAAATGCTCATATCCCCCAAGAAGAAAACATTGAGAAAGGTTGTGAATAAATTTACTTGGCTCTTTGAAAACTGTCCTCTTGACAGTATGAAAACAAGAGCTGAGGGTTTCCAAGAAATGCCCAACGAGAAAGATGTCCAAGGTGGAGATGTAGTGGGGAAGAAGTTCGTTTTTGAGACATATTCATTGGATCAGATCCATCAAGATATGGATGAAACCGAGATCAAGAAAATCCAGGAATCCATAACAAGAGGAGATGTTAAATCCTGCACTATGTTATTTGAAACAAAACCACTGTATGCTATTCAAGATAAAGGAGGGGAATATCATGAAGTTACTTCCGTACAAAAGGAAGAGGTACTGAAAGACAATGTAAGAGGTGCAAAATGGTTATTTGAAACAAAACCTCTTGATAAGATCAACAAAGATGAGGAAGTTTTCATCTTAGAGCAGTAACTCAGGAAGATATTGAGAAAGGTTGTGTCAAGGCTGCTCGGTGGAGGTTTGAAAAGACCACTTGATTACATGGCTGAAGAAGCTAAGCCTATCAGGAAAGAGCTTGATGATGTACAGAAAGGAGATGTTCATTTCAACAAGCAATTATTTGAATCCCAACAATTAAATCAAAAGAAGTATGTTAGACTGGTCAGTGTCAGTGATTTCCAAAAAGGAAATGTAAGGACTTCTTCATGGCTCTTCGAAAACCAACCTATTGATTCTTTAAAAGGGGAGTCTGAAGAGCATCCTGGATTATAAGGTGCAACGTCAAGACAACCAAAGGGGAGATTTAAAAGGTGCACTTGGTTATTTGAGTCCCAGCCTTTGGATAGTCTCAGAGATGCTGAAACACCGTGGCCAACCTAGACAAGGAAGTGGTTCCTCAAGCTAATGTTAGAAGCACTACATGGCTGTTCGAAAGAACGCCTCTAGACAAATTTGAAGAAACATCCAGTTTGGAAGAAAATGAAATAAATGGAATATACATTAGACCATTTTTTGTCCTCCAAAATAATTGAGCACCAAGGAATCGTTATAGAAAATGTTGATGGGATTAATGTAAAAATGGTTAAATATCAGCCAGTTCAACAACAGCAGAAATCCAAAAGGAAGAAGGTTCTTGCAGGCAACATGCAAAGATATTGTTACAGTGCTTCATCGGGCGGATATACAACCGCACGTTTGCTTGTTGAGGAAGATACCAAGGGGAACTTCTAAAACCAACGTTCAACTTCTACTTTTTGAGGAACAGGACAGACAAAGAAAGACTTGTGCAGGACAATTTAAATAAAGCTTTCCAAATCTTATTGAACAAAGATGAATTTGTAAAGACAGGTATCCTTATGGAAGAAAAAGAAGGAGGCTCGGTGAAAATTATAATCTTCTCTGTTTCCAATATTTGAAGTCAAGTTTTGATAAAGAAAGTGCTGTCAAGGGAGACGTAAAATCAACCATTGGAAATCTACTCGCTTGCAGTCAACAAAGCAAGCGGAAAATTTCTGTGACGCGTGAGCAGAATGAAAAAGGCAACGTTCAGTTTACACAAGTGCATTGAAAAGGGAGATCTAGGATACTTAAGAAGCCTTCAGGATGAATCAGAAATAAGATCTTGCTCTTTCCCAGAGTGACAATGAAAAACCTGCCAATCAAAACGCAAAAAGGTTTCGGAGCAGAGAATTCTGGGAACATGACTGAAAGCCAAGGGTTATGGGAAAGAAATGTGTTTACAGGGCATCAGAGTCTACTGTCCCCTGGGTGCAGCCTGGAGATGAATCTAGTGTATTTGCTGATAGTACAACCACAAAACCTTTGAGCCCACCCAAAAATCATTGCCAGCTGCAAAAGAATACCACACAACAGGAAGAAAGAACAGCTACACACTTTGCTGCTTGTCGGGAAGAAGGAAGCCACATCAAACAGACAACCTCGGGCACATTGTCTAATGAGTGCAATGATCTTCAGACAGCCTCCTGGATTTAAGACAGGCCACAGCAGATGCGAAAAGTATCCAAAACAAGTTCAAGGCAAGTTCAGAGAGGCAGAGATGAAGTTCAGTCAAGTCATGAACAAATTAAAAGGAAGGAGGAAGCACTGATTCAGTCCAAGACGCATTTCAAGAAGCTGCAAATGTGAAGCAACGGCAGAACCAGTTCTTTGCTTGTAGAACCTCAGAAGTTGGGTTAACATCAGCAACATCAACCAAAAAGGTCAGTGCCCAGGAGAAAGACTCTCAGCGTCAGCTATTATTGGAAGCTGGGCAGGAACTATTCAATAGTGCAGAGAGTAGCTATGAGGATGGTGTTGACTCTTCCAGCACTTGGAAATATTTAAACCCTTTTATCACTTCCGAATATATGATAGAATCAGTTTCAGAAGTACGAGAGCAGGAGATTGTCAGGGGAGATGTGAAAGGAGCAATCAGAGCTTTGCAAAATGCCTCGTCAGAACAGAGAGAGACATAGAAAAAGAGGAAGTTGTAAGAGGTAATCTAACAACAGCCCTGCAGTCTTTGGAAAAATCTAATGTAATGTTTCAAAGGGGGATTTTAAACAGCTATGATATACAGAAATGCAGGGAAACCCATTCAGTTTCTAAGACTGATAAGGAGCTTAGATGTCAGGCTGCTGTGAAAGGTATTCCACAGTTTGATAATGACTTTCATCCTTCTCAGCTTGTGAGTGGACATGATGGTCACCAGCCTCCTCAACCAAGTAAAGGAGACGATTCTACAGAGTTGGTGCATTTGACCCCAGTCATCCCCGATTCTGATGTTGAAGAGGCAGTGAAAGAACTCTTGATGAAAATGCTAACACTTTGCAGCATTTCAGACATTAAAGACACAACGGAAAAAAGCCAGTTCCACCACCAAAACCAAAGCATCTCCCTGGTACATATCATCCTCCACTACAGAGTTCCAAAAACACAATGAGTGTCAGCCTTACCTGATAATGCTTCAAACATGAATGCCAGCACTTTTAACAAAGAGCAACCACATAGAAATGACAAACCATCTGCTCCTGTAGATGTAGCAGAACAAGACACAGACATTATAAAGCCAACCAGATATGCCAAGGAAAAATGGACACATGCAGGAAATTAAATAGTGAAAGTTCTAAACAATCATAAGTAAACTCGATGAGCTATAGACTTTCAAACACAAGCTTTGGAGAATTCCACTGCTACTTATTTAGGGCTTAAAAGTGACATAACCTCCCAGAACAGGGAGACACAAGAGTTTGTGCAAAGTAAAAAAGGTGTTACTGTAACCAACCCAAACCAAAGTCTACAAAACAATGAAAACCAAGTTGTCATGAGGGTAAAGCAAAAAAGAGAAACAGAGATGAAAAAACGCAAAAGACTTTCTATCCACATGGACGAGATCATGAAGGGAAAACATAAGGGCATCAATGGACATTTTTGACAATTTGAGAAAACAAGACGAGTTACAATTGTTTCTAAACAAAGGCAAGAGCTTGAAGAGGAAACCAGTGCGGTGTGAAGTGAAGTCGATGAAGGGTCTTTTTGAGAGTGTTCTGACTGGGTCGCAAAAAGTCCTGATGGTAAAAATGATAAAAATGAAAGTTCCGACCTCCTAAAAGATGACACTGAAAGTGTTTCGCTGTAGAGCTCGCCTTTGAGGATCTTGAAAAGGCCAGTTCCGAAATCAAAAACATCTGAAAGAACAGACATTGGCCAGACTGCTAGACATTGAAGAAACCATTAAAAAAGCTCTATATTCTGTTTCCAGCTTTAACAGAATCTGATATTATTGGCCTTTCTGGACTCTTCCGTGAGTCTCTTGGAACTTCAGCAAACATGTCATCTGGTAATAATATCCGCAAAATTAGCATTGTTTCAAGCAAATTCAAACCAGAGAAGCAACGCATCTTCCAGTACAGAAATCTGTAGAAGCTGTGGCTGGTCAACAGGTCCAGGAGAATAAAAGGATGGAGTTGGATGTGACCAATGTTTCCAACCGTGCCATTTCCCTGCATCTCCATCATTCATTACTATTGAGTCTGCTGCAAGAAAGCCACAAATGCCAACACCTTAGAAAAGGCTCAGAACTCAAAGTCTTTAAAAAATGGTCGGTTACCAGAAGGTGTGTTAACCAGAACTTCTCCTGCCAGAAGAGTCTACAGGCCAGTATCATCAGATTGCCAGTGTTTGTGCAAGTGGGACAATTTGTCATAATAATTTGAATAGTAGTGAAAAAACAGGATCCGTGGAACAAAATGCCCATTCTAATGTTTGCTCCCAGACAAGTCCTCTAACCCCCAGAGACAAAAGAGTATCTTAGAGGTAAAAACAGGTCCAGAAAGTCCAAAACTAATTGGTACCACAATAGTGACTGAAAAATATGAGGAAAGCGACCAGTATGGCAATAAAATAATCCGATCGAAAACATCAACCACCGTTACAAAGCAGTCTGATACTCAAAGCTCATCAACATATGAGGTTGTATCTGCGCTACCTCGGTACTCGGTCACCAAATCTCCTCTGGTTAGAAGACACGGAATCCACCATTGAAAGTTCCAACAGTAGAGCTAATGAAACAGGAGTTGTCTTTGTTACCTTTGGAAACTCAAATGGAGCGAGAAAATAATATGGCAATAGAAGGGAATGTGTATATTCAGAACTAGTTCCTAATGGATATTTTCAGATTGAGGGACAATTGCCAGAAGAACGATCGCCCGGGCTTAGGATACTCAAATAATTCCATGTGTTCAATATTCAACCTCCGTTTAAACACCACTATAAAGAACTAATCCTGGAATAAACAGCTGAACTCAGACAGATATTTAGGAATGATCCTACCCTCACCGTTATGAAATAACAGCTAAGGGCTAAGTGATACTAGGTTAACGTAACTTTCTGCTACTTTGTTTTGCATTGATGAGAACATTGTAAGGTCTTTGTTGATGGCCCTCTGGCTAACTCACCTATTGCGACCATTTTAAAGGGATTGTGAAGTTTTATAACACTTTCCAAAAAAAACAATTTTAACAACTGAATTGTCTAAGATGTAAAACCACAATACAGGATCTTGTACCTATATATTGGTGTCCAATACAGAATAGAAGGTATTATTTGGGTTTTGGGTGCCGATATGTTGGTCTGAAGATAAAGGTGGTGAGAGATCTGGTGACCACTTTTTGTGCCATATTCATAAAGGCACGGTATCACTTTTTAGCAATAACTCACCTTTAACGATCGTTGAAACCGAATGTTAATTTCTGATGTTTAGCGATCGATAGTTTACAGACATTATCGTAAATTAACATAACGAACAAAATAACCAAAACGATAGTAAATTACCAATAACGATTGTAAATCACTATTACCCCATAGAATACCATTGCAGTATGTTACCAATGCGTGGTATTTACAAACCGAACGTTCATTAGTTAACGAGGGTTAGTTATGACCATGTCTGTACAATTATCGCTAAAAGACGATACCAAGCCTTTATGAATATAGCCCTTTGTTTGTTAAAGTCTTTCTTTACTGCTAACTTTCTATGTGTATCCAGCAGCTGCCTGAGAGCCAATGAAAAGTCACATTAGGAGTATTCGCTCTTAGTGTTAAATTCACGTGGATCCGTGCAATACCACGTGATAGTGTACATACTTACTGCATTCATGCTGCCTTCTAAGGGGTCAGATGCCTTAGATGCCTTCCTATTATACTGTCCTTGGTGTTGTATGGAATTTGCTCTTGGACATGTTTTTTTTTAAAAATTCATGTAAGAACCACCATTTTGTGTTTGTGATGATTATAAGAAAATATTTCTATATAGAAAAAAGTAAAGCCAAGTGAGCAAATATTTCTTAAAGGAGAATTAAAATTAGAATATAAATGAGCCTGAATTAATTCTATTATCCCCTACTAAAAGCTGTCACTCTGAAACCAACAAAATTGTGAAGAAATCATCTGTAATTGGGCAGGTTTGGTATTTCCTGATTTCTGCAGCCCTACTTCCTAGTGAATGCAAACCTTCCAAAATGGGAGTCCTGGGTGGGGCCTGTTGACGTTCCACCTCAGATCAGCTGGACATGCCCTGAGGACAATGCCGGTAGTTCCATCAAGGGCAAACTAGGACAGTTGAGAGTTAAGTGGTCAGTCTACTGAGTGGATACAGATTGGAAATAGGCAGGTAAACCCAATAGTTAAATAACACTGGTGGGGAGAATAAAGAGAGGGGGAACTGGCTTGATTTATCGACCATGCTGATTTTAGAAACTAACAGGGCGATGACCGAGAGCCGCGATGTTATATGCGATATCGTCTCTCTGCTCTGCTGTTTTTCTATTGGGCCACTGTTAACTTCTGCCGCAGCGAAGGAGTTTAAGTCCCGCTAACCGTGTCTTTTTACTCCACTTTCAACCGCGGCGTCTCGTGGTGCATCTGGCTGTATGTTGTTTCAGAATCACAGAAATAAACTGATTATTTTACTTCTCCTTTATATGCCCGTTGATGTAACTTTGGTTTGAAGGATAAAATTGCTAATTATGAAAAAAAATCAGCCTTGTGTTTGTGGAATAGATGCATTTAATTCACACTAGACTATCGTAATATTCCATATTAATAATTTATTGATCTTCCTAGAGTTTTTAATTGATTTTCCTTCCTTACCGTTGTATAAAATTTCTTTTGATCAACAATAGCCTCTTTTATCTTCTGATCACGTCTGTCGTCTTCTCATTTCACTGTTTCGTATTAAAGATTTTACGTTCATGTTACAAATTCTTCCTTGTTTGGCCTTTGGTTCTTTGTTTTGAATTTTGGAGAACATCCTTGTACTATCAAATGCATCGGTCCTTTCACAAATACCTTCACAAACAACAAAGATAATCATGGAGATTCCATAAAAGTTCTATCGTTAAAAATGGTGCTAATGTTGCCCCAACCAATCAAATCTTATTTACCATTTGAAATCTAAATCTCTGATTGGTTGGAGCAAAATAAACACCATTTTTAACAATAAGAACTTTTATTGAATCTCCCTGATTATTTATTGTGATCTAACCTTTAAGTGCCCAAAAATTGCCCAAAAGATTTTGTAATTAGAAAGTCTCTATCCGGGGACGTAGGAAATCTTATTCCTAGTTCTCCGAGTGGCCACATGCAAGTGATCTCATTTGACAGCTCAAACGATCATGCTTGGGGCCACCCAAGGAAGTCAGAATAGGATTTGTTACGTCCTGGAATAAAGACTTTTTAATTTCAAGAAGTTTATTTTTTGCCTTTGCTCATAATATCACAAACATCCGCTTTACAATAAGTTTCACAAGCTACAAAGGTTATAAGCACAATATATAGTGTCCTTGTGCAGGTGAGCCTTACATTGCTCTGTACACAGCCCGGTAAGATTCAAGATTTAACCCTAGTTTGTGGTGTCTAAAACAAATACTTTCCTTTACCCGAAATACGTTAGACCTGCAGCTTCATGTAAAATTACCTTGGCTTTGAGGTGTAACCTGAATGTGGTTCTTGTCTGGGAACAACCAGGATAGTTGGCACAACAATGAACTACCTGGATCATCACCATCCTGCATAAGTGTATGCCCCATCTTCCATATTTCTCAGTGTGGCCAATTCAATACTAGTCACTATATATCATGTGGTACCAGGAGCAGAGATGCCAGTAAAGTATTCTCAACCCCCCCAAATAAATGAATCTATGGGATTTATTTACACTTCTGACAGTATTGAGTAGCTCACTAAGAAGTTATATAACCCAGCGATCTCAGGTGTCCTTATAACCACTTCATGTAGCCACCATGATATACTTTCTGGACAACAAGTAATCATGGAAAGATACAATATTTACAGGTAACCCAACTACTCACTGCAACACAATTCTTCAATGGTAACAACAGTGCACCTTGTTTTACTTTTTACAAATGTGTACAGTATGTGTGAAAGTAATATATATCATCTGAATTAAACAGGATGTTATCACATTTAACATGTTATCACAATTAAACAGGATGTCATCACAATTTAACATGTCATGACAATTAAACAGGATGTTACCACAATTTCACATGTGACATCACAATTAAACAGGATGTCATCACAATTTAACATATGTATCACAATTAAACAGGATGTCATCACAATTTGAGCTCCTCCCCTAAGATCCTATGTAGCTGCACGGGTAAACAACTGAAAAAATACAGAGTACCAGCATACTGCCAAAGGGTTTACCCTGTCTACAAAGCACAAAGCTCAATAGTACACTGTACTATTACTGGTATTGATACATAAAGTAGAGTTGATCCAGGGAAATTTCCGATTGCCACTTGGAGTCAGGAAGGAATTTTTCCCCCTTCATAAATTTGGTGTTTTTTTTTTTGCCTTCCTCTGGATCAACAGTTAGGCAGGAAAGAGGATATTGCTAGATGGGTTGGACTGGATGGACGATGTTCTTATTCAACCTCAAATACTATACTATACTATACTATACATACAATTAGTAATCTAGTAAACTGTAGTCAAATAAGTCAAATAAGCAAATGAAAGCTAATTCTTAATTGGCTTCTCTAGCTTACTGTACTGAGAGTTTTTGCCAATGTTGCCCAGAAGAAGTTATATGGGGTATGGTGGTTAATAGGACTGTTACTCTATTTTAGACCTTGCCCAATAAACAAGATGTTTGCTAATGTGCCTGAAACCAGTTTACTTGATGGAACGCATATTGTTTGACGAGATGATCCTGCACCGCTCCTGCTTCTGCTGTACTCGGTGCAAGCAGACACTAACGTAAGTATATGGCTAAGGGTATGGTGAGCGTGTGTTCACACTCACCTTATACTAATAGAAAGGACTGGAATATTAAAGGACATGTCCACCCTTAAATTAAAAACTAGTGACTTGTCAGTTATCTACCCACAAACCCAACTGCTATTTTTACTAGTTTATTACATGCATTTGTATTCAGATAAAGTGTAAAGATAAATTCTATTCCGTTCCGTATCTCCTCTACTCAATGAGCTTTTTATAGGTTTGAGCATGTTCAGAGTGGCAGCAGGGGAAACAGCAGTTGGGGAGGAGCCAGAGTACTCTGCCATAATGAAGCAAATATTGTCTAAATATTTGGTAATAATACATCTACTAATGTGCTGAATGATAGTTGGGGTTGGGGGCAGGTAACAGACATGTGACCAGTTTTTATCTTTAAGGGTGGACATGCCCTTTAAAGGCAACGCTGGAGGTCTTCAGTAAACAATGTCTTAAGATTCAGAATAATGACATATCACAACTGATTACCTTATGGGTCATCCTGGGATTAGACTGAACTGTAAACCATCTGTTTAAATAAGGTTTTTATTCTGCCATTTTTCCCTGTAAATCAATTAATTCATTTAAAATTATAATAAATCAATTAACTTTCAACCTGTTGAGGGGGCCCAATCCAATATTAGCCTACAACTCAAAGTGCACACACGGACCTTATTTAAAAAAGGGTGCAAAACTTTTGCCGTGTTGTTGATCTTCACTAACCAATCAATAACTATCAATGTTGTCTAACTCCAGTAAAAAGGTAACATTGATTGGTTAAGCCAAATTAACAGCTCATTTTGTACCTCTTATTCATAAGCCCCTTTATATTTAGCAAATAGAACCATAAATGGAAACTAGTGTTCACACATTTAAGCTGTCATGTAAGCAGCATGCTGGTACCTACGACAATAAGCCAATAGACACCTTGTTTTAGCATGGAGGACATTGTGTGATGTCATCCTTTGGGAGATGAGTTCCAGGGATTACCTGAGGTAAAGGTTGTTTGCTATAATGGAAAACACAAGATTAAATCTTCATTGGTTTATTTCTTCTTTTCAGTCTGAAAAACTGTTTCTCTGTGTTTGGAAGGCTGTTTGTACCGTACATTATGATCAGATTATACAAGGAAAGAGTGAAGAACACAATGACAATGAGAAACAGGAAACAGTATTACAGAGTCACCCAACCAAGGCCAACAAGTCCACTGATGAAAACTCATCAAAACCCCAGGTGCAAGCTAAAGCCAGTCCAGTAAACAGCCATGGACACAATTCATGGCCTCATTACACTAATTATCTCCCATTCATACAACCCTCCTTGCAGTCAGGGAAGGGCAAAGCAATTTCTAGATGGAGTTGGCCAAACTTGCCAATGACCAACATGTCTGGTACAATAAAACAATGGGAAAAAGTAGGCCTATCTCATGGAGCCTTGCCTAGGGGTTTTGTATATGAAAAGGACAAAGTGTTTCCCAAAGCTTATGAGAATTCCCAGAGCAGGGTGAAGCAAAACATTGTGTATTTCAGTCATACAAACGAATTTTGATCTTTCGAAATCATCCAAACGATCAAACAAATATGATTCATCAGGATAAGAACAGCCATAAAGTCCTCTGATCGTGCAATGCTCAGTTCACTGTTCCAGAAGGTCGGAGAGAAGCAATGAGATGTTGTGTAACACCTTGAATATATTCAAAACTCCATTGGTTGGACAGATATGGGGGATTCAACTAAGTTACCACAGATTAATTCAGCAGTGGAAAACTCAAAAGTGGATATTTTCATCACCGAAAACCTCGCTACTGGGGAAGCAAGAGATAATATGGCACAAAGCAAGGGAGAGGACACTAGGACATCCCTCCATTTATCAAAGTAACAGAAAATACAGCATTTTCCAATATCTTATTGTGATGAAGAAGTGTCCATATTATTAGAAGAAACATCTTCAGATCATCATAAATTAGAAGTGGCACCAAGATTGGGTCTAAGTATAAAACATTAGATTAGCCATTTCATCTAGATTATTTCCACCAGTGCAGTATTCCGTAATAATGGCATCAAGATTGGGTGAGTCTACCCAACCTTCTTCCTGAAAATATAATGAGTATAAAACATTAAATTAGCCATTTCATCTAGATTTTTTCCACCAGTGCGGTATTCCATAATAATGGCATCAAGATTGGTGAGTCTACCCAACCTTCTTCCTGAAAATATAATGGTATAAAACATAAATTAGCCATTTCATCTAGATTTTTTCCACCAGTGCGGTATTCCATAATAATGGCATCAAGATTGGGTGAGTCTACCCAACCTTCCTTCCTGAAATATAATGAGTATAAAACATTAGATTAGCCATTTTGTGTATATTATTCCACCAGTGCAGAATTCTGTAATGGTGGCAGGTAGATTGGGTCTACCCAACCTTCCTTGATTAAAATATAATGAGTACTAAACATTAGATTAGTATTTCATCAATAAACACTGAATTATATTTCAACCTGCATTGCCAACAAAGGTCTGATTTACCTAAATTCCACATCTGAGAGTTTATATATGTATAAATATATTATTAGTCCCATTATGAAGTGTGCAGTTCATTATATTATCTTTATTTTACGATGAAGTTGAAATAGGAAACGTTATCTTACATAGTAAAACAACTGTGTGGTTGAACAATAATAACTGGTGCCATTAACTAAAAAATAATTTCCATTAGTGGTAAAATACACCCAGCAGTATAAAATAACACCAAGTAGTGTGAATAACATCTGGTAGTGAAAATAACACCCAGTAGTGTAAAATAACACCCCAGCAGTATAAAATAACGCCAGTAGTGTGAAATAACATCTGGTAGTGAAAATAACACCCAGTAGTGTAAAATAACACCCAGCAGTATAAAATAATGCCAGTAGTGTGAAATACCATCTGGTAGTGAAAATAACACCCAGCAGTATAAAATAATGCCAGTAGTGTGAAATACCATCTGGTACTGAAAATAACACCCAGTAGTGTAAAATAACGCCCAGCAGTATAAAATAACGCCAGTAGTGTGAAATACCATCTGGTAGTGAAAATAACACCCAGTAGTGTAAAATAACACCAGCAGTATAAAATAATGCCAGTAGTGTGAAAACCATCTGGTACTAAAATAAACACCAGTAGTGTAAAATAACACCCAGCGATATATAAAAAATGCCAGTAGTGTGAAATACCATCTGGTACTGAAATAACACCCAGTCAGTAGTGTAAAATAACGCCCAGCAGTATAAAATAACGCCGTAGTGTGAAATAGTTATTTTCAGTACCAGATGGTATTTCACACTACTGGCATTATTTTACACTGCTGGGTGTTATTTTACACTACTGGGTGTTATTTTCACTACCAGATGGTATTTCACACTACTGGCATTATTTTATACTGCTGGGTGAAAAAAGAAAGGAAGGGGCCCAACAACAGCAAAAAGGGGGAAAGGAGGAAAAAAGAAGGAAGGGGAAAGAAAGGTCGTTGGTAACTTAAAATTATAACTGCAAACATGAAAGGGAAAAAAAAGGGGGGGGAAACACAAACTGGGGACAACCAGAAAGGCCGACCCGGAAAGAAAGAGAAACGAAAAAAAATAAACGGAAAAAACAAGGGGGGAAAAAAAAGAGAAACGAAAAGGGGGGAAACCCAAATGGGGGGGAAACACCGGGGCACACATACAGGCCAGAACCACTGAGGAATGAGTCGCGCAAAAGAAGGAAGAGGGGGAACCACGGGGACAAGAACTAGACAAACAAAAAAACCGGGGAGGGGGGGGGGGGGAACCGGGCGGGGACCTGGGGGCAGAGGGTGGGGGGGCAAGAAGAGAAGACGCATAAAGTGGGCGCGGGAGGGGGGTGAACAAGGGGGGGGTCAAGGGGGGGGGGGGCAAATGTTACGGGGCCAGGGAGGTGTGGGAAAAAAGGGCGGGGTAAATGGGGCCGGATGGTGTAGGGCGTTTATTGTACATTACAGGTGTGTTATTTCACACTACCCAGGTTTAATTTCACACTACTGGGTGTTTATTTATACTACTGGCTGTTATTGTACATTTCAGGGTGTTATTTTACACTACAGGTTTTATTTCACACTACCGGGAGTTATTTTATACTGCCAGGCGTTATTGTACATTACAGGGTGTTATTTTATACTACCAGGTTTAATTTCACACTACTGGGTGTTATTTTATACTACTGGGGGTTATTGTACATTTCAGGTGTTATTTTACACTACCAGGTTTTTATCACACTACCCCACGGGAGTTATTTTATACTGCCAGGTGTTATTGTACATTTCAGGGTGTTATTTCCACCACCAGGTTTTTATTTCACACTACCGCATTATTTTATACTACTCTGGGCGTTATTATACATTACAGGGTGTTATTTTACACTACCAGGTTTTATTTCACACTACAGGGCATTATTTTATACTACTGGGCGTTATTATACATTACAGGGTGTTATTTTACACTACCAGGTGTTATTATCACCTACCCGGGCGTTATTTTAATCTGCCAGGCATTATTATACATTACAGGGTGTTATTTTACACTACCAGGTTTTATTTCACACACTGGGCATAATTTATACTACTGGTGTTATTTTACTGTACCAGGGTTTATTTCACACTACCAGGTTTTTCACACTACAGGTGCTATTTTATATCTGCCAGGTGTTATTGTACATTTCAGGGTGTTATTTTACACTACCAGGTATATTTCACACTACCAGGCGTTAATTTATACTACTGGGTGTTATTATACATTACAGGGTGTTATTTTCATACATACCAGGTTTTATTTCACACTACCAGGCGTTATTTATATACTACTGGGCGTTATTTACATTACACAGGGTGTTATTTTACATTACCAGGTTTTATTTCACACACACCAGGCGTTAAATTGTACGGCCAGCGTTATTATACATTACAGGTGTTATTTTCATTACCACCAGGTTTTATTTCACACTACCAGGCGTTAATTTATACTACTGGGTTTTATTATACATTACAGGTGTTATTTTACATTACCAGGTTTTATTCACACTACCAGGCGTTAATTATACTACTGGGTGTTATTATACATTACAGGGTGTTATTTTACACTACAGGTTTTATTTCACACTACCAGGCGTTAATTTATCTACTTGGTGTTATTGTACATTTCAGGGTGTTATCTTCATTACCAGGTTTTATTTCACACTACCAGGCGTAATTATACTACTGGGTGTTATTATACATTACAGGGTGTTATTTTACACTACCGGTTTTATTTCACACTACCAGGCGTTAATTTATACTACTGGGTGTATTGTACATTACAGGTGTTATTTTACACTACCAGGTTTTATTCACATAACCAGGTGTTAATTTATACTACTGGGTGTTATTGTACTTACAGGAGTTATTTTACACTACCAGTTTTTATTAACACTACCAGGTGTAAATTTATACTACTGGGTGTTATTTATACTGCCAGGCGTTATTGTACATTACAGGGTGTTATTTTACACTACCCAGGTTTTATTTCACACTACCAGGCGGCGTTATTTTATACTGCCAGGCGTATTATACATTACAGGTTTTATTTTACATTCCAGGTTTTATTTCACACTACCAGGCGTTAATTTATACTACTGGGTGTTATTGTACATTACAGGGTGTTATTTTACACTACCAGGTTTTATTCACACTACCAGGTGTTAATTAATACTACTGGTGTTATTGTACATTACAGGGTGTTATTTTACACTACCAGGTTTTATTTCACACCACTGGGCATTAATTTATACTACTGGGTGTTATTTTACTGTACCAGGGTTTATTTCACACTACCAGGTGTTAATTTATACTACTGGGTGTTATTGTACATTACAGGGTGTTATTTTACACTACCAGGTTTTATTTCACACTACCAGGTGTTAATTTATACTACTGGGTGTTATTGTACATTACAGGGTGTTATTTTACACTACCAGGTTTTATTTCACACCACTGGGCATTAATTTATACTACTGGTGTTTATTTTACTGTACCAGGGTTTATTTCACACTACCGGTGTATTTCACACACTACTGGTGCTATTTTATACTGCCAGGTGTTATTGTACATTTCAGGGTGTTATTTTCCACTACCAGGTTTTATTTTCACACACCAGGCTTAATGTATCTACTGGGTGTTATTGTACATTACAGGGTGTTATTTTACACTACCAGGTTTTATTTCACACCACTGGGCATTAATTTATACTACTGGGTGTTATTTTACTGTACCAGGGTTTATTTCACACTACCAGGTGTTATTTCACACTACTGGTGCTATTTTATACTGCCAGGTGTTATTATACATTTCAGGGTGTTATTTTACACTACCAGGTTTTATTTCACACTACAGGGCGTTATTTTATACTGCCAGGCGTTATTATACATTTCAGGGTGTTATTTTACATTACCAGGTTTTATTTCACACTACCAGGAGTTCATTTATACTACTGGGTGTTATTGTACATTACAGGGTGTTATTTTACAGTACCAGGTTTATTTCACACTACCGAGCATTAATTTTATACTACTGGGTGTTATTATACATTACAGGGTGTGTATTTTACGCTACCAGGTTTTATTTTCCAATACCGGCGTTATTTTTACTGCTGGGGTGTCATATTATTTACAATACTGGTGTGTATTTTAATACTGCCAGGCATACATTACAGGGTGTTATTTTACACTACTGGTTTTATTTCACACTACCGGTGTTTTATTCACACTACTACTGGTGCTATTTTATACTTCCAGGTGTTAGGTACATTACATGTGTTATTTTACACTACCTGGGTTTTTTTTCCAATACCGGGCATTATTTTACACGACTAGGTGTTATTTTACACTACTGAGTGTTATTTTACAGTACCAGATGGTATTTAACACTACCGGCATTATTTTATACTGCTGGTGTTATTTTACACTACCAGGTGTTATTTCACACTACTGGGTGTTATATATACTGTCAGGTGTTATTGTACTTACAGGGTGTTATCAGTGGTGTAGCTACAGACTTATGGGCCCTGATGAAATTTGGACATGGGCCCCTCAGCACCGCCACAAAACACAATCGGCACGCAAACCAAATAATCATTGGTGAATGCTTTGTATATATTACCTGCCAGGTGTTATTGTACATTACATGGTGTTTTTTTACACTACCAGGTTTTATTTTCCAATACTAGGAATTATTTTATACTGCTGGGTGTTTTTTCAGTACTAGATGGTATTTACACTACTGGCATTATTTTATACTGCTGGGTGTTATTTTACACTACTGGGTTTTTTTTCCCTACCAGATGGTATTTCACACTACTGGGTGTTATTTTCACTACCAATGTTATTTCACACACACTGGCGTTATTTTATACTGCTGGGTGTTATTTTACACTACGGGTGTTATTTTCACTACCAGATGGTATTTCACACTACTGGCATTATTTTATACTGCTGGGTGTTATTTACACTACTAGGTGTTATTTTCACTACCAGATGTTATTTCACACTACTGGCGTTATTTTACACTACTGGGTGTTATTTTCAGTACCAGATGGTATTTCAACACTACTGGCATTATTTATACTGCTGGTGTTATTTTACACTACTGGGTGTTATTTTCAGTACCAGATGGTATTTCACACTCACTACGGCATTATTTTCACTACCAGATGTTATTTCACACTACTGGCGTTATTATATCTGCTGGTGTTTTTTACACTACTGGGTGTTTTTTTCACTACCAATGGTATTTCACACTACTGGCATTATTTTATACTGCTGGGTGTTATTTTACACTACTAGGTGTTATTTCACTACCAGATGTTATTTCACACTACTGGCGTTATTATACTGCTGGGGTTATTTCACTACAGATTTTACATCACACTACTGGCATTATTTTATACTACTGGGTGTTTTTTTCACACCAGATTTTATTTCACACTACTGGCATTATTTTATACTGCTGGTGTTTTTTACACTACTGGTGTTTTTTCAGTACCAGATGGTATTTCACACCTGGTATTATTTCACTACCAGATGCTATTTCATACTACTGGCGTTATTTTATACTGCTGGGTGTTATTTTCAACTACTGGGTGTTATTTTCACTACCAGATGGTATTTCACACTACTGGCGTTATTTTATACTGCTGGGTGTTATTTTACACTACTGGGTGTTATTTTCACTACCAGATGTTATTTCACACTACTGGTGTTATTTTATACCGCTGGTGTATTTTACCTACGGGGTGTATTTTCAGTACCAATGGTATTTCACACTACTGGCATTATTTTATACTGCTGGGTTTTATTTTACATACTAGGTGTTATTTTCACTACCAGATGTTATTTCACACTACTGGTGTTATTTTATACTACTGGGTGTTATTTTACACTACTGGGTGTTATTTTCAGTACCAGATGGTATTTCACACTACTGGCATTATTTTACACTGCTGGGTGTTATTTTACACTACTGGGTGTTATTTTCACTACCAGATGGTATTTCACACTACTGGCATTATTTTATACTGCTGGGTGTTATTTTACACTACTGGGTGTTATTTTCAGTACCAGATGGTATTTCACACTACTGGCATTATTTTATACTGCTGGGTGTTATTTTACACTACTGGGTGTTATTTTCAGTACCAGATGGTATTTCACACTACTGGCATTATTTTATACTGCTGGGTGTTATTTTACACTACTGGGTGTTATTTTTCACTACCAGATGGTATTTCACACCTACTGGCGTTATTTTATACTGCTGGGCGTTATTTTACACTACTCTGGGTGTTTTTTCAGTACCAGATGGTATTTCACACACTGGCATTATTTTATACTGCTGGGTGTTATTTTACACTACTGTTGTTATTTTCAGTACCAGATGGTATTTCACACTACTGGCATTATTTTATACTGCTGGGTGTTATTTTAACTACTGGTGTTATTTTCACTACCAGATGGTATTTCACACTACTGGCTTATTTTATACTGCTGGGCGTTATTTTACACTACTGGGTGTTTATTTCAGTACCAGATGGTATTTCACACTACTGGCATTATTTTATACTGCTGGTGTTATTTTCACTACCAGATGGTATTTCACACTACTGGCATTATTTTATACTGCTGGGTGTTATTTTCACTACTGGGTGTTATTTTCACTACCAGATGTTATTTCACACTACTGGCGTTATTTTATACTGCTGGGTGTTATTTTACACTATGGGTGTTATTTTCACTACCAGATGTTATTTCACACTACTGGTGTTATTTTATACTGCTGGGTGTATTTACACTAATGGAAATTATTTTTTAGTTAATGGCACCAGTTATTATTGTTCAACCACACAGTTGTTTTACTATGTAGATAACGTTTCCTATTTAACAACTTCATCGTAAAATAAAGATAATATAATGAACTGCACACTTCATAATGGGACTAATATATATATTTATACATATATAAACTCTCAGATGTGGAATTTAGGTAAATCAGACCTTTGTTGGCAATGCAGGTGAAATAAATTCAGTGTTTATTGATGAAATAACTATCTAATGTTTAGTACTCATTATATTTTAATCAAGGAAGGTTGGGTAGACCCAATCTACCTGCCACCATTACAGAATTCTGCACTGGTGGAAATATATACACAAAATGGCTAATCTAATTGTTTTATACTCATTATATTTTCAGGAAGTATTCCATAATAATGGCATCAAGATTGGGTGAGTCTACCCAACCTTCCTTCCTGAAAATATAATGAGTATAAAACATTAGATTAGCCATTTTGTGTATATTATTTCCACCAGTGCAGAATTCTGTAATGGTGGCAGGTAGATTGGGTCTACCCAACCTTCCTTGATTAAAATATAATGAGTACTAAACATTAGATTAGTTATTTCATCAATATAACACTGAATTATATTTCAACCTGCATTGCCAACAAAGGTCTGATTTACCTAAATTCCACATCTGAGAGTTTATATATGTATAAATATATATATTAGTCCCATTATGAAGTGTGCAGTTCATTATATTATCTTTATTTTACGATGAAGTTGTTAAATAGGAAACGTTATCTTACATAGTAAAACAACTGTGTGGTTGAACAATAATAACTGGTGCCATTAACTAAAAAATAATTTCCATTAGTGTAAAATACACCCAGCAGTATAAAATAACACCAGTAGTGTGAAATAACATCTGGTAGTGAAAATAACACCCAGTAGTGTAAAATAACACCCAGCAGTATAAAATAACGCCAGTAGTGTGAAATAACATCTGGTAGTGAAAATAACACCCAGTAGTGTGAAATACCATCTGGTAGGGAAAATAACACCCAGTAGTGTAAAATAACACCCAGCAGTATAAAATAATGCCAGTAGTGTGAAATAAAATCTGGTAGTGAAAATAACACCCAGTAGTATAAAATAATGCCAGTAGTGTGATGTAAAATCTGGTAGTGAAAATAACACCCAGCAGTATAAAATAACGCCAGTAGTGTGAAATAACATCTGGTAGTGAAAATAACACCTAGTAGTGTAAAATAACACCCAGCAGTATAAAATACAAACGACTGTCTTTTTTTTTCTGAAAAGTACATGTAATTTCACTGAACTTCCCCTTTAAAAAGCTTAAAAACTAATTAATATAACAAACTTCTATGTTTTTATTAGCTTTTATACATGTTCAATCAAGGAGTCCACTTGCGCATTTTCCCTATTAGTCATATTTTCCCAGCCTGCCAAATGAAGATGGACACCACTAGCCATAAAGAGGAATGAGAGTGTCAGGTAGCTAAATTATGGTAGGACACATATTAATAAACAATATCCACATGATTTGAATTCCCCCTTTTTACAATAGAGACCCTAAGAGACATCCAGTTGGCAATTAAATGTGGTAACACGGTGTGGGCATTAGGTTTAGGTTCCAATAGTGGATTCTGGGTCGCGTTTTGCGCTCGCAGTCCATTTGTCATGCAAGCTCCGTTGTGTTGCGTTCCGACCGTTTGAGAACACATCGTGTACGACTTTTTGGCACGTATTGCATGCAATCCGCGTATAACATATATAGGTACAAGGGGCCACAGCGCTCATAGAATATCAACTCAGCTTCCATTACAGAATGGCCTTTAAAACAGAACAGTGATGGGAATCTTACCGTGCTGGGAACTTGATGGGAACAGTGCAGGGAATAATTTCTCAGGTGTTAGGTCCTTCTAGGACTGACCGTAACTTTATGTTAAGTGCCAATGTCCTGACACCTATTTCAGACTTGGGCTTTTAATATACAGGCGTATTTGTCCTTGACTTTCCCTTTAAAAGGATCCTATTGGTCCTGTTATAACGTAAACAGTGATGCGTTATTCCCTGTGACGTAGCCTTACATAGCATAAATATATCTTCTAATCCAAGCCAAGGACTGGACTTGCTTGAAATAAAAACCCCAAATTAGATGGTTCAGCATTTGCTCACTTTGTCAGTGTCTGACCATCTGTGAAATTCCCACCACTGGTTACTTTGCCTTGTGTAGTGCTGCTGAGATCATCTTTCAGTAGAAGTAGCTGTGCTCAGTGATAGTTTTAAACACTTGGTACTGTCATGGGATCAGGTCCAAACACGCACCACCAGTGTAGAATTAATACCATGCACAAGTGTAATGAATTTATCATTGAATTTCAGATTTTTACTGTTGTGTGAACAAAGCTACGATGTAAAACGGCACAGTATTTGGATAGAGCTGTGCACCAAGACACCAACAAAGTTTGCTTTGGCCACTAGGGGGTGGTGTGCAATTTTTGTTTCTCCCTAAAATGGATTCTCGTGAGTGGTCACGGCAACTGTCCTGCTGTGACCGTCAGTGATTCCTTAAGTTTATTGTCACCTGCGACCAAGAGACGCGTGATCAGTGTCGTATCTCATAAAGGCATGGTATTGCCATTTCGTGCATACCATGCGTTAACAAACTATTATCCGCCGTGATTGTAAATGTTCGTAAACCATTTAAATGTTTCGCAGTACTATCTCGCCGTTAACCCTTGTGGAAAACCATTTTTGGTTTTTTCTTTCTTGGCGGAATGTTTTTTTTTTTCGTTTTGTTTTTCTTATTACGTCATTTTAACAATCAAATTGTCCTGGGTTTTTAACAAAAAAATTCATATTTTACAAAATAAAGCTTTTTATAAATACGGTGAAAAATTCTAAAATTTCTGGAGTTAAAAAACTCCAACCCACTAGACCCATTTTTTAAATTTTTCAAAACACAATGGTGTTTGTGTCGCTTTTGTTAGTTATACATGGGTTGATGGAGAACTATCCATTATGACGCATAGACCCAGTTCTCTTGTCCTAGTTCATATGGTCTTGGTGGGAGTGCTGTAGCCAGCGTCACCTTTATTGTATTGCAGATAAGATTAGAACGGGCTTGCTTTGCAATGACAGGTCTTGGCTGTACCACCGGTGCTAACTTCAGATTTCTAACAGAGACTCCCAAACAACCAGCCCTACTGACTCTCCTACGCACAGAGCCAAATACAGATACCATGTGAGAGTCTTTATCTGCGTTGCAAGGGAGATCTGAGATTTGGACTAGAATTTACTTACCTGTAACGAGAAAGAAAGGTCCCATTTGGGTAAATGTGATTCATTGAAAATAATAGAAATACAAATCAGAACGAAACCTTTTTTTTTGGGGGGGGGACATAGGCCCAGAGGTGAAAGTGTTGTAAAGAGATATAAGTGTCATGGCCAGCTAGAGAGTCCAGTGATTTGATTGGTCCCAATGCTGTGTGTATGATGATGTTCTATACATCTCTCAACAATGACACAGATTAATGAAAATGGATAGGGTCCTACTTTCAAAAGAAATCTTTATCAGTGTGTATAATAAATTAGATATTAATTATATTACACATAATTAAGAATTATATCAATATAAAGTGCAGACAGGTCTTATTAAGAGAACTTTTCTTCTACGATAGTGAATTATAACGTTGTTGTAAAGGTAAAGGTTCAAGTGTTACAAGGTCAAACGTAACAATGTAACAAACTACATGATGAATGATGAATGACAATGAATGAACATGCTAGTTATCCTATTCCCTACCCAGTGACACAGCAGGACAACTGCCTCTGATCAGTTAATAAACAATAATAGAATTTGACTATGTATCCCTACCTGAGAGCTTGTGTTAGATATGTCACCAACTTACTTTATCTGTTTACCTATATGGAAGGTTGAGTCTGTTTTTTTTACTATTATTCCATAAATACCTTCATTATAGTGGAGAAATAGAAAAAAGGAGAATTGGAAACTTAAAATAAATGAGATGGCTTTGGAACTCTTGTTCTGTGTGGAGAGAGATCCACAACCTGTTTGATTTATATTGGCATAAAATACAATCAATGGGATCTTATTAAGGGGTCTGGACAATATGGTTTCAGGGCTGAAGGGGTCAGTTTATCTTTGAATTCCTCATTGGTGTCTACACAGACTACAGTTGATCTGCACCCACCCCAGCCTTTCATTATTTGGATCATTCCATGTGAAGGGGGTTTTTAGCTGTCCTTATCAGTGATAAGTAACAATTTGGTCTGTAGATCCCCTGACTACACTGGAATGTGACCCTGACACTTCACATGAGGTAAAACAAACACCAGGACCTGTGTGGGAATCAAATATAAATGAATAGTATTTTGGGTAGAAGGTGTATTTCTTTAAATAGATGTCACGTTTTCTTATCATTATACACAGGAATAGTCAGGTGTTGGTGTATGTATGTATGTATGTATGTATAATTTTATTTATAAAGTGCCACTTGGGTACGCAGCACTGTACATAATAAAATACAAACGGAGATTTCAATAAAAGTTCTTATTGTTATAAATGGTGCTAATTTTGCCCAACCAATCAGATGTTAGCTTTCAAATGTTAAATAAGATTTGATTGGTTGGGGCAAAATTGGCACCATTTTAAACGATAAGAATTTTATTGAATAACCCTGAGAGTTACAACCAGGGGATAAGTGACCATTATACAGATAAAATATATTTACATAAATTAAGTTTCAAAGTTAAAATACATATATATATCTTTATATAAATAAGTGAGGTCTTGACACATTAGCAATCCCTGCCCAAAGAGCTTACAATCTAAGTGGGGGGACAACATACAGATACAATGGTGCTAATACATTTTCAAGATAGTTTTCAAAATAGCGTGCATAGTGGGCCTTGCACATACACACCATTGCCACACAAAAGCACGTGAAAACGCACTAAACTTACATGTGTTGGGCCTGCCCATAAAACTTGTACCAAAGGAATTTAGTTAATCTTCCCTCTAAGTTTTCACATGACCGTGCAGTTTTTTTTTTAAAGTGATTGATACGATTGATTGAACCCCAGTCATTTGTGGATCTGTACAGTTGGTGGATTGTCGGTTTGATGTATAACACATGCTGTGTAGTCCGGAGAATGATTGACGTAAACGATGGAATTTATGATTTATTTTTGATTGACAGTTAATAGCTTCCTCTAATAGTTGATGGACATGTAAGGCTGGGTACCTACTATATAATCATGTATAGCCGTCTGCCCACAAAATTGGATGGTGTCTTAGGGATTTGTCCCGGCCAACCACTTGTTAGTGGCGACTGTCAGTTGGGCCAAGTTTTTTGCTGGAATGTACCCAGCCTACAGCATCATACACAGGTACACTGCATGTGACCCGCACCACAATGTGGTCTAAGAAAAGCCGTTCCGGACAATCCACGTGTGGTGGCCCATTGGCTGTCCATCAGTTGGAAATGTGTGTTGGTTTGTATTACTGGTTTTAGTTTGTTTTCTGCAGGGACGACATAAAACTGTCAGTTAAACTCCTAGAGGCCATCGGGACGTCTGTAGAGCTTTCTAGATATTTTTTTTCTCCTTCCACCTGTGTGTCAGCTTCAACTCTTAGAGATTCCAGACCAGCTGAAGTTCGGTGTGTCTAGAAGTCCCCATTGATGTAACATCCGAATGGGGAATCACTTTGTGATCTAGAAGATGAGGTCAATGGCATCAGAATACGATAACACTCGGGACTCCATGTTCTAGTTTCTTTTCGGCTGCTGGTTAATGTTCTCTAGATCTAGTGGCCTGATACAATATACGTATATATCCATATCGGGTCCTTCAGCCTCCCTGTCCTACCAGCTGTCTTCACTGTTCATCTGATCTGTTTGATCCATTGCAGTGGCCAAGGCTCCCAGTCTAATATTATACAAGAACACATTGCGTACGATTTTACGGCATTAATAAAATGTCGGGCGTTTTTCACGTAGGCTAGCCCTTTCCTTTCCAAGCATTCATTGCTGTAAGAGTCTTTAATAATCCTTCGATCTCATTACACAAATCAACAAAATCGTTGTCTTGTCCTAAAATAAGCACTGAATATCCTTTAGTTCTGTTATAGTGATAGAATATTCTAGTAAGGTTTGGCAATATATATAATATGTCAGACGATAGAGTTTTATAGTTTCATGAGTTATTTTTAGGTACAAATAACACTGAACACATGTAACATTGAATATGAACCTCATTAAGAATATCCTTAACTATGTGATTATCTAACTAATGTCCAGAAAATAAGAATTATAAGTACGTAAAATTGTAGTTCTACAAAAAAACACAATCCCTCTGCACACGAACACCTCCTGGTCTGTTAACTCCGCTTAGTATAGTGTCTCTCTGGAAGCTCACTGTTTGGTTTGCTCGTCTAGTACCTAAGCGCACTGAGAAGCGGGTAAGCAGAGCAAACACTTTTTTTAGATGCCTTATATACAAAAGACTATTTATATCACACACAACATAATATTTGTATTACAAATGCAGATTTTATGTACTAATAATAATTATTTTGTAACCATTATATAGATAATAATATCCTTCTTCGTATTAGGATATAGATCATCTATATATGTTTGATATATGGTTGGTATTCAGTCGGATGGGGCTTTAAATGGTAACATCGGTATTTTAGTGGGTCCGATCTTGGCCTATTAGGAGCACAGGATCGGTTGGAAATTAACACATCCGATCCTTTTATAATTGTGCTGAAATGTTGGTGGGAATTTTCAACAATTTGAAGACATTTTGGATATAAATAATACCTTTTATTGGCTAACTAAATAATTTAAAGCACTTAAGCTGGGTACACACCATACTATAATATTTGTCCCGACTGACCGATATTTCAGAGTTTCGGTTGATTATTATTGTATAACGCTCCGACCTACCGCCGACCTTTTCTTGGTCCGAATCGGACGAAAGCACCGACCGGACAGGTCCGGAAAACATGGCCAATTGTCGTCAGTAGCCTCGAACGGTCATCATGAGGAAAGATTGCAACATGTGTACCTACCTTTAGGCTTTCTTCTCTTCTCAGGAAGATACAATACTGGAATCTTTATAAAGCACTCAGTTTTATACATACTAAAAAACAAAGACTAACTGACATTACACTGATGTTATCTTTTGCCCCCCATGCATGGCAATGGCTGTCGTAAATGACATTAAATACACATCATGCATTTTTCGTTAATATAACTGTATCATTTTATTTCCAGATGTTTGTCACTTCACATCAATGGCCAACACGTGTGTACAATCTCTATCACTACTATGTTACATTTGGTGGAAGTGTGTTTTGTGTTGAAAATTGCTGCAAATATTTCGACCCGATCACAGTAGATTTAAAGTTTAGTTTCATATAACATTTTCTAAACGGGGGTGTACCACCAGGGGAGCAGGGGGAGCTACCGCAGTGGGCCCCGCAAGACAGGGGCCCCCCATCTTCTTTTTTTCTCTATGACAGATATAGCCTCTTCCAAAAACCACTGTGGATGAAGCACGAATAGGGGCCCCCATCTAGTATCTTGCTGGGGGCCCAGTGATTCCTAGTTACGTCGCTGATTTTTACATTATTAATTGTCCTTTAAGCTGTTAGATTGTGTCTACTTATTGACCCCCGTGTGACTGGGCAAGATGGTATTTTTCCCTATAATAGCGTCCAATAGAAATAATTAAGAGTGAGCAGCGTGTAATGTTATTAAATCAGTTTCCATGTCATTCCTCCAGATGAAGGTCGTTACTGCACACTACCCAAGGAACGCGTCAGGGGACAGAATCTCTCCCTTCGGTGATGGGAACGATCGCAACTATTTGTTCCCACCGCAGCTGCTGCACAAAGCAAGCACAGGCACTAAACCGTATAAAATGTCACAGGGCGAGGATTTTTGGGATTTCTATTTTAGGGGGGCGAACAACCTCCAAACTGACTGACAGGATTGTGTCCTTTAATTGCACAATGTGCCCTACAAGGGAGAACAATAGAAATAGAAAGGGAATATCTACAATGTGTGTGTGTGAGAGAGAGAACAGACAGACAGACAGACAGACAGACAACAGACAGACGACAGACAGACAGATAGATAGATGATAAGATAATAAGTACAACAGTAGATGATAGTAGATAGATAATGGCGTAGATGGATGATGTATGATAGCATGGTAGATAAATAGGTTAGGGGTGACATAGATCTGATAGAATCGATCGACTATCGACTCGCTGCTCGCTGTCAGCTGTTGGTCGGTTTGGTCGCCCTCGCTCGCTCCCGCTGCTCGCTCGCTCGCTCGTCGCTAGACTCGCTCGCTGGCTCGTCGCTGGATCGCTGGCTCGCTGGCTCGCTGGCTAGCTCGCTCGTTCCTCCCTCGGTGGTCGCTCGCTCGCTCCCCTCGCTCCTCGCTCCTCGCTGTGCCCTCTCGCTCGCTCTCGCTCGCTCGCTCGCTCGCTGCTCGCTGGCTGCTCGCTCGCTCGCTCGGTCGCTCCTCGTGTCGGTCGCTCGCTCGCTCGCTCCTCGAGCTCTGCTGATAATTGCTCGTCGTCGTATGATGGTTGTAGGTTGGTAGATGTAAGCTAATCAGCTAGTCTTAGCTCTTAGCTCCTTGCTCGCTCATAGCTACGTCGCTCCAGCTCGCCGTAGCTGCTCGTCGCTCCTCGCGCCGTCGCTCGCTCGCTCGCTACGCTCGCTGCTCGCTCGCTCGCTCGCTCCTGCTCGCTCGCTCCGCTCGCGTACGCTCGTCTCGTCGCTCTCGCTCGCTCGCTCGCTCCCGCTCTCCGCTCGCTCGCTCCTGCTCGCTGCTCTTCTCGCTCGCTGATCGCCTCGCTTCGCTCGGTTGGTCGGTTGTCGGGGATTGGTCGCTGTGCTCGCCTCGCTCTCTCGCTCGCTCGCTCTCGCTCCTCGCTCGCTCTCTCTCTTGCTCGCTCGCTCCTCGCTCGCTCGCTCCTCGCTCGCTCGCTCCCTCGCTCGCTCTCGCTCGCCTCTCCTCCTCTCGCTCGCTCCTCCATCGCTCGCTCGCTCGCTCGCTCGCTCGCTCGCTCGCTCCTCCTCGCTGTCCTCGCTCGCTCGCTCGCTCGCTCTCGCTCGCTGCTCTCCTCGCTCGCTCGCTGCTCGTCGCTCCTCGCTCGCTCCCCGCTCGCTCCTCTCGGCTCCTCCTCGCTCCTCGTGCTACGCTCGCTGCTCGATACGATTAGCGCTAGATCTAGATCGCTAGATATAGGTCGATAGATATGATGGGGGTGCTTTCTCTATTTCATGGTCCATGTTTCCACCATCAGTTTGATCTGTAGCCATTATGGGTAGTGAGATCCTGGTTGGTTATTGTGAAGGGCTGTAGTGGTACAAGAACAGGACTGAGGTTTAGAATCTACTGATCTTGTCTGTCTATGTTCCTGTTCATAACGGATTAAAGGGCCAGTCTAACTCTGAAAATGTACCCAGTTATTGATTACCTTCCCATACCTGATTTTTCTAATTACTTCCTTTACCAAAAATGTTACCCTACTAACATTACTCACACATCCCTACCCATTGCTGGCTGGTAGAAGACCTCTTCTGCTGCTGTACTTGTTATCTACATGCAGCCCAAACTTCTCCTCTGCAGCCTTGAGAATGGAAATCATGACCTGCCGGGATTTCAGCATCACAGTTGTAGATAGAAGAAAGAATACAAAGCACAGACTTCACACTGTCTTTAGTAAAAGTAAAACCGTCCTTTATTTTCTAATATTGGGACACAGCTTAAAAACATCTAAAAGAACATATTTACAATATATCCCTGACCTTATATCTCCCTGCTTGTCACATTAATAGTATACATATCATTATCATAAAGATAAATGGGTCAACCATGCAGCCATATCAAATACATGATATAAATACTGGTCTGGGTCTAGGTCAGAGAATATCGCAGCAAAGGGTGACACAGCTTTGACCCACTGCCATGAGGGTTTGGGCTGTGTGAGTATGATAAAGTGTTCTTTTTAAAGGTAAGTATCATAAAAAGTTGGTATGGGGTAGATGGGGGGGGTCCTTATGATTTTCATTCTGTGTGGCATGCCCCTTTTATAAATCTCCTGTGTTATGCTAAGCCCTTTCTTTCTTTCTTTAGATATTTGGGAACTACCAAGCGGTTTGTTGACATTCCTCACCTCAATCTTCTACTAACTTGGCATCTGGTCATTAAATTTGCTGACTTCTGCCAAGAACTAAGTGTGTTACTAGATCTTGCATGACATAAATTTAGAAATAAATGTCAAACAAGCTACAACCCCTAGATTTTGATGTACAGTTGCAATGGATATTTTGTTCATTTTATTTATTATTTTATTTTGTTTTATTTCTCCAGTATAGGGAGGGCCCTTTCCCACCTATTTAAAATCGCTTTTTAGCTTGTTTACGATGACTAAAATGATCATATCTTACGATTGTCTTAACATTATACGATTTACCGATCAAACGCCGCGGTCCGCTCAGGGTATCGTCTGTACCGCATTTAATAATGTGCTTGGGGGGTGATTTTAGGACCGCGATTCGGTTAATTGCCATTTCGTTCTTTTAACGTTTATTTAATGAGGTTTGTTATCATTATAGTCCCAACGACGAAACCTTTATGGGGTTTATAGAAGTGGTGGTGTTTTCACCAGTAGATAGATATAATAAACAAATAGCCTTTTCTAACCATTAAGCTTTTGTTTGGATTTGGTGGTGTTTTAACAGAAATGAATTTACTACGACATACAGATGCCCAAAACATGTTGCTTTGAAGTGGTGTTTGCAGTGGCCTTTTATGGTATGTCAATTTAACTCTCCGATAACGCGCTTTAAGTACAACACTTTTTGGAACAATGGAACGATAAACTAAGCACATATTTGCTGTTTGAAATTGCAGATAACATGGCAGAGTTTCAGTAAAGATGTCGGGAAAAAGGCTGAAAATAATTGCCTCCACCACCACTTCTGGACTCAGCACCACACCCAACAGAAGCAGAAAGTCAAGAAGAATATTTATTATGCCTTTACCTCCACCCAAGAATCATTTTCAAAATTTTACGACAGCGCCAATAATGAATTAAAAGGCTTTAACACCACGCACATGCACCCTGAATTGAGAAAAAATCTAGAACATTCGGTCAACAGTGAGATTTCTGATTTCTAAAACCAGATGATCCATGCCAAAGCACCTGTAAGTCTGTTACATCCCTAACCGGTGAGGTGGCTTCCATGCGTTGGATCTTTGAGAACTGGAACTTGATGCAATTGGGGACATCAAGGCAGTAAAAACTCACAGAAGAAGAAAACCGTTCTTGGGGGAAATGTAAAAGTACATCTATGAGGTTTCAAGGTCAGATAAATGTGGGCAGTGATAACCTTGAATCTATTGGGAAGACCAGTCAAAGGGCGATGTAAAGACACTTTGTGGTTATTTGAGACACAACCACTTGACTCCATGAACAAATATACCCTGCCGATGCAACGTCCATGAAGTAGTCCTCAAAGAATCCATCGAAAGGGGAGATGTTAAAGGCACAAATTTCTGTTTGAAACATGTTCCTAGATGAAGTAGGTCGTTGCAACTCAGTGGAAGAAACACATATTCTTCAGCTAAAGTCCGAAATCCAGGAATTAAAAGGAGATGTCAGAAAACAGTCAAACTATTCCAGACAGAGCCTCTGTGTGCAATCAGAGATAATTCTGGGAACATTCACAAATTAAAAATGTCTGCAGAGAGGAGACCGAGAGTAACCAGTACAACAACCATGGGCTATTTGAAACCCAGCCCTTGGATACAATTCACAAGGATTCAATAAATGTCAGATATTAGAGGGATTTCCTTAGAAGATATAGAAAAGGGAGGAGTTAGCAGCAACCAGTGGATATTTGAAAACACAACCTTTAAACACTATTAAAGAACTTACTGATGAAATGTGTTTTCAGGCCTCCTCAGATACTCATGATAAAGAATCGTTCTAGCAAGGTCAATACCACAGATGAAGCACTTGCTGGTGATGTAAAATCAACACTGTGGTTTCGAAACTCAACCAATGGGACACTTAAAGCAATTTTGAAGTAGGCCAGTTAAAGAGAGTTACACTGCTGAACGAAGAAAAGGGAGACGTGAAACAAAGGAAACAATCTTTGAAACACGTGCGTCCATGGATAGAATTCTATGGGGATGAAGAGGCTGATAAAAATCAATCACTGATTAACACAGAGATTTTAAAGGAGACTGCATCAATCTTTCAAAAACCTGTTTGAAACTCTCCCTTTGGATTCTGTTAAGAGGAAGAGTAGCGTGTAGTCTCCAACCAGAAAATATACAGGAGGGAGTGTAAAAGCAAATCAAACTTTATTTGACTGTACCCCTTTTATGCCATGAGGATAGTCTGGGGAATTTTCATGAAGTTACGTCAGTCAGATCAAGAACGTAGAAAGAGGCCGTAAAAAAACTACCAATGGATGTTTGAAACAAAACCATTAGACCAATTAACGATAGCCCCCAAAAAGTTGATGTCATTCGGGGCATTACAAAGCAGGAGATAGTGTCCGGGAAGTTGGTACAGCAAAATGGCTGTTTGAGACACAACCCATTGATTTTATTCATCAGAATCTACAACTCAACTGAAAAACACTCGTCAGTCCAAAAGGGAGGTTTTACAAAGAGGGAGATGTTAAAAATGTCGGTGGCTATTTGAAACGCGCCAATGGACAGGCTATGCATAATTCAGAGCAAAAAAAAGAAGAAGACCACCCTCTTCAGGGCGATGTGAAGTCTTACACATGGATGTTTGAAACCCAAACATTAGATCAATTAGAGTGCAGAGGAACGGTATATAAACGTTAGGACAACTTCCCAAGATTCCAGCCAGGTAGTTGATGTAAAAACAACCAAAAACCTTTTTGAAACTGAGCCACTAACAACGTGTCTTCCACAAGAAAAGTAATGAGATACTCGAGCCGAATAGAATACCATCAGGGGAGGTTTCCAGTGAAGGAAATTTTTGAAATTAAACCAAAGGAGGAAAACTTGTGCAAAAAATGCTCATATCCCCCAGAAGAAAACATTGAGAAAGGTTCTGTGAATAAATTTACTTGGCTCTTGAAAACTCTGTCCTCTTGACAGTATGAAAACAAGAGCTGAGGGTTTCCAAGAATGCCCAACGAGAAAGATGTCCAAGGTGGAGATGTAGTGGGGAAAAGTTCGTTTTTGAGACATATTCATTGGATCAGATCCATCAAGATATGGATAAACCGAGATCAAGAAAATCCAGGAATCCATAACAAGAGGAGATGTTAAATCCTGCACTATGTTATTTGAAACAAAACCACTGTATGCTATTCAAGATAAGGAGGGGATATCATGAGTTACTTCCGTCCAAAAGGAAGAGGTACTGAAAGACAATGTAAGAGGTGCAAAATGGTTATTTGAAACAAAACCTCTTGATAAGATCACAAAGATGAGGAAGTTTTCATCATTAGAGCAGTAACTCAGGAAATATTGAGAAAGGTTGTGTCAAGGCTGCTCGGTGGAGGTTTGAAACAGAACCACTTGATTACATGGCTGAAGAAGCTAAGCCTATCAGGAAAGAGCTTGATGATGTCAGAAAGGAGATGTTCATTTCAACAAGCACTTATTTGAACCCAACAATTAAATCAAAAGAAGTATGTTAGACTGGTCAGTGTCAGTGATGTCCAAAAGAAATGTAAGGACTTCTTAATGCTCTTCGAAAACCAACCTATTGATCTTTAAAAGGGGAGTCGAAGAGCATCCTGGCATTATAAAGGTGCAACGTCAAGACAACCAAAGGGGAGATTGTTAAAGGTGCACTTGGTTATTTGAGTCCCAGCCTTTGGATAGTCTCAGAATGCTGAAACACCTGTGGCCAACCTAGACAAGGAAGTGGTTCCTCAGCTAATGTTAGAAGCACTACATGGCTGTTCGAAAGAACGCCTCTAGACAAATTTGAACGAACATCCAGTTTGGAAAAAATGAAATAAATGTGAAATATACATTAGACCATTTTTTGTCCTCCAAAATAATTGAGCACCAAGGAACCGTTATAGAAAATGTTGATGGGATTAATGTAAAAATGGTTAATATCAGCCAGTTCAAACAACACAGAAATCCAAAAGGAAAGAAGTTCTTGCAGGCAACATGCAAAGAATATTGTTACAGTTGCTTCATCGGGCGTAAACAACCGCACGTTTGCTTGTTGAGAAGATACCAAAGGGGAACTTCTTAAAAACCAACGTTCAACTTCTACTTTTTGAGGAACAGGACAAGACAAAGAAAGACTTTGCAGGACAATTTAAATAAAGCTTCCAAATCTTATTGAACAAGAATGAATTTGTAAAGACAGGTATCCTTAGGAAGAAAAGAAGGAGGCTCGGTGAAATTATAATCTCTCTGTTTCCAATATTTGAAGTCAGTTTTGATAAAGAAAGTGCTGTCAAGGGAGACGTAAAATCAACCATTGGAAATCTACTCGCTTGCAGTCAACAAAGCAAGCGGAAAATTTCTGTGACGCGTGAGCGAGAAGAAAAGGCAACGTTCAGTTGTACACAAGCTGCATTGAAAAGGGAGATCTAGGATACTTAAGAAGCCTCAGGATGAATCAGAAATAGAAGCTCTTGCTCTTTCCCAGAGTGACAATGAAAACCTGCCAATCAAAACGCAAAAGGTTTGCGAGCAGCAGAATTCTGGGAACATGACTGAAAGCCAAAGTGTTATGGGAAAGAAATGTTTTTACAGGGCATCAGAGTCTCTGTCCCCTGGGTGCAGCCTGGAGATGAATCTATGGTATTTGCTGATAGTACAACCACAAAACCTTTGAGCCCACCCAAAATCATTGCCAGCTGCAAAAGAATACCACACAACCAGGAAGAAAGAACAGCTACACACTTTGCTGCTTGTCGGGAAGAAGGAAGCCACATCAAACAGACAACCTCGGGCACATTGTCTAATGAGTGCAATGATCTTCAGACAGCCCTCCTGGATTTAAGACAGGCCACAGCAGATGCGAAAAGTATCCAAAAACAAGTTCAAGGCAAGTTTCAGAGAGGCAGAGATGAAGTTCATTCAAGTCATGACCAATTAAAAGGAAGGAGGAAGCACTGATTCAGTCCAAGACCATTTTCAAGAAGCTGCAAATGTGAAGCAATCGGCCAGAACCAGTTCTTTGCTTGTAGAACCTCAGAAGTTGGGTTCAACATCAGCAACATCAACCAAAAAGGTCAGTGCCCAGGAGAAAGACTCTCAGCGTCAGCTATTATTGGAAGCTGGGCAGGAACTATTCAATAGTGCAGAGAGTAGCTATGAGGATGGTGTTGACTCTTCCAAGCACTTGAGAAAATATTTAAACCCTTTTATCACTCTCCGATATATGATAGAATCAGTTTCAGAAGTACGAGAGCAGGAGATTGTCAGGGGAGATGTGAAGGAGCAATCAGAGCTTTGCAAAATGCCTCGTCAAGAACAGAGAGACATAGAAAAAAGAATTTGTAAGAGGTAATCTAACAACAGCCCTGCAGTCTTTGGAAAATCTAATGTTAATTTTTCAAAGGGGGATTTTAAAACAGCTATGATATACAGAAATGCAGGGAAACCCCATTCAGTTTCTAAACTGATAAGGAGCTTAGATGTCAGGCTGCTGTGAAAGGTATTCCACAGTTTGATAATGACTTTCATCCTTCTTCAGCTGCTGTGAGTGGACATGATGGTCACCAGCCTCCTCAACCAAGTAAAGGAGACGATTCTACAGAGTTGGTGCATTGACCCCGTCTCTCCCCGATTCTGATTTTGAAGAGGCAGTGAAAGAACTCTTGATGAAAATGCTAACACTTTGCCAGCATTGACATTAAAGACCCAACGGAAAAAGCCAGTTTCCACCACCAAAACCAAAGCATCTTCTCCCTGGTACATATCCTCCACTACAGAGTTCCAAAACACAAATGATGTCAGCCTTACCTGATAATGCTTCAAACATGAATGCCAGCACTTTTAACAAAGAGCAACCACATAAAATGACAAACCATCTGCTCCTGTAGATGTAGCAGACAAGACACAGACATTTATAAAGCCAACCAGATATGCCAAGGAAAAATGGACACATGCAGGAAATTAAATAGTGAAAGTTCTAACACATCAATAAGTAAACTCGATGAGCTATAGACTTTCAAACACAAGCTTTGGAGAATTCCACTGCTACTTATTTAGGGCTTAAAAGTGACATAACCTCCCAGAACAGGGAGACACAAGAGTTTGTGCAAAGTAAAAAAGGTGTTACTGTAACCAACCCAAACCAAAGTCTACAAAACAATGAAAACCAAGTTGTCATGAGGGTAAAGCAAAAAAGAGACAGAAGATGAAAAACGCAAAAGACTTTCTATCCACATGGACGAGATCATGAAGGGAAACTAAGGGCATCAATGGACTTTTGACAATTTGAGAAAACAGACGAGTTACAATTGTTTCTAAACAAAGTGCAAGATGAAGAGGAAACCAGTGCGGTGAATGTGAAGTCTGAAGGGTCTTTTTGAGAGTGTTCCTGACTGGGTCGCAAAAAGTCCTGATGGTAAAAATGATAAAATAGAAAGTTCCGCCTCCTAAAAGATGACACTGAAAGTGTTTCGTCTGTAAGAGCTCGCCTTTGAGATCTTGAAAAGGCCAGTTCCGAAATCAAACATCTAAAGAACAGACATTGCCAGACTGCTAGACATTGAAGAACCATTAAAAAAGCTCTATATTCTGTTTCCAGCTTAAAATCAGATCTGATATTATTGGCCTTTCTGGACTCTTCCGTGAGTCTCTTGGAACTTCAGCAACATGTCATCTGGTAATAATATCCGCAAAATTAGCATTGTTTCAAGCAAATTCAAACCAGAGAAGCCAACGCACTCTCCAGTACAGAAATCTGTAGAAGCGTGTGTGGTCAACAGGTCCAGGAGAATAAAGGATGGATTGGATGTGACCAATGTTTCCAACCGTCCCATTTCTCCTGCATCTCCATCATTCATTACTATTGAGTCTGCTGCAAGAAAGCCACAAAATGCCACACCTTAAAAAGGCTCAGAACTCAAGTCTTTAAAAAATGGTCGGTTACCAGAAGGTGTGTTAACCAGAACTTCTCCTGCACAGAAGAGTCTACAGGCCAGTATCATCAGATTGCCAGTGTTTGTGACAGTGGGACAATTTGTCATAATAATTTGAATAGTAGTGAAAAAAACAGGATCCGTGGCAAAATGCCCATTCTAATGTTTGCTCCCAGACAAGTCCTCTTAACCCCCAGAGACAAAAAAGTATCTTAGAGTAAAAACAGTCCAGAAAGTCCAAAACTAATTGGTACCACAATAGTGACTGAAAAATATATGAGGAAAGCGACCAGTATGGCAATAAAATAATCCGATCGAAAACATCAACCACCACCGTTCAAAGCAGTCTGATACTCAAAGCTCATCAACATATGAGGTTGTATCTGCGCTACCTCGGTACTCGGTCACCAAATCTCCTCTGGTTAGAAGACACGGAACCCTACCATTGAAAGTTCCAACAGTAGAGCTATGAAACGGAGTTGTCTTTGTTACCTTTGGAAACTCAATGGAGCGAGAAAATAATATGGCAATAGAAGGGAATGTGTATTCAGAACTAGTTTCCTAAATGGATATTCTGATTGAGGGACAATTGCCAGAAGCACGATCGCCCGGGCTTAGGATACTCAATATAATTCCATGTGTTCAATATTCAACCTCCGTTTAAACACACTATAAAGAACTAATCCTGGAATAAACAGCTGAACTCAGACAGATATTTAGGAATGATCCTACCATCACCGTTATGAAATAACAGCTAAGGGCTAAGTGATACTAGGTTAACGTAACTTTCTGCTACTTTGTTTTGCATTGATGAACATTGTAAGGTCTTTTTTGATGGCCCTCTGGCTAATCACCTATTGCGACCATTTTAAAGGGATTGTGAAGTTTTTAACACTTTCCAAAAAAAACAATTTAAAACTGAATTGTCTAAATGTAAAACCACAATACAGGATCTTGTACCTATATATTGGTGTCCAATACAGAATAGAGGTATTATTTGGGTTTTGGGTGCCGATATGTTGGTCTGAAATAAAGGCTGGTGAGAGATCTGGTGACCACTTTTGTGCCATATTCAAAAGGCACGGTATCACTTTTTAGCAATAACTCACCTTTAACGATCGTTGAAACCGAATGTTAATTTCTGATCCGTTTAGCGATCGATAGTTTACAGACATTATGGTAAATTAACAATAACAACATAAATAACCATACGATAGTAATTACCAATAACGATTGTAAATCTACTATTACCCCATAGAATACCATTGCAGTAGTTTACCAATGCGTGGTATTTACAACCGAACTGTTCATTAGTTAACGAGGGTTAGTTAATGACCATGTCTGTACAATTATCGCTAAAGACGATACCAACCTTTATGAATATAGCCCTTGTTTGTTAAAGTCTTTCTTTTACTGCTAACTTTCTATGTGTATCCAGCAGCTGCCTGAGAGCCAATGAAAAGTCACATTAGAAATATTCGCTCTTAGTTAAATTCACGTGGATCCGTGCAATACCACGTGAAGTGTACATACTTACGTCATTCATGCTGCCTCTCTAAGGGGTCAGATGCCTTAGATGCCTTCCTATTATACTGTCCTTGGTGTTGTTAGGAATTTGCTCTTGGACATTGTTTTTTTTTTAAAAATTCCATGTAGAACCACCATTTTGTGTTTTGTGATGATTTAAGAAAATATTTCTATATAGAAAAAAGTAAGCCAAGTGAGCAAATATTCTTAAAGAGAATTAAAATTAGAATATAAATGAGCCTGAATTAATTCTATTATCCCCTACTAAAAGCTGTCACCTCTGAAACCAACAAATTGTGAAGAAATCATCTTAATTGGCAGGTTTGGTATTTTCCTGATTTCTGCAGCCCTACTTCCTAGTGAATGCAAACCTTCCAATAATGGGAGTCCTGGGTGGGGCCTGTTGACGTTCACCTCAGATCAGCTGGACATGCCCCTGCAGGACAATGCCGGTAGTTCCATCAAGGGCAAACTAGGACAGTTGAGAGTTATGTCCTAGTGGTCAGTCTTACTGAGTGGATACAGATTGGAAATAGCAGGTAAACCCATAGTTAATAACACTGTGGGGAGAATAAGAGAGGGGGAACTGGCTTGATTTATCGACAATGCTGATTTTAGAAACTAACAGGGCGATGACCCGAGCCGCGATGTTATATGCCGATATCGTCTCTCTGTGCTGTTTTCTATTGGGCCACTGTTAACTTCTGCCGCAGCGAAGGAGTTTAAGTCCCGCTACCGTGTCTTTTCTACTCCACTTTCAACCGCTGCGTCTCGTGGTGCATCTGGCTGTATGTTGTTTCAGAATCACAGAAATAAACTGATTATTTTCTTCTCCTTTAATATGCCCGTTGATGTAACTTTGGTTTGAAGGATAAATTGCTAATTATGAAAAAAAAATCAGCCTTGTGTTTGTGGATAGATGCATTTAATTCACACTAAACTATCGAATATTCCATATTATAATTTATTGATCTTCCTAGAGTTTTTAATTGATTTTCCTTTCCTTACCGTTGTTAAAATTTCTTTTGATCAACAATAGCCTCTTTTTTACTTCTGATCACGTCTGTCGTCTTCTCATTTCATCTGTTTCGTATTAAGATTTTACGTTCATGTTACAATTCTTCCTTGTTTGGCCTTTGGTTCTTGTTTTTGAATTTTGGAGAACATCCTTGTACTATCAATGTGCATCTGGTCCTTTCACAAATACCTTCAACAAACACAAAGATAATCATGGAGATTCCATAAAAGTTCTTATCGTTAAAAATGGTGCTAATGTTGCCCCAACCAATCAAATCTTATTTACCATTTGAAATCTAACATCTGATGGGTTGGAGCAAAATAACACATTTTTAACATAAGAACTTTTATTGAATCTCCCTGATTATTTATTGTGATCTAACTTTAAGTGCCCAAAATTGTCCCCAAAAGATTTGTTAATTAGAAAGTCTCTATCCCGGGGACGTAGGAACTTATTCCTAGTTCTCCGAGTGGCCACATGCACAAGTGATCTCATTTGACAGCTCAACGATCATGCTTGGGGCCACCCAAGGAAGTCAGAATAGATTTGTTACGTCCTTGGAATAAAGACTTTTAATTTCAAGAAGTTTATTTTTTGCCTTTGCTCATAATATCACAAACATCCTGCTTTACAATAAGTTTCACAAGCTACAAAGGTTATAAGCACAATTATAGTGTCCTTGTGCAGGTGAGCCTTACATTGCTCTGTACACAGCCCTGGTAAGATTCAAGATTTAACCCTAGTTTGTGGTGTCTCCTAAAACAAATACTTTCCTTTACCCTGAAATACGTTAGACCTGCAGCTTCATGTAAAATTACCCTTGGCTTTGAGGTGTAACCGGAATTGTGGTTCTTGTCTGGGAACAACCAGGTAGTTGGCACAACAATGAACTACCTGGATCATCACCATCCTGCATAGTGTATGCCACCCATCTTCCATATTTCTCAGTGTGGCCAATTCAATACTAGTCACTATATATCATGTGGTACCAGGAGCAGAGATGCCAGTAAAGTATTCTCAACCCCCCAAATAAATGAATCTATGGGATTTATTTACACTTCTGACAGTATTGAGTAGCTCACTAAGAAGTTATATAACCCACCGATCTCAGGTGTCCTTATAACCACTTCATGTAGCCCCCTGATATACTTTCTGGACAACAAGTAATCATGGAAAGATACAATATTTACAGGTAACCCAACTACTCACTGCAACACAATTTCTCAATGGTACAACAGTGCACTTGTTTTTTTACTTTTTACAAATGTGTACAGTATGTGTGAAAGTAAATATATATCATCTGAATTAAACAGGATGTTATCACAATTTAACATGTTATCACAATTAAACAGGATGTCATCACAATTTAACATGTCTGACAATTAAACAGGATGTTACCACAATTTCACATGTGACATCACAATTAAACAGGATGTCATCACAATTTAACATATGTCATCACAATTAAACAGGTGTCATCACATTTTGAGCTCCTCCCCTAAGATCCTATGTAGCTGCACAGGGTAAACAACTGAAAAAATACAGAGTACCACCATACTGCCTAAAGGGTTTACCCTGTCTACAAAGCACAAAGCTCAATAGTACACTGTACTATTACTGGTATTGATACATAAAGTAGAGTTGATCCAGGGAAATTTCCGATTGCCACTTGGAGTCAGAAGGAATTTTTCCCCCTTCATAAATTTGGGTTTTTTTTTTTGCCCTCTCTGGATCAACAGTTAGGCAGGAAATGAGATATTGCTAGATGGGTTGGACTGGATGGACGTATGTCTTTATTCAACCTCAAATACTATACATACTATACTATACATATACAATTAGTAATCTAGTAAACTGTAGTCAAATAAGTCAAATAAGCAAATGAAAGCTAATTCTAATTGGCTTCTCTAGCTTACTGTACTGAGAGTTTTTGCCAATGTTGCCCAGAAGAAGTTATATGGGGTATGGTGGTTAATAGGACTGTTACTCTATTTTTAGACCTTGCCCAATAACAAATTTTGCTATATGTGCCTGAAACCAGTTTACTTGTGGAACGCATATTGTTTGACAGATGATCCTGCACCGCTCCTGCTTCTGCTGTACTCGGTGCAAGCAGACACTAACGTAAGTATATGGCTAAGGGTATGGTGAGCGTGTGTTCACACTCACCTTATACTAATAGAAGGACTGGAATATTAAAGGACATGTCCACCCTTAAATTAAAAACTAGTGACTTGTCAGTTATCTACCCACAAACCCAACTGCTATTTTTACTAGTTTATTACATGCATTTGTATTCAGAAAAGTGTAAAGATAAATTCTATTCCGTTCCGTATCTCCCTCTACTCAATGAGCTTTTTATAGGTTTGAGCATGTTCAGAGGGCAGCAGGGGAAACAGCAGTGAGGGAGGACCCAGAGTACTCTGCCATAATGAAAGCAATAATGTCCTTAAATATTTGGTTAATAATAACTCTACTAATGTGCTGAATGTATCAGTTGGGGTTGGGGGCAGGTAACAACATGTGACCAGTTTTTTATCTTTAAGGGTGGACATGCCTTTAAGGCAACGCTGGAGTCTTCAGTAAACAATGTCTTAAAGATCAGAATAATGACATATCACAACTGATTACCTTATGGGTCATCCTGGGATTAGACTGAACTGTAAACCATCTGTTTAAATAAGGTTTTTATTCTGCCATTTTTCCCTGTAAATCAATTAATTCATTTAATTAATTAATAAATCAATTAACTTTCAACCTGTTAGGGGGGCCCAATCCAATATTAGCCTACACTCAAAGTGCACACACGGACCTTATTTATAAAAGGGTGCAAAACTTTTGCCCGTTTGTTGTTGATCTTCACTAACCAATCAAAACTATCAAATGTTGTCTAACTCCAGTAAAAAGGTAACATCTGATTGGTTAAGCCAAATTAACAGCTCATTTTGTACCTCTTATTCAATAAGCCCCTTTATATTTAGCAAATAGAACCATAAATGGAAACTAGCTGTTCACACATTAAGCTGTCATTGTAAGCAGCATGCTGTACCTACGACAATAAGCCAAATGAGACACCTTGTGTTTAGCATGGAGGACATTGTGTGATGTCATCCTTTGGGAGATGAGTTCCCAGGGATTACCTGAGGTAAAGGTTGTTTGCTATAATGGAAAACACAAGATTAAATCTTCATTGGTTTATTTCTTCTTTTCAGTCTGAAAAACTGTTTCTCTGTGTTTGGAAGGCTGTTCTGTACCGTACATTATGATCAGATTATACAAGGAAAGAGTGAAGAACACAATGACAATGAGAAACAGGAACAGTATTACAGAGTCACCCAACCACCAGGCCAACAAGTCCCTGATGAAAACTCATCAAAACCCCAGGTGCAAGCTAAAGCCAGTCCAGTAACAGCCATGGACACAATTCATGGCCTCATTACACTAATATCTCCCATTCATACAACCCTCCTTGCAAGTCAGGGAAGGGCAAAGCAATTTCTAGATGGAGTTGCCAAACTTGCCAATGACCAACATGTCTGGTACAATAAACAATGGGAAAAAGTAGGCCTATCTCATGGAGCCTGCCTAGGGGTTCTTCTGTATATGAAAAGGACAAAGTGTTTCCCAAGCTTATGAGAATTCCCAGAGCAGGGTGAACAAAACATGTGTTATTTCGTCATACAAAACGAATTTTGATCTTTCGAAATCATCCAAACGATCAAACAAATATGATTCATCAGGTTAAAGAACAGCCATAAGTCCTCTGATCAGTGCAATGCTCAGTTCACTGTTCCAGAAGGTCGGAAAGCAATGAGATGTTGTGTAACACCTTGAATATATTCAAAACTCCATTGGTTGGACAAGATATGGGGGATTCAACTAAGTTACCACAGATTAATTCAGCAGTGGAAAACTCAAAAGTGGATATTTTCATCACCGAAAACCTCGCTACTGGGGAAGCAAGAGATAATATGGCACAAAGCAAGGGAGAGACACTAGGACATCCCTCCATTTATCAAAGTAACAGAAAATACAGCATTTTCCAATATCTTATTGTGATGAAGAGTGTCCATATTATTAGAGAAACATCTTCAGATCATCATAAATTAGAAGTGGCACCAAGATTGGGTCTAAGTATAAAACATTAGATTAGCCATTTCATCTAGATTATTTCCACCAGTGCAGTATTCCGTAATAATGGCATCAAGATGGGTGAGTCTACCCAACCTTCTTCCTGAAAATATAATGAGTATAAAACATTAAATTAGCCATTTCATCTAGATTTTTTCCACCAGTGCGGTATTCCATAATAAGGCATCAAGATTGGTGAGTCTACCCAACCTTCTTCCTGAAATATAATGAGTATAAAACATTAATTAGCCATTTCATCTAGATTTTTTCCACCAGTGCGGTATTCCATAATAATGGCATCAAGATTGGGTGAGTCTACCCACCCTTCCTTCCTGAAAATATATGAGTATAAAACATTAGATTAGCCATTTGTGTATATTATTTCCACCAGTGCAGAATTCTGTAATGGTGGCAGGTAGATTGGGTCTACCCAACCTTCCTTGTTAAAATATAAGAGTATATAACATTAGATTAGTTATTTCATCAATATACCACTGAATTATATTTCAACCTGCATTGCCAACAAAGGTCTGATTTACCTAAATTCCACATCTGAGGTTTATATATGTATAAATATATATTTAGTCCCATTATGAAGTGTGCAGTTCATTATATTATCTTTATTTTACGATGAAGTTGTTAAATAGGAAACGTTATCTTACATAGAACAACTGTGTGGTTGAACAATAATAACTGGTGCCATTACTAAAAAATAATTTCCATTAGTGTAAAATACACCCAGCAGTATAAAATAACACCAGTAGTGTGAAATACATCTGGTAGTGAAAATAACACCCAGTAGTGTAAAATAACACCCAGCAGTATAAAATAACGCCAGTAGTGTGAAATAACATCTGGTAGTGAAAATAACACCCAGTAGTGTAAAATAACACCCAGCAGTATAAAATAATGCCAGTAGTGTGAAATACCATCTGGTAGTGAAAATAACACCCAGCAGTAAAAATAATGCCATAGTGTGAAATACCATCTGGTCTGAAAATAACACCCAGTAGTGTAAATAACGCCCACAGTATAAAATAACGCCAGTAGTGTGAAATACCATCTGGTAGTGAAAATAACACCCAGTAGTGTAAAATAACACCCAGCAGTATAAAATAATGCCAGTAGTGTGAAATACCATCTGGTACTGAAAATAACACACCGTAGTGTAAAATAACACCCAGCAGTATAAAATAATGCCAGTAGTGTGAAATACCATCTGGTACTGAAAATAACACCCAGTAGTGTAAAATAACGCCCAGCAGTATAAAATAACGCCAGTAGTGTGAAATACCATCTGGTAGTGAAAATAACACCCAGTAGTGTAAAATAACACCCAGCAGTATAAAATAATGCCAGTAGTGTGAAATACCATCTGGTACTGAAAATAACACCCAGTAGTGTAAAATAACACCCAGCAGTATAAAATAATGCCAGTAGTGTGAAATACCATCTGGTACTGAAATAACACCCAGTAGTGTAAAATAACACCCAGCAGTATAAAATAATGCCAGTGTGTGAAATACCATCTGGTAGTGAAAATACCACCCAGTAGTGTAAAATAACACCCAGCAGTGTAAAATAATGCCAGTAGTGTGAATACCATCTGGTACTGAAAATAACACCCAGTAGTGTAAAATAACACCCGTAGTATAAATAAACACCAGTAGTGTGAAATAACATCTGGTAGTGAAAATAACACCTAGTAGTGTAAAATAACACCCGCAGTATAAATAATGCCAGTATTGTGAAATACCATCTGGTACTGAAAATAACACCCAGTAGTGTAAAATACACCCCGCAGTAATAAATAACCCAGTATGTGAAATAACATCTGGTAGTGAAAATAACACCCAGTAGTGTAAATAACACCCAGCAGTATAAAATAACGCCAGTAGTGTGAATACCATCTGGTAGTTGAAAATAACACCCAGTAGTGTAAAATAACACCCAGCAGTATAAAATAACGCCAGTAGTATGAAATAGCATCTGGTAGTGAAATAATACCAGTAGTGTGAAATACAATCTGGTACTGAAAATAACACCCAGTAGTGTAAAAAACACCCAGCAGTATAAAATAATGCCAGTAGTGTGAAATAAAATCTGGTAGTGAAAAAATAACACCCAGTAGTATAAAATAATGCCAGTAGTGTGATGTAAAATCTGGTAGTGAAAATAACACCAGCAGTATAAAATAACGCCAGTAGTGTGAAATAACATCTGGTAGTGAAAATAACACCTAGTAGTGTAAAATAACACCCAGCAGTATAAAATAATGCCAGTAGTGTGAATACCATCTGGTAGTGAAAAATAACACCCAGTAGTGTAAATAACACCCACAGTATAAAATAACGCCAGTAGTGTGAAATAACATCTGGTAGTGAAAATAATGCCAGTAGTGTGAAATACCATCTGGTACTGAAAATAACACCCAGTAGTGTAAAATAACACCCAGCATATATAATAATGCCAGTAGTGTGAAATACCATCTGGTACTGAAAATAACACCCAGTAGTGTAAAATAACGCCAGTAGTGTTGAAATAACACTGGTAGTGAAAATACACCTAGTAGTGTAAAATAACACCCAGCAGTATAAAATAATGCCAGTAGTGTGAAATACCATCTGGTGTGAAAATAACACCCAGTAGTGTAAAATAACACCCAGCAGTATAAAATAACGCCAGTAGTGTGAAATAACATCTGGTAGTGAAAATAACACCCAGTAGTGTGAAATACCATCTGGTAGGGAAATAACACCCAGTAGTGTAAAATAACACCACGTATAAAATAATGCCAGTAGTGTGAAATACCATCTAGTACTGAAAATAACACCCAGCAGTATAAAATAATTCCTAGTATTGGAAATAAAACCTGGTAGTGTAAAATAACACCATGTAATGTACAATAACACCTGGCAGTGTAATATATACAAAGCATTTCACCAATGATTATGGTTTGCAGTGCCGATTTGTGTTGTGGGCGGTGCTGAGGGGCCCATGTCCAAATTTTTCATCAGGGCCCATAAGTCTGTAGCTACACCACTGATAACACCCTGTAATGTACAATAACACCTGACAGTATAATATAACACCCAGTAGTGTGAAATAACACCTGGTAGTGTAAAATAACACCCAGCAGTATAAAAAATGCCGGTAGTGTTAAATACCATCTGGTACTGTAAAATAACACTCAGTAGTGTAAAATAACACCTAGTCGTGTAAAATAATGCCCGGTATTGGAAAATAAAACCCGGTAGTGTAAAATAACACCATGTAATGTACAATAACACCTGGAAGTATAAAATAGCACCAGTAGTGTGAAATAACACCCGGTAGTGTGAAATAAAACACAGTAGTGTAAAAATACACCCCTGTAATGTATGCCTGGCAGTATAAAATAAACACACAGTATTGAAATAATATGCACACCGCCAGTATAAAATAACGCCCGGTATTGGAAAATAAAACCTGGTAGCGTAAAATAACACCCTGTAATGTATAATAACACCCAGTAGTATAAATTAATGCTCGGTAGTGTGAAATAAAACCTGGTACTGTAAAATAACACCCTGTAATGTACAATAACACCCAGTAGTATAAATGAACTCCTGGTAGTGTGAAATAAACCTGGTAATGTAAAAATACAACCCTGAAATGTATAATACGCCTGGCAGTATAAAAACCGCCCTGTAGTGTGAATAAAACCTGGTATTGTAAAATAACACCCTGAAATGTAAATAAACCCTGGCAGTATAAATAGCACCAGTAGTGTGAAAAACACCTGGTAGTTGTGAAATACCCTGGTACAGTAAAATAACACCCAGTAGTATAAATTAATGCCCAGTGGTGTGAAATAAAACCTGGTAGTGTAAATAACCCCTGTAATGTACAATAACACCCAGTAGTATCACTTAACGCCTGGTAGTGTGAATAAACCTGGTATGTAAAATAACACCCTGAAATGTACAATAACACCTGGCAGTATAAAATAGCACCAGTAGTGTGAAATAACACCTGGTAGTGTGAAATAAACCCTGGTACAGTAAAATAACACCCAGTAGTATAAATTAATGCCCAGTGGTGTGAAATAAAACCTGGTAGTGTAAAATAACACCCTGTAATGTACAATAACACCCGTAGATAATTAACACCTGGTAGTGTGAATAAAACCTGGTAGTGTAAAATAACACCCTGTATGTACAATAACACCCGTAGTATAAATTAACACCTGGTAGTGTGAAATAAACCCTGGTACAGTAAAATAACACCCAGTAGTATAAATTAATGCCCAGTGGTGTGAAATAAAACCTGGTAGTGTAAAATAACACCCTGTAATGTACAATAACACCCAGTAGTATTAATTAACACCTGGTAGTGTGAAATAAAACCTGGTAGTGTAAAATAACACCCTGTAATGTACAATAACACCCAGTAGTATAAATTAACGCCTGGTAGTGTGAAATAAAACCTGGTAATGTAAAATAACACCCTGTAATGTATAATAACGCCTGGCAGTATAAAATAACGCCTGGTAGTGTGAAATAAAACCTGGTAGTGTAAAATAACACCCTGTAATGTACAATAACGCCTGGCAGTATAAAATAACACCCAGTAGTATAAATTTACACCTGGTAGTGTTAAATAAAACCTGGTAGTGTAAAATAACTCCCTGTAATGTACAATAACACCCAGTAGTATAAATTAACACCTGGTAGTGTGAAATAAAACCTGGTAGTGTAAAATAACACCCTGTAATGTACAATAACACCCAGTAGTATAAATTAACGCCTGGTAGTGTGAAATAAAACCTGGTAGTGTAAAATAACACCCTGTAATGTATAATAACACCCAGTAGTATAATTTAACGCCTGGTAGTGTGAAATAAAACCTGGTAATGTAAGATAACACCCTGAAATGTACAATAACACCAAGTAGTATAATTACCGCCTGGTAGTGTGAAATAAAACTGTAGGGTAAAATAACACCCTGTAATGTATAATAACACCCAGTAGTATAATTTAACGCCTGGTAGTGTGAAATAAAACCTGGTAATGTAAAATAACACCCTGTAATGTATAATAACACCCATAGTATAAATTAACGCCTGGTAGTGTGAAATAAAACCTGGTAATGTAAAATAACACCCTGTAATGTATAATAACGCCTGGCAGTACAATTTAACGCCTGGTAGTGTGAAATAAACCTGGTAATGTAAAATAACACCCTGTAATGTAAAATAACGCCCAGTAGTATAAAATAACGCCTGGTAGTGTGAAATAAAACCTGGTAGTGTAAAATAACACCCTGTAATGTATAATAACACCCAGTAGTATAAATTAACGCCTGTTAGTGTGAAATATACCTGGTAGTGTAAAATAACACCCTGAAATGTACAATAACACCTGGCAGTATAAAATAGCACCTGTAGTGTGAATAAACACCTGGTAGTGTGAAATAAACCCTGGTACAGTAAAATAACACCCAGTAGTATAAATTAATGCCCAGTGGTGTGAAATAAAACCTGGTAGTGTAAAATAACACCCTGTAATGTATAATAATGCCTGGCAGTATAAAATAACGCCCGGTAGTGTGAAATAACACCTGGTAGTGTAAAATAACACCCTGTAATGTATAATAACGCCCAGTAGTATAAAATAATGCCCGTAGTGTGAAATAAAACTGGTAGTGTAAAATAACACCCCTGTAATGTATAAACGCCCAGTGTATAAATAATGCCCGGTAGTGTGAAATAAAACCTGGTAGTGTGAAATAACACCCTGAAATGTACAATAACACCTGGCAGTATAAAATAACTCCCGGTAGTGTGAAATAAAACCTGGTAGTGTAAAATAACACCCTGAAATGTACAATAACACCCAGTAGTATAAAATAACACCCAGTAGTGTGAAATTAAACCTGGTAGTATAAAATAACACCCTGTAATGTACAATAACGCCTGGCAGTATAAAATAACTCCCGGTAGTGTGAAATAAAACCTGGTAGTGTAAATACACCCTGAAATGTACAATAACAGCCAGTAGTATAAAATAACACCCAGTAGTGTGAAATTAAACCTGGTAGTGTGAAATAACACCCCTGAATGTACAATAACGGGCAGTATAAAATAACGCCCGTAGTGTAAATAAACCTGGTAGTGTAAAATACACCCTGTGGTGTAAAATAACACCTGAAATGATAAAGTAGCCCGATAGTGTAAAACACTGCCACTGTCATATAATATACACTTTATTTTCCATACTGCATTTTTATTACTATGTCTCGATGTCAGCGTGATCATGTGTTATCCTACAGATAGATGATTTGACACTGACCAGGATTTTTAGCTGGACCCATGTCCATCTACTTAGGACAGACTCATATTTCTTCTTCTGGTGTTCACGGTCCACAGCGTCCAGGTAACAGAATCATTTATAGGTTAGATATATATCATTGGTTCGATTACATTTTATCTAAGACTGAATAAAATATATTAATCATTTAAAGGAATAATAATTCTTGATGATTTGTTTATACCCAGTTCATTTCAGAATCAATTAAAAGAGGAAATATCTATAATGTGTCTTGGCTGGTTCATTGACATGTTCCTCAAAAGTCCACACGAGGATAATGAGTTGGATCGCACCATCAAGGCAATGATAGGAGATACTTGGCAGTTACTGTTTTTTTGGGTGGGACATGTTCTCTTCACACTTTCTCTAACTCTCTGTGAAAACTTTTATAACCAGTCACTTACGGAACCCAAATAACTGTAGTTTTGAGCCCAACAAGTAATGTGAATGGGAAGTAGAGATGTCCGAACTTCATAAGTTTTGAAAACTAACCCATTAAAGCCAATGGGGAGCTAATAGTTGAAAAGTCCGGATGATTTACAGATAAACTAACAATGTAACTTACTGTAAATGGCTGTGGGACCTGGGAAATGGTCTGGGGAACATGTCACTATCACCAAAACCTGTTGAAACACTTCTTACTTCATGAGCGTGCATTGTCAGGTTTGCGCAAGCTACATCCAGGGTTACAGGCAATCAAGGGTTACCGAACGATACTTTCCAGGGTTACTGAAATCAAACTATAAATTCTAGCGTTAGCGAACTGTACATTCTAGGGTTAGCGAAAGATACATTCTAGGGTTAGCGAACTATGCATTCTAGGGTTAGCGAACTGTAACAATTCTAGGGTTAGCGACTGTACATTCTAGGGTGAGCGAACGTACATTCTAGGGTTAGCGGACTATACATTCTAGGTGTGCGAACTATGATTCTAGGGTTAGCGAACTATACATTCTAGGGTTAGCGAACTGTACATTCTAGGGTTAGCGAACTGTACATTCTAGGGTTAGCGAACGATACATTCTAGGGTTAGCGGACTATACATTCTAGGGTTAGCGAACTATGCATTCTAGTGTTTAGCGAACTATACATTCTAGGGTTAGCGAACTGTACATTCTAGGTTGCGACGATACATTCTAGGGTTAGCGGACTATACATTCTAGGGTTTGCGAACTATGCATTCTAGGGTTAGCGAACTGTACATTCTAGGGTTAGCAAACTATACATTCTAGGGTTAGCGAACTGTACTTCTAGGTTAGTGACTATACATTCTAGGGTTAGTGAACTATAACTTCTAGGGTTAGCGAACTATACATTCTAGGGTTTAGCGAACGGTACATTCTAGGGTTAGCGAACTATACATTCTAGGGTTAGCAAACTATACTTCTAGGGTTAGCAACTTTACTTCAGGTAGCGACGATAACTTTGAGGGTTAGCGAACAATACATTCTAGGGTTAGCGAACTGTACATTCTAGGGTTAGCGAACTGTACATTCTAGGGTTAGCGAACTATACATTTGAGGGTTAGCGAACGATACATTCTAGGGTTAGCGAACTGTACATTCTAGGGTTAGCGAAAGATACATTCTAGGGTTAGCGAACTATACATTCTAGGCTTGTGAAGGTTCTCATTCATCCAGGTCATGGTATATCTGTTGTATTCAATTAGATCAACTGGACTTGAAATGTAGTTTATGTGAAATAAAGAAACCAGCCTAAATAGAGGTGGGGGGGTTCGACACCAACTGTCTGCCATGTACAATCTGTTTTAACACCCTTACTCTGGACGTTCCTATAACACCTCTTACCCCTATCAAATCAACACCCCTTAACACCTGGCTGTGATATGCTAATTGGGATTCTCCAGGGTACATAATTGCCACAGATTCAGAAGTCATTCTGAATTGAGAAAGCCAGTCGGATGACTAGCGAAACGTCTTCAAGAACTACATTTCAAGTCCAGTTGATCTAATTGAATACAACAGATATACATTCTAGGGTTAGCGAACGATACATTCGAGGGTTAGCAAACGATACATTCTAGGGTTAGCGAACTGTACATTCTAGGGTTAGCGAACTGTACATTCTAGGGTTAGCGAACAATACATTCTAGGGTTAGCGAACGATACATTCTAGGGTTAGCGAACTGTACATTCTAGGGTTAGTGAAAGATACATTCTAGGGTTAGCGAACGATACATTCTAGGGTTAGCGAACTATACATTCTAGGGTTAGCGAACTGTACATTCTAGGGTTAGCGAACGATACATTCGAGGGTTAGCGAACGTACATCTAGGGTTAGCGAACTGTACATTCTAGGGTTAGCGAACTGTACATTCTAGGGTTAGCGAACGATACATTCTAGGGTTAGCGAACGATACATTCTAGGGTTAGCGAACTGTACATTCTAGGGTTAGCGAAAGATACATTCTAGGGTTAGCGAAAGATACATTCTAGGGTTAGCGAACTGTACATTCTAGGGTTAGCGAACTAAACATTCTAGGGTTAGCAAACTGTACATTCTAGGGTTAGTGAACTGTACATTCTAGGGTTAGCGAAATATACATTCTAGGGTTAGCGAACGATACATTCTAGGGTTAGCGAACTGTATATTCTAGGGTTAGCGAAAGATACATTCTAGGGTTAGCGAACGATACATTCTAGGGTTAGCGAACTATACATTCTAGGGTTAGCGAACTGTACATTCTAGGGTTAGCGAACAATACATTCGAGGGTTAGCGAACGATACATTCTAGGGTTAGCGAACTGTACATTCTAGGGTTAGCGAACTGTACATTCTAGGGTTAGCGAACAATACATTCTAGGGTTAGCGAACGATACATTCTAGGGTTAGCGAACGATACATTCTAGGGTTAGCGAACGATACATTCTAGGGTAGACGAACTGGAACATTCGAGGGTTAGCGAAAGAGACATTCAGGGTTAGCGAAAGATACATTACTAGTACTCATGGTTAGCGAACTATACATTCATAGGGTTAGCGAAACTATAAATTCTAGGGGGGGTTAGCGAACTATACTTCTAGGGTTTAGCAAACTAACATTCTGGGTTAGCGAAACTATAAATTCTATGGTTAGCGAATGAGACATCTCTAGGGTTAGTGAACGTACATTCTAGGTTAGCAAAAGATACATTTGTTAGGGTTAGTAAACTGAACATCTAGGGTTAGCGACACGTTAATCTTCTAGGTAGCAACTGTTACATGCTAGGGTTAGTCGAACTGTACATTCTAGGGTTCCAGCGAACTGTACATCTAGGGTTAAGAACAATACATTCTAGGGTTAGCGAACGATACATTCTAGGTTAGCGAGTACATTCTTAGGGTTGAACGAATATCAATCTAGGGTTACCGAAATGTACATTCTAGGTTAGTGAACATATACATTCTACTAGGTTAGCGACGATAACTTCTCGGTTAGCGATGATATATTCTAGGGTTAGATCGAACTGGTCTCAGGGTTATGAATTATACATTCCAGGGTAGCGATGATACATTCTAGGGTTATCGAAATACATTCTAGGCGGTTAACAAAGGCATAGCATTTAGGGTTAGCGAACTATACTTCTAGGGTGTAGCCAAACAATACTGCTAGGGTTAGTGAACTATACATTCTAGAAGGGTTAACAAGCGATACATGCAGGTTAGCGAATATTCATTCTAGGGTTAGCGAACGATACATTCTAGGTAACGAACTGTACTTCTAGGGTTAGCGACTATAAATTCTCGGGTTAGCAACGATTACATTCGAGTGGTTAGCGAACGTTACCTTCTAGGGTAAGCGAAAACTATACATTCTAGGGTTCGCGACAATAATTATATGGTTAGCGAAGATACATTCTAGGATTATCGAACAATACATTCTAGGGTTAGCGAACTATACATTCTAGGGTTAGCGAAGAACTTCTAGGGTTAGCGAACTATAGATTCTAGGGTTAGCGAATCGTACAATCTAGTGGTTATGAGTGAACTATACATGTCTAGGGGGTTTAGTGAATATACATTCTAGGGTTATCGACAATACATTCTAGGGTTAGCGAACTATACATTCTAGGGTTTACAAAAGATACATTGTAGGGTTAGCGAACTGTACATTCTAGGGTTAGCGAATGATACATTGTAGGGTGTAGCGAAAGATTACATTATAGGGTTACGAATGATACATTCTGAGGGTTATCAAACGATACATTATAGGGTTAGCGAACTGTACATTCTAGGTATTAGCGAACTATAATTCTAGGGTTAGCGAACGAACATTCGAGGTTAGAAACGTACATGATGGTAGCAAACTAGACTTCTAGGGTTAGCGAAACGTTACATTCTAGGGTTCGCAAAACTTACATTCTAGGGTTAGCGAACTATACATCTTAGGTTAGACGAATGTACATTCTAGGGTTAGCGACACTATACATTCTAGGGTTAAGCGAACTATACATTCTAGGGTTAGCGAACTATAAATACTAGGGTTAGCAAACGATACATTCTAGGGTAGCGAACTATAAATCTAGGGTGTTAGCGAATGAGAATTCTAGGGTTAGTGAACGATACATTCTAGGGGTAGCAAATATACATTGTAGGGTTAGCAAACTGAACATTCAGGGTTAGCGAACGATACATTCTAGGGTTAGCAAAATGTACATTTCTAGGGTTAGCGAACTAAAGGTCTAGGGTAGCGAACGATACATTTCGAGGGTTAGCGAAAACTGTATATTCCAGGTTAGCGAACTATGTATTCTAGGGTTAGCAAAGATACATTCGAGGGTTAGCGAACGTTACATTCTAGGGTTAGCGAATTGATACATTTAGGGTTAGTGCGAATTATGCATTCTAGGTTCGAACATACATTCTAGGGTTGGCGAACTGTACATTCTAGCACAACTGTACATTACTAGGGTTACCGTTTTAAATAATATATTACATTCTAGGGTTAGCGAACTGACATCTAGGGTTAGTGACTCTATACATTCCCTAGGGTTATCGTGACTGAAAACATTCTAGGTTATCGAACGATACATTACTAGGGTTAGCGAACTATAAATTCAGGTTAGCAAAGATATCTGTAGGGTTATCGAGAACTGTATAGTTCTAGGGTTAGCGAACGATACATTGTGGGTTAGCGAACGATACATATGAGTGTTAGCGCAATGAATACTTCTAGGGTTATAAACGATACATTCTAGGGGTAGCGACTGTACATTCTCAGGATAGCGAACTATACATTCTAGGGTTAGCGAACATACATTCGAGGGTTAGCGAACTGTACATTTAGGGTTAGCAAACTATAATTCTAGGGTTAGCGAACGTTAACTTCTAGGGTTCGCAAAACTGAATTCTAGGGGTTAGTGAATGTCATTCTAGGGTAGCGAACTTAACATTCTAGGGTAGTCGATGAGACATTCAGGGTAGTGAAGACCTGTTTACATGTCTAGGGTCTAGCAAAGATACATTGTAGGGTTAGGCAAACAGGAAAAACAGTCTAGGGTAAGCGAACGATCCATTCTAGGGTTAGCAAAACTATAATACTAGGGTTAGCGAACTATACATTTCTAGGGTTAGTGAACTATACATTCGAGGGTTAGTGAATGTAAATTCCAGGGTTAGCGAACTATCAGGCGAGACACCGAGCACGCTATCGCAACCCGTGCCAAACAACCACGCGATGTGATAATGGCGATAGCGAGGGGGGGGGCGGCGATCGGAACATCGCTACCTGTCGCTGTTCGATTCCGACACTTCAATCATCCAGCCTATAGCTGGCGTGAAGTGCCGCATAAAATGCCGATGTCGCCATATTACATCGCTTGCGGACGGCTTGCGCTGTTAACTTCTGCATTAAGCCGTGCAGCCGCCGCAAGAGGAGTTTAAAGTCACGCTAACCTATGAAACAATCGGTTAGCGGTCTAAAACTCCAAAACAGGAGTGATGGGCCCTGTTGGGGCATCGCCCCTATGTATTCTAGGGTTAGCAAAACGTATACATTCGAGGGTTAGCGAACGTTACATTCTAGGGTAGCGAACTATACATTCTGAGGTTAGGCGAATGATGCATTCTAGGTAGCGAACGATACATTCTTAGGGTTGGCGAAACTGTACAGTCTAGCAAATGGTACTCTAGGGTAAGCAAACGATACATTCAACGGGTTAGCGAACGATACAATTCTAGGGTTAACGTAATCATACATTCTAGGGTTAAGCGAACTATACATTCCTAGGGTTAGGACGATACATTCTAGGGTTACGCGATATCTCTAGGGTAGCGAACGATACATTCTTGGGTTAGCGAACTGTACAGTTCTGGTGGTTAGCAAACTGTCAATTCTAGGTTAGCAAATGTAAATTTCTAGGGTTTAGCGACGTGTACAATCTAGGGTTAGCGAGTGGTAAACTCTAGGGTTAGCGAATGTACATCTAGGGTGAGCAACAAACACCTATACATTCTAGGGTTAGCGAACTATACATTCTAGGGTTAGCGTACGAAACATTCTAGGGTTAGCGAACGATACATTCTAGGGTTAGTGAACTATATCATTCATGGTTAGCCAAAATTGATACATTCGAGGGTAGTGACTGTACATTCTAGGTTAGCGTTAGATTCCTAGGTTTAGCGAACGACACATTCTAGGGTTAGCGAATGTAAATTCTAGGGTTACGAGTGTACATTCTAGGGTTAGCGAAGTGTACATTTTAGGGTTAGCGAACGATACATTCTAGGGTTAGCGAACGATACATTCTAGGGTTAGTGAACTATACATTCTAGGGTTAGCAAATGATACATTCGAGGGTAAGTGAACTGTACATTCATGGTTACGACTGTAGATCTAGGTTAGCGACGACACTTCAGGTTAGCGAATTAAATTCTAGGGTTAGCGAAGTGTACATTCTAGGGTTAGCGAAGTGTACATTTTAGGGTTAGCGAACTATACATTCTAGGGTTAGCGAATGTACATTCTAGGGTTAGCGAACTATACATTCTAGGGTTAGCGAACTATACATTCTAGGGTTAGTGAACTATACATTCTAGGGTTAGCGAACTATACATTCTAGGGTTAGCAAACTATACATTCTAGAGTTAGAAAAAACTATACATTCTAGGGTTAGCAAACTGTACATTCTAGGGTTAGCGAACTGTACATTCTAGGGTTGCAACTATATTCTGGGTTAGCGAACTGTACATTCTAAGGTTAGCGAACTGTAAATTCTAGGGTTAGCGAGCGAACTATACCTTCTAGGGTTAGCGAACGATACATTCTAGGTTTAGCGAACGATACATTCTAGGGTTAGCGAACTGTACATTCTAGGGTTAGCGAACTATACATTCTAGGGTTAGCGAACTATCCATTCTAGGGTTAGCAACATACATTCTAGGGTAGCGAACGACATTCTAGGGTAGCGAACTGTACATTCTAGGGTTAGCGAACTATACATTCTAGGGTTAGCGAACTATACATTCTAGGGTTAGCAAATTATACATTCTAGGGTTAGCGAACTATACATTCTAGGGTTAGCGAACTATACATTCTAGGGTTAGCGAACTATACATTCTAGTGTTAGCGAACTATACATTCTAGGGTTAGCAAACTGTACATTCTAGTGTTAGCGACACTGTACATTCTAGGGTTAGCGAAAACGCACCATACATTCAAAGGTTTTCGCTAATTATCGGAAATACAACCGAGAAATTCTGGTCCGGGATAGTTTGAGAAGTCGAGTCCGTTCGGACTTGTTATGTGCGACTCGAACTCAGGTTCGAGTTTCTTGTCCATCTCTAATGGGAAGTTTGTGTCAGCCTCAGCATTGTACTGGTCTTTTCTGAAAGCTTCACTGATCAAAACAAGTAAATATTGGCCATAAAAGGTTTAGAAAGATGGCCGCCTTTTTTTTGGTTCAAGGTGGACAGTTTGGTTGATGGCGTAAAGAAAATGAACTACCAGAGTACAGGATCATTACATTCTAATGTGCAGTACAATGCTTGGTCACATGCAACTTCCCGTTCCTTAAAAGTTACTGGTTGGGCTCGAAACCATGGGGTCATTTTAGGTTCATAACTGAGCAATGGCAACTAGTGACTGGTATATAAAGTGCCTTAAAAGATTATAGAAAGTCCAGTTCTCTTTCTATTGGCCTTGTTCTGGCCCGCAACAGCCAGAAATTGCCACTTGCCTGCGCTTCACTTACGTAATTACACACAGCGCCCATGCACCGCCAGCTAGCCTATCAGAAGTGAGGTGAGGTAGTAAGGGGGGGGCGGTGGAACAAGGAGTGCGCACGCAACAGTACTGCAACAATGACCTAAGCCTAGATCCTTTTCGGTACCCTGCTGTGGTGGTTCTGTTAAGTCAGCTAACTTTTTAACAATTCACACACCTAGTGGTCTTTGTGCCAGCCCAGCAGCCTGGCTGCTTTTTGTCTTCTTTGTACAGCTCCCAACCAAATTGGCAAACACAGTTGGCAAAATAGTTGGCAATTGGCATTGTAAATGGTTTGCATTTTACCACAGCCAATTTCCAACTATTTTACCAATGTTTTGTATTCCAACTATTTACCAGTTTTTCCGACCAGTTTATGAGTGCCGTGTGTCAACATTTTACCAGTCTGTGTGCCAACCCTTTTACCAGTAGTCCCTGTACATGCAGACAATTTTTACAATTTAACCGTCTGCCTGTGTGCAGTGCCATTTACCAGTATCAGTTTTCCAACCAATTTATCAGTGTTTGTGTGCCAACTGTTTAACCCAGTGACCCATTTACCATTCTATGTGCCAAGCATTTTACCAGTGTCTGTGTGCCAAGCATTTTACTAGTGCCAATGTACCAAGCATTTTAACCCTTGACTGTGTGCTAAGAGTTTTAGAAAATTATAGCTAATTTTAGGGGGAAGATATTTGACGCGAGTTGATGCGGTGCTGATTGTGTTTGCGGTGGAGTTAGTGTGCCCATGTACCAATTCTGTAGCTATGCCACTTTTTAAAGGAGAAATTTAAAAAAGGTTCCTGGCACAGAGAGGTAGGATCAATTAATACCTCCTCCAAGATGGTTCGGTTGAGGAGCAGACCATGAAGGAAAATGTTTTGGTTTAAACATCTTCCTGGCTTCCTCCTGATTTTAGCGCTACCTTAAATACCTGCACAACAAACTGTGCATTCCCCAGAATGCATCACATAACCCTTCAGCCACATACAGTATATCCTAGATACATGTGAAATTCTTGGTATTCCTGCAACTGCATCCAAGGCCCATTGCCTCCAGAATACACCTCTGGGGTCATGAGCTGAATGCCGTGTATAATAATACGTAGAGCTACATATACGGGGAGATAAACATATCAATGACTGCGAACAAAGTACAAAGCCATAACACCTATAAAGAGATCCCAGGATTATTTTCTGTTCATCGTAAGGTTATGAAAGTATAGACACAAGTTAATATTCTATCACTTGTAGTTGGTGGTTTAAAGAGCATGTCCACCCTTTAAAACAAAAAAATGGTGACTGTCAGTTATCGTCCCGCAACCCAAACTGCTATTTTAAAACAAGTTTATTACATGTATTTGTAACCAGATATTTGATGATAATCTTTCTGGCAAATGATATAATGCTAAGTATGCATTAGCATGTAAAATGCTTGACACACATGCAATGGTAAAATCCTTGGCACACATTGGTAAATTGGTGGAAAACACACTGGTAAATGCTTTCAAACTGCAACTAGCAAAATGGTTGGCACACAGACATTGGTAAAATAGTGGGCAAAGTGGCAGTGGTAAATGGAATTTGATGCACAGACAATGACAACCATTTTGATTTTACAATGTTTGTATGCCAACTTGGCATACAGACATTGGTAAATGTATGGCAAATTGGCAGTGGTAAATTTTACTATACGAAGACATTGGCAGTGTGGTACAGTAGTGTGTGTGTGTGTGTGTGTGTCAATTCCATTTCTAACTGGCTGCAGCCAGGGCACAAGGGGTGTGCAGCACTGTTTGCTTCAACTTCAATACAATAATAGATTGTGGTTAATAAAGTGGTTAATTATGGGTGTTAGTTGTCCTAAAAACAATTTTAGGGGACAAACTCATTGATCATTGTACAGTTAATTTTATTAAATACAGTTAATTTAAATACATTAATAGGAGACAAGTTAGGGTAAAATAAGTATTACATTTACAAAATAAACATTGATCAGCACCATCCAAAAAGAATCTTAGAATACTTACTTGGCTTTCAAGTGTAGTAATATTTGACTTTTGATTACTAATTTTTTTAAAGGACATCTATACTGTAAAATTATATATATATTTTTAAAAAGTACCAGGGGAGGGAAGTAGGGTTGATTATTTCTAACTCCCAATACTGTTTCATTGAGGTGCTACAGCACATATAGTTTTCATCTGCCAGGTTAGTGCCCTGGGCCTTCCTGTATTTAAGATAGTGCTGAAGCACTCAGAAGCCTGGCAGAAGCAGTTTTTCTCATGCTGGTGCACCTCATAGAAATGTTATTCGGAGGTAGAAATTCCAAATCCTACCTCCCTGTCACAGGTACTTTTCATTTCAACTGTTTTTGAAAAATGTATATGCACTAAATTATATGCACTACAGTTCTCCTTTAGTTACAAACAAAAAATAATCTTAACATTGTGAATATTGTAAAGTGTCAGTAGTAAGGCAGTTGATGGATAATGTTTGTCGTTTGTATATACTGGTAATCTTAGTTCGTATATACTGTTCTCTTGTAAACCTGTGTGTCCGTTATAGACGTCAGTTCCATTAAAACATGCAACAAAAAGTAGCAAATACTGAGCCCCAGGGAACTGCATGAGGGCCCGAAGATAGTACAAGCTTTTATATTTTTTCAATGAAAATGTACTGTTGGCTGCCACATGCTCGAATTCAACCTGACGTTGACTTTATAAACGGGTGCTCTTGTGATTGACAGCTCCTTTTTCTGGCTCATGGGGGACTCCATTTTCCTGGATACTTGTGGATCATTAGACCTAATGGAAGATTGATTAAATGTTTTTGTTAATTAGCCAGGGGGAAAAAAATCATATAATAGTTTATTATCATTTTAGTGTTAGTCTTGGAGTCTCCCCGCTGTATATTTGGACCAGAGATGTCCAGATGTCCAGAAACATACAACTGGTAGTACAAATGGCATAAGGTTCGGAAATGTTTATTCTTAATGCTTTCCATGGTCCTTTGCTGCTGGTGATGTAAGCCCAAAGCTATAGGGCAGATGCCAAATAGAGATTTGGCTCTCAAGAGATGGTTAACCAGAAACAGAGAAGCTTGGGAAAAAAGAATCTGCTCCCACAATACTTACATTTAGCTGATAGCATTTCTAAGATTAAAAATACAGCAGTTTTGTGCATTTATCATACAATTATGATCGCGATAGTAAATGTACGATCACGATCATAAGTGTACGACCGCAATCGTGATTTTATATCCGCAATCGTAATTGTATGATCGCGGAGTAAAAATACCGTTAAAAGTGCAGTAACGCGAAATTTTCAATACCGCACCTTTATAAATTCACCGCTTACTGAATGTGCTTTTGTGGAAATGTAATAAAACTGGCACGCAGGGTAATGAAACTGGCACGCACGTGATGAAACTGGCACGCAGGGTAATGAAACTGGCATGCAGGGTAATGAAACTGGCACGCACGGTGATGAACTGGCACGCAGGGTAATGAAACTGCACGCAGGTAATGAAACTGGCATGCAGGTAATGAAACTGGCACGCACGGTGATGAAACTGGCACGCAGGGTAATGAAACTGGCACGCACGGTGAATGAAACTGCACGCATGAATGAACGCACGCGGGTATGAAATGGCACGCACCGGATGAAACGCACGCACGGTGATGAAACTGGCACGGCAGGGTGATGAAACTTGGCACGCACGGCGATAAAACTGGCACGCAGGGTATGAAACTGGCACGCACGGTGATGAAACTGGCACGCAGGTAATGAAATTGGCACGCATTGTAATGAATTGGCATGCATGGTAATGGAAACTGCACGCAGGGTATAGAAACTGGCACGCACGGTGATGAAACTGGCACGCAGGGTAAATGAACTGGCACGCACGGTGATGAAACTGGCATGCAGGGTATGAAACTGGCATGCAGGGTAATGAAACTGGCACGCACGGTAATGAACTGGCACGCACGGTGATAAACTGGCACGCACGGTAATGAAACTGGCATGCAGGGTAATGAACTGCACACAAGGTAATGAAATTGGCACGCAACGGTAATGAAACTGGCACGCAGGGAAATGAAACTGGCACGCAGGTATAAACTTGGCCGCAGGGTAATGAAACTGGCATGCACGGTAATGAAACTGGCACGCAAGGTAATGAAACTGGCACGCACGTATGAAACTGGCACGCAGGGTAATGAGACTGGCACGCAGGGTAATGAAATTGGCAACGCAGGGGTAATGAAATTGGCAACGCGGTATGAACCTGGTACGCATGGTAATGAAACTGGCACGAGATTAAGAAATTGGCACGCAAGGTAATGAAACTGGCACGCAGTAATGAAACTGGCAGACCGGTAAGTTGAATTGGCACGCAAGGCTTATAAGAAATTAAAATGTAGCTTTCTGTCCATATGATTGCTAGCCGCTTTCTGTTCTAATGTAGAATTTAAAGCTAAACATTGTCCCGGATAATGTAACAGATAGAATAAGGGAGGTTGAGGTTGAAAGTGACACAATGGAGATAACACAGATGTTTACAATGTTTATATAAATAGCTCATCTTTACTTGTTTAATTGGTCGGCCTGGCTTGTGTGATCCTGAAGATCCTTGTTTCGGGTTTCTGGTAAAAAGAAGCAGAGGACTCCCCGATGATAGGGCAACTGCCATAGATGCACAGGGTATAGCGGAATGATATTTATCCAAAAGGCTTATAAGAGAGGCGCGGTATCCCAGCAACCCTTCAGCCATGGAGGTTAACCTACTCCGTTCTGTCTGCAGGGGGCAAAACAACCAGAAATCTATTTGTTATCTCGTTAATAATATTTTGAATGACGATAGAATACTTACCTGATATAGTTGGACACTTCTGCTCGTAAATGTAAACAAATAAAAAACGAGCAACATCAATTTCCCATTACGCAAGAACCGTATTACGTAGCAGATCTGAATGAAAAATGAAATCCACTTGATTGTGATTGGTTCTAACAGCTGGTTAGTTAATCCGCGTTGCGATATTTCTGGTACTATTCCTCAATGTAAGAATGGGACACACAACACTCAACAGTTGTTATATTTAAGCTCATATTTTTACCTTCACTTTATTAATTTGTTTTTTTTTTTTTACCCAGCATTCTAGTATTCAACAAGCTTGGTCAATGACCATTATGTCCATGCCAGGTCCTAAGCTACAAGAACCTGTTACAGCAGGTCATGCCCCACTATTAGACTCTAGCCAATCCTGTTGGGGGCCAGGGAGTAAACAGTTATCTTACGCAGTTACTTTTACTTGACATTTGGGGTGGATGTTCATATATGGGTTTAGTTCCCTTTAAATATTATTACAATTTGCTTCAAAAGAAGCCTGTTTCTTCCAAAAATATACAAAATCCAGTAATGGAAACAGCTTTGGAGTTGTAAAGTTTTGAACACATCAGAGGCATCTATCTATCTAATATCGGGGGGGTCATGGTTTTATCTAAAGAACAGCAGTAGAACAACTTGGACCCTTTGTCCACCAGGAACAACAAGGAGCATTAGCCATCACGTACAGGTTAAAGGTTACAGATTCAGTTTGGCGGAGTGGCCTATTAAAACAAGTATGAATGTTTCAACACCATTTAAGACTTACTTTGGTAGATAACCGTGATAATGAGACAAACCGTTCCCCCGCAAAAAAGGCAAAACATCTGGCTCGGCTTCCTCCCGAATAGCTGCAAAGTAAACATGGCGCAACAACGGGCCGGGATTTCTACACTCCGAATACAAGCTGAGTGAGGTAGATATCTAAACCAACAATACCCCGTTCATTGCTCAAACCGTAATAGACAAGCTGTTCACAAACCTAAAACCAGAGAATGTATACGGTTTAATATACTGTTTTAATAGATTAAGATTTATGTTATATTTTGGCCCAGTGTGAACTAGGGCCACCAAATTACAAACTTGTGTCCCTTTGCAGCCCAATATTGCATCTGGCAAGTGGTGCTTTTTACATTACATTGTGAGTACACAAATTGATAAATCACTTTCTCCGGAACATTCTTATTCTAGAACTTCCCAGACCAAGCACATTATAAAAGTGTAATTTTTCCTGAGGGTCCCATTCCTGAAAAGACCAACATGGTTCCCGAACTTTGTTTTTTTCTCTTCTGTACTAAAGGAACATAATGACAGATGGGAATTGCTTGTTCTTTATCATTATTATCCATAAAAAACTCATCTGATCCATGTATGGTTAGAGATAAGATGCTGGAGGAGGTTCCCATAATGGTGTTTGGTTGGTTCCCATTCAGAGGTTCATAATGGTGTTTGTGTGGAATCATGGCTGTTGGTACGTAATGTAAGGTGTATACGAGTGGTCTCCCCAGAGCAGAAACCATCTAAATATTTGAAATGTAGAAAATAGTGAGAAAATTCTATTTCGTATTTTGTTGTGATAAAAAGACATTTTGGGACCTCACGCAGACCCTCATTTAAAATCTGCATTTATCTGCATTAGTAAGGATTTGGAAATCAGGGTTTTGGGAGGTACTAGACTTTATCCAGGGGGAATGTGCTATTATTAATATCTTCATCTATCTTATCCGACAACAAATTGTCTCGTATTACCAATGGCTCACTTGGTACCTGTATCAGGAGCATCTCAGGAATGGTGCTTCTATTCATGGAGATGCCTTGTACGGAGCTTCTTGCTTTTTCGTCCCTTTCCATCCTTAGTTAAGAGCCACCTAGAAGATCCTGGCAGACCCTGTATACAAAATATTAACATTGAACATAAGAAACAAGACAGGATTCTTCTACAAAATCAGTTTGTATTGAGTCTTAACACTGTAATCTATAAAGATTTTAGCTCTGCTTATTATTATGAAAAAGCACCCCAATTCATACCACTAACCATTACAGTTTGGTTCCCTGTCCTGCTGTTTTCTCCTGAAAGGGCAAGATGTTGATTGGGCCAGAGCAGTGCTTAGGTGGATCTAGGCAGAGGTTTTGAGCCATATAATTTGCCCTGCCCATTCCTGCTTTGTGTAACCTGCCATTGAGAAGGTATCACCATTGGGTTTGAGTAGAACAGCCGTCCTGTAATAAGAAATAAGGATCCAGGTGGAGGTGGTTGGGAGTACCATCCAAACTAAACTGTACGATGTAAAAACATCCCCAACACTGTGGACTTGATACAGGGTTTGACGTTTAAAATGACGTAAATGTCATAAATAAAAGCATCAGGACAGAATCCTAATAATGACACTTTTCAATTTTTCTGCCTGATAGACTTGGAACAGGAAGTGGCCTCCTAACATTAACAGCCTTCTTCAAGTAATTGCCTTCCACACCCAAAGCCCTTATACAGCAAATGGTGCAGGACATTATTGATCTCAGACCATGGTCCGAATCAATAGAATACTAAAAAAATGGTCATGGGTGTCCACTTAAGAAGATTATATGTCCATTATAACACGTGACATGGCTGCACACATTTTCGGCGTGCTGGTATTTTGTCATGGACAACCCATATTGGATGCTTCCTCATTACATTAGAAGAAATTACCAAAATGTAAAAAATAGTAGTTGCGGTTGAGCAGAGCCGACTATATTGCAAGAGCCCTCCAATTCTCAATCCCGTAGGAGAGTCCAGCCATGAACCATAAAGCCCCACTGCCAAGCTAACGTGGCCAGTGATGGTCGCATAAGGCTCGTTGTGAAGTCCCCCCCCAACAATCCATTCAGCACTTAAAATACAGAATAAAAGAGTAAAAACCTATAACACGTCTCATATCTTCATTTAAGTAGCACTTGTGGGTTTAGTCAAACTAACTTATTATGGGGGTAAATGCTGGATGACATCACATTTGCCAGTATCTAGAAAAACCGCAATCACCATCAAGATATCCCATTGAGATATAATCAAGCCTTCTAGTGCTCACTGGGGGATCAAACTTAATAGTTATGAACAGTTTTCTTTCTTTCTTTCAACCATTTAATATCCCCAAATTAAAAAGGGCATGGTATGGTGATATGGTTCAATAGTACAGTAACATATACGGGATGTGTATAGTTTATAGACATGTCCGTGAATAGTACGCTAACAGTAGGGGATGTGTATAGTTAAAGCATGTACGGTGAAATAGTAACAAGTACTAGGGGATTGTATGTACTAGACATGTAGCTGATGAAATAGTACAGTTACAGTCCAGGGCTGTGTAATAGTTATTCGACTTTATCATGCATAGACTAGTACATTCCGAGGGGATTGGTTAGGTTATAGACATGTCCTATCAGCATAGTCCACGTCCACCAGTGGGCGTGTTTGATTCTCGTATGTCCTAGCCTACGTGATCACAGTAACAGTAGGGGTTGTCTATGACCATGTATCATGTACAACATGGGATTGATTTATAGCATGTCGTCCCGATACAACTGTAGGATGTGTATATTTATAGACATGTACAGGTGAATATATTCAGTAACAGTAAGGGCTGGTGTATGTTTCGCCCTTTACGGTATGCTCGTCCACTCCGTAGGGGTGTGTATCGTTATGCCTGTCCGTGCATGCATACAGTCCAAAGTACGGCTGTGTAAGAGTTATAGACATGTAAGGTGAAATAGTACAGTAACATAAGGGAGTGTGTATAGTTATGACATGTAGCATGAAATTAGTACAGTAACAAGTAGGGGATAGTTTATGTTATAGACATGACGTGAATAGTATACATTAACAGTAGGGGATGTGTATATTTTAGACATGGTGATGATAGAACTGGGTGGGTATAAAGCTGATGTGAAGTACGTGCACAGTAAGGGATGTGTTAGTGCATAGACTGATTCCGGTGAAATAGTAACAGTAACAGTAGGGGATGTTATAGTTAGTCAGGCATGTAAGTGATAGTAACATAACCAGTAAGGGGATGTGTTCTTTATAGAACATGTACGGTGGAATAGTACAGTAACATTAAGGGATGTGTTAGTTATGAGCATGTACAGCTTGAAATAGTAAGGTACAGTAGGATGTGTTAGTGTTTATGACATGTAAGTGAATAGTACAGTAACAGTAGGGATTGTAATTATTATTCGCATGTAATGAAATGTACGTAACAGTAGGGATGTGATAGTTATAGACATGTAGGTGAAATAGTAACAGTAATGATGTATCACGAATATACAGTAAAGGGGGATGTGTATAGTTATAGACATGTAAGGTGAAAGATACAGTAACATTAGGGGATGTGTAAAGTTATCGACATGTCCGATGAAATATTACAGTAACATTAGGGATGTGTATAGTTAATAGACCATGTACGTGAATTCTAGTACAGTAACAGTAGGGGATGTGTATAGTTTATACCATGTACATGTACAATAGTCATAACAGTAAGGGATGTGTATATTAATAGACAATGTAGAACAGTGAAATAGTCCGTAACCAGTATGGGAATGTGTATAGTTATAGACATGTAACGGTGAAACAGTACAGTAATCGGTAGGGATGTGTATACGTTATAGACATGTACGGTGAAATAGTACAGTAACAGTTAAGGGGATGTTAGTACGATTTTATAGAACATGTATCGTGAAATAGTACAGTAACAGAAGGGATGTGGTATAGTTTAGACATGTACAGTGAAATATACAGTAACAGTAGGGATGTTTTAGTTACTAGACATGTACAATGTGAAATATACGAAACAGTAAGGGATGTGTATAGTTTAAGACATGTACAAGTGACTAGTACATTAACAGAAGGGGTGTGTATAGTTATACGGAAGTGAACTCGTACAGAGTAGATGTATTATAGAATTTATAATAACAGGAAGTAGGGGGATGTGTAATAGTGATAGACATGTACAGTGAATAGTACAGACAGTAAGGGATGTGTGTAAGTTATAGACATGTACGGGTGAAAATAGTACAGTTCCAGTGGGATGTTGTATAGTGAGACCTTATGAGGTGAAATAGTACAGCTTAACAGTAAGGGGATGATGTAAGTTATGACATGTACCCGTGAAATAGTAACTACGTAAGGGATGTGTATAGTTAGCAGTAAAAAAAGTACAGTACAGTGGGTATATCCTGTACAGTAATAACAGTAGGGATGTGTATAGTGAACTAAGACATAGTCAGAGCGTAGCGACCTTATAGTCCTAAGAATGTAAGCCAAAAGTAAGTACGTAAGGATGTGTACTAAGTTAATAGCATGTACAGTGAATAGTACAGTAACAGTAGGGGATGTGTATAGTCTAGACCTGTACGTGAACTATCCAGTAACCGTAGGGATGTGATAGTTTAGACATTCATGCAAATATTACAGTACAGTAGGGGTGTGTATAGTTATAGACATGGTACAGTGGAAATAGTACAGTAGAACAGTAGGGGGATAGTTATAGACTATAGGTATGTAGTATTGAGTATTGAGTCTGCTTCAGTGAAATAGTACAGTAACATTAAGGGATGTGTATGTTATAGACATGTACAGTGAAATAATTACAGTAACAGTAAAGGGATGTGTTAGTATAGACTTACATGGACATGTTAACTACAGTAGGGATGAGATATTACAGTAAGTCAACAGTAGAGGATGCGTGATATAGTTATAGACATGTTACAGGTGAATAGTAACAGTAACAGTAAAGGGTGTGTATAGTTTATCAGACATGTAACGTGAAATAGTACAGTACACGTGAGGGATGTGTATAGTTATAGACGGTAACGGTGAATAGTCACGTCCCACAGTAAGGGCTGTGTTTGTAACTGCGTTTGACATGTCAGGGACATAACAGTCACAGTCAGGGATGTGTATAGTTTATAGACCAGTGTACGTGAAAGTACATAACAGTTAGGGAGATGGTATAGTGATCAGACATGTCACATGAAATATTCAGTAACAGTAAGTGGATGTGTATAGTTAATAGACAATTCAGTGAAATAGTACCATAACCAGTGGGATGGTGTATAAGTTATGACGACTGTAACAGTGAAATATCACATACAGTAGAGGGATGTGTAATCTAGTTAGAGACATGTAAGGTGAAATAGTTAAGTACAGTAGGGGAATGGAATGTAAGATGTTATAGACTGGAAGTGAAAATACGTACAGTAAGGGATGTGTATAGTTTATAAGACATGTAAGGTAACTAGTACCGTAAAGTAGGGAGCTGTGTCATAGTTTAGACATGTAAGGTGAAATATAACAGTAACAAGGGATGTGTTAGTTTATAGACCATGTAACCATGAAATAGTAGCAGTGAACAGTAGGGATGTGGTATAGTTATAGACATGTACGTGAATAGTAAGTAACAGTAAGGGGATTGTGTATAGTTAAGGACATTAGGTGAAATAGTACGTCATAGGGGATGTGTATAGTTTATAGAGACATAGTACGTGAACTAGTACAGTAACAGTAGAGGGATGTGTATAGTTTCTCAGACCATGTACGGGTGAAAAGTACAGTAACGTAAGGGATGTGTATAGTTCTAAGACATTTACAGTTGAAATAGTACATAAGTAACAGTTAAGGATGTGTATAGTTATAGACATGTGTAGAATAGTACAAGTACAGTAAGGGGATGTGTAATAGTTATACCATGTACAGTGAAAAGTAGTACAGTAAGGAGGATATTTAGAACATAAGTGAAATTAGTACAGTGAGTGGGGTGTATAGTTGACATTACTAAATAGAAATCATTAGGTGTATATTAAGACATGTAAGTGACATTGACATTAGGGGATGTGTATAGTTAGAGACAGGGATCA